>JACBWW010000006.1:4163556-4662954 GCA_020086605.1 Lanius collurio | reverse complement strand
GACGAGGGGCCACCGGCTCCCGCTCCCGGCCCCCGCCCGCCGCCCAAACCGCGGGAAAACGGCGTCACCGCCACCGCTCCGTCACTTCCGCGCCGGCGGCCGCGCCCCCGCCCCGCCCGCCGGCCCCGGACACGGGGCGGGAGCGAGCGGCAGAGGCGGCGCGGCGGCCCGGCCTCAGGGACACGGACGGCAGCCCATCCGTGCCGTGCGGGACACTGCAGGTACTCAGCAAGCCCCGGCAGCCGATACAGCTTTTCCGTGAGACGGGAAGAAATGCAGACCTGTGCATAAGGATAACTGTGCAGGTGTAGAGCAGGGCAGGAATTGCAGATCCTTTAGGACCCTTGGTTCAACCAGACCAAGTGCCGGGTCCTGCGCTTTGGCCACAACAACCCCAGGCAGCGCTACAGGCTTTGGGAAGAGTGGCTGCAAAGTGACCCAGCAGAAAAGGACCTGAGGGTGCTGGTTGACAGCAGAGGAACGTGAGCCAGCTGTGCCCAGGTGGCTGAGAAGGCCAATGGCAGCCTGGCCTGTGTCAGCAATAGTGTGGCCAGCAGGACCAGGGCAGGGATTGTCCCCTTGTGTCAGCACTGGTGGAGTTACATCTCAAGTCCTGTGTCCAGTTCCTCACTACAACAAAGTCCAAAGAAGGGCAGTGGAGCTGGGGAAGGGTCTGGAGCACAAGTCCTGTGAGGAGCGGCTGAGAGAGAGTGTTAAACATGGGAAAAGGAGGCTCGGGACACCTTACTGCTCTCTACAACTACCTGAGCAAAGGCTGTAGTGAGGTGGGGGTTGGCATGTTCCCCCAGGTAACAAGTGACAGGACAAGAGGACATGGCCTCAGACTGCACCAGCAGAGGTTTAGGTTGGACATCAAGACGAATTTCATCTTGGAAAGGGTTGTTAAACATTGGAATAGACTGCCCTGTGGGCAGTAAAGTCACCAAGAGGTGTTCAAGAAACAACCAGACATGATGACATTTGGTGCTGTGGTCTAATTGACAAGGTAGTGGGTGACCAGGCAAAGGTTGGACTCGATGATCTCAGAGGTCTTTTCCAACCTGAATGATTCAGTGATTTGGTGATCTCTTAATCTGACATTGATCCAAGTCCTAACTGAAATGTTACTTTTAACACTGTGCAGTAAAATTACACTTGATATTAAGAAGTTCAGGCTGTGGATACCTCCTGGATTTTAAGTCCATGAGATTCAAATCCCCAGTGCCCTGATTCAAAGATCTTAAAAATCTTCTTTGTTGTCTGTGATTGCATACTCACATTTAGAAGGCCAGTCTCTGCTGCAAAAAAGGACATTTATTTTCAGACTTAAATGACGACAGCTTCTTAGAAAAGGAAAAATATTTGTATGTAAGGATTCTTACTACCTCCATGTATTTATTGTCGACCTGCAAAACAACTACTTTTAGTGAGACTGCTGTAAAAACTCTATATTTAAGAAACTCCCCCAAAAAATCATCATGAGCATTAATATGTTATACAGTTATAATTCACTCTTATTTTTACATTTGTACATTTTAGTAATTTGTTCAGGCGTTTCCTTTATATTCATTAACTTAAAACAGGAGAACATTGTCTGGCTTTCTGCTTTATAATTAGAATTAAACCAATTACAGAAAAGGGAATACAGAACAAATCAAAGTATGTAAACTCCAAATTAAATGTTTGAGTTGTAGACTGTAGTGGGATTTAGACATTCCTTATTATGATTCTAGTAAAACTGTGGCAGTAACTTTACCCTGCTTCTAATCACATTTAAATACTTCTTGTATTCAGATGATACCAGATGCTGTGGAAGGTTTGGAGTTTAGGACTGTCTGTCATCTACAGCTGAACCGCAGATAAGTAGGGAGAACCTACCAGCTTGGAAAAGTAAGCTAAACCCCTAAACCACAGCTGAGTCCATTGCCTTCTCCTCACAACTGGCTTTAAGAGCACAAAAGAATTTAAAACAAGAGCAAAGCATCTCAGATAAGTTGGTCATAGACAGTGGAGACCATGCCAGCTGTCAGCAAGAAGGAAACACACCCTCCTGGGTGGCTTCCCTCACAGCTGCTTTAACGTGCTGCCAGGCCCTGGATCGTCCAGATGGCAGGCAAAGAATTTGTTTCATAGCCCTCTGTGCATTGCTCCTTTTAAAGAGTTCACAAACCAGCTTCAGTGTAAATACTAAGGTTTTTAAATTGTTAGTGCACCAAGCGCCTTCTCAAGTCAAATTTTATGCACTTTTACATCAAGCAAGGCTCTTAGGGCTCCCCTCCATAAACAGGTAAAACCAAAATATAATCTCAGCATGCTTTGGGTTACAGCTGGAGGGAGATGAAGGGAGGTAGCAGATGAATCAAGCAACAATAACCTTTAATCATCCATCCTGAAGCCTTGGATATAGTAACTACATCTGAACTGCAGTAAGAAAATTTAACATGTAGGCATGTACTTCCAAAGAAAGGCACATCCTTGTGTAAAACCATATTTAAATTGCTGCACTTTTTCCCCCTTCTCCTTTTTAGATGTACTGATTTGAATGTTTTAATCCTGTATTCTAAAACATCTTCTAAATGAAGCCTTTAGACTTTTCAAATAAATTACAAAAGAAAGAAAAAATCAGCTCCTACTGGGGGGAAAAAAAAGAAACAAAGGAAACACTGCGAGGTCAAATAAAGTATTAATGATAATTTTCACATCTGACCTGACAAAATCTTTATTCTAAACATCTTGCTACAACTGCTTTTAGAGTAGAGGTCATAGACATTTGGGAAACATTGTCCAGTCAGGCAGTCCTGACTCATTGTTTCCAGCTGCTACACAAGCTTAGGTAATTTTATTAATTTTTTCACTTAAAACTGTTGCTATAGTTTCATGGTAATTGCCAGTGGGAATAAAAGCCATGATTTCAATTATAGTAAAATCAGCTTTTCTGAACTTGCATGACTGAAATGTATGCATTTAAAAACCTACTAAGTTGGAGCTTCTGGATATTAGTCCGAATACTAAATATTGGCAGAATTTTTGCTTGAATAAACCCATGGGCTGTAAAACTCACAGATTATAGAGATGTCTTCCTGAATCACACCCATTTCCCTGCATGTAACAGACAGAATTAACCAGCTGGAGTGCACAGTCTTTTCTGTGCATTCACATTCCTTGCAGAGTGTAGCAGCCCCCAGCCCCCTGCCATCGGTGTCACCTGGAAGCCAGCTGTCCCTTTCAAACCCCAGCAACAAGTGCTAATGGGAGCAAGGAGGTGACAGACCTGCAGGCCAGCTTTTCACCAGCTGCTGCCCTACAGGTCCCAGGCCTTAAGAAGGGCCTCGCTGGAGAAGCACCTGGTGCAGCAGACAGGCCCAAGTGACAGGCTGGCTCCAGGAGTGCCTCAGGGACACTCAGGCCATGGCTTGAATAGGCCCTTTCCACTCCACAGCATCACCTCCCCTGGCAATGCTGTGATTGCACTGGCATCAGCTCTGCCTTTGAAGCTGGAAAGAGTTTACTGGGGTGATGGGGTGAAGGTGACTGGTTGTGCCTCTTGGTGGTGGTGAGCCTGACCTCTGTGTCATTGTTTCCTACAGAAATACACAGCTTGAAATAAAAAGAATAAAAACTATTTCTGTGAGTTATTGTTTTTACAGTGATGTAAAATCCATAGGGACCATAACAAACCTCAACCTATTTCTCTTTGGTATTTGTCAGGTGTTGCCTCTTCTAACAGTTCAAAGTCTCCCTCTATACATTGACTTTATTAATAAAAAGAATATTTTTCACTCCACAGTTATACACATCTGTGGCTTGCTCTTCTCAGAGCACTACACGGGGCACTGCTGCACTCTCAGTATTGCAGTGATGAGTTTAAGGCAAGAATCTTTATCCATAAAGAATTTGACCAAACTGCCAGTGGGATCTGAAAGGACACCACGACTTGTCACTGAATGGGGAAATGGCTGCATGTAAAGAATGCCTATGTGCAGAACCTCAACCTTTCATAGATACTTCTAGTTCTCTTGCTTGGACATCAGAGAGGTTTTGCATTGATCAAAGTTTTTAGACTTGACTGTCACTTTTTTCTCTTTTTGCTCAGATAGTTGTATTTGTCAATGTATAGAAGAATCATAACTACTTCCACATTTCTTGTTCTCTGTGAGAATGGCTTCCAGAGCTGTGTCTGATCTGCACTAGTGCTGAGAACCAGGGCACTCAAAAATAAAATTCATCAGATTAGACCCTAGTGACAGTGCAATTGCATCAGAAAAAAATCATCAGTCCTGGTACGGCTTTCCTTGCTTACAAAGGTTTCTGGACTTCAGTATAAATCATGCCCTTGCATGCACAGCTGCATCACACCTTGTGCTTTGTCACACAGGTACCACCCTGTGTCCCTGGCAGGCAAAGCACTTCAAACCCTGGGTACATTCTGCCCCACAAGGGTGCAGGGAATTCTGCATCCCCTCTGCAGGGCAGTTCATGTCAGCTGGTACTGCTGGCTAGTAATGAAATAAAGATCAGCCAGCAAACCACAGCCCTCTTGTTGCTTGCAATTAGACAGCCACATTAATGACCCTGTTGCAATCCCTCCCTTCCTGTCCTTCTCAGTCTCAAGTTCTGCTTCCTCTTACCACATGAGAAAGTGCGCTCCGGCACAGGCAACACCCTGTCCTGCTGCTGGCCATGTCCCCAGCAAGGAAGTTTCCCATGCCTCCACTTCCAGGATTTCCTAAGCCCATAACAAGCAAAATGCACTCTCCTGGAAGTAGTTCTTAGGAATCAAATTAATCTTAACCAACAACCTGAAAACCAATTGAAAATCAGCAACCGTAGCCTGTAGTGAGTGAGCACAGGCATTTCTGAACTAAACCAACCCATGATTTTGTCTCTTTCTTTTTGTTAAGAGTGGGTCTAAGATAAAGACATTTTTACTAAACCATGGCAGTGAAATGACCTAATTAGTGAAAACATTCGTGTATAGCATTACAGAAAAACTCCTGTGACAACAGCGCTATAGGCTCTTCTATGTTGCTTCCTCTGTAGCAATAAAATCTCCTACCACTAGAACAAGCCATGTCAGTGAGAGTGCAGCTCTGCTGATGTCTCTAAACCACAAGCTTTTGCTAACGCTGATGTGTCAAATCTCCATCCTCCCACCCAACTCATATGAACAAAAGCACGTACGCACCTTGACAGGCATCAGGTAACCAAACTCCTGTATTTTCAGTCTTGCAGGCCCTAAGGATTTTCTTCATGCCAAAACTTGCCCTGTGCCTCTTTACTAAAACTGGAAGACTTTAGCTGGAGGAGGGAGGCCTTGGAGCTTTTATTGCGCTATGCAAGCCCAGGTCACGATCACACTGACTGGTCACAACTTTACACATGCAAAGACCAGCTGAACATCAGAGGCTGTTTGGGATGCATCAGAGAGTAACACAGCCCCCTCCACCACCTAAACATGATGGCACAGGATGGTGATTTTGCTGCTTCAGTAACAAAGTATGCCTCAGCATTAGGACTGATTTTGTTCCTTATGAGGAGTTTTAAAACTATTTGCAAAGATAATTATCCAATGAGGTCATTTCTATACTAACCCTTTTCTGGAATTCACTGGGCTAGAAATGTGGTTTCTTCAGTGCAGCACAGCTTTGTTTATTAGACTCTTAGCTATTATTATACTGGTATTTATTATACTTTTATAATTTAAAAAGGAAAAAAAGCCCAAGCATCTCCAAGAGCTAGTTCTTTCCATGGATTTGTATCCCATGTTTCATTGACAAGGGCAGAAGTTCCAACATGACCTTTCACTGCACTCTGGGTGTTTTAAGTTGTCTTCCTACACCAACTGCCTGGCATTTAATAAGACACAAGCACACGCTGGGACCTTTCTCCCTCCTTCCCTGTGCTTATTTTCACACTACTGAGCAAAGTAAATTTCCTTCCAACAGGCACAAAAGCTATTAGGGACATGGGCATTCAGAATGATCATAGAAACCTCCCCTCTGTAGGAACAAATCTATTTCTCCCCCTGCTCCACCACCCCTATACAGCCTCATTTGCTGGTGTCTCCGTTAAAGGGCACATCACAGATCACTGAGTTTGGCTACTGAGTTTTATTTTGAAAACAAGTTAAAGACCATATGAAGCTTGCTTACAAATTAACAGGTTTTATGTTTAACTTAGGGAAAATAGGAACAGAACACTCATGAAAAGGTAGGAAACATCCTTAAAAGTACTTCAGTGTGAATCTTGCGTCATACAGGGCTCCAAAGAATGCACCAGCAAACTTGTGCTGACATATACTTGACCTTTGTTGCAAGCACACAATTGCAACATCCTGAATGTCTGTAGCTAAAGTTTTCCCAGCAGGTTTTCCAGCTTGCTTGCACATATACTACTAAAGTGCAGCTATGTAAATATAATTTATCCATGAATATCTAGCATGTATGCATGTGAGGCCTTATTTGATGTTCATGACTGCCATGCACCATCAAAAATGGGTTTTAAAAGTCCAGCTTTGGAATACAGCAGTTATACTTTTCATTTCACATATGATACACCAGGATTAATCTGTAAATGAAGCTACATGCAGATGAAGAAAAAAAAAGTATTGTGTATTTAGGAAACTTCCTTTAAAACAAATTATTTTATCTCAATCCAAACATTCACAATAGCAGGAAGCTGGATCACAGCATGTTTACAATTGTATAATAGCTCCAAAACCAGTAAAGCATCCTCCCACTGTGTTAAGAAAAGATCCTTCAGAAGATGAAAAATAAGATTAGTACAAAGCTTCTTGACTGAATTAACCTAAGACAAATTATTTGGACACCTATGGTGCATATTATTTAAAAATACACAGGTTTGGTTTTTTTTCAAATATGCAATTATTCTATAAACATTCCTACTTTTCTGATGAATCAATGCTCAAAATTTGGCCAGAAGACAAGTCAGTTCCCATGTCATGGAAGCTTTCAAGTGGATCTGGGGGGAGATTTTCCTGCCTTGTTTTTGCAATGTTACTCCCTTTTTTTTTTCTGTCCTGTATTTTTTCTTGCCAACAGCTTTAAAACAGCAGGTACTGTGATCCTGTTCTGTGCTCTCCCCTACAAAAGTTGGCATTACAAAGATGCAAATCATATTAGAAAAATTAAAATCAATCTTGCTTTAAGAATAGCAGTTTTAAGTGTAAATGGCACAATACAGAATGGTATTGGTGGTAACTGAGCAAGCCCCAGATTAACTGGCAAAGCTCAGTGGCACAGGCTGGCAGGAACACCACAATGGGGAACCAAAGGAATGACAAAGTCCTGCAGGTAGTGAACACATGGCTCTCAGCTGGGTCAGCACGACTCACAGCACATGCTGGATGATGCCCATCATTTGACAAATACTTAGGAGAGGGATTTCAGATATTAACAATATGTTAGATCAGCTTTGGGTCTCCACTCTGATCATATGTATTGTGGAAATATCCATTCAGAATTTAAGCAAGCAGCACAATATTGCCTTTAAATGAAACGGGACAGAAAAGCATGCTTCCCTGTTCACATTTCATTTCTCAGCCATCTATTCTATCTTTAGAAACAGCACTTCAAGTAAAATGCATTAATTTTAACTGTAGTCCCCTCCTCTTAAAAATAATCCAGTAGTAGCAGAAGAAAACACAAGACTTTTAGACAAACAGGTTTATAAGGTTTATTTTCCATTGCACATACATGGATTATATACAAGTTAGTAACATAAGTTACTTCTTAATTTTCTGAAAGATTGTTACAGCAAACACTTGCCATTTTAAAACATCAAGTCAGAAATCAATCCCAAAAAGGTAAATATGACAATATTTTAAAAACAAAACAAATTGCACTTGGTTAGGAGAGTCAAATACAGGTTTGTCTATATGCTGTAACAAATTATATAGCAGATAATATTACAGTTAGAAGTAGCTCTTGCAGTCCATTTGTACATTATTAATTTTTTTCAATTTTACTTATTTAAAAACTGGTGGATATTTCAAAGACTTCCTCTTCTTCCTAGTATTCAAGATTCATCATGTGAAATGCACTAGCAACTAAGTCTTTATACAATTGCTATTCAAATATAAGAACACCACACCTGAAAATAAGGAGAAAACTAAAACATATTGATTTTACATGTATCATGAGATGACAAGTATGGAAGGTGTTCAGCAAGAAAGCCCTGTCCACTACTTACATAAAAGAAGATTTTAAAAAATAATCACTGCACACAATACAAAGGGTGGGGTCATACTGTACTTTTTAAGTCTCCTGTAACAGTACTATTCCTCATTACTGTTCACAGATGAGTGTTTCCATAGCAAACTTGTTCTCAAAGTGTCGAATCTTTCGGCAGTTGATGGCCTCACGCTTCTGAATTCCTGTTGTATTGGTAAAGAAGAGAGTGTCAAGGGAAGGGCTGAGGTACATCAGAGACAGAAGTTTTATGTTTGTTATGATAAGATGTCACCAGAATTCACAACTTCCCCTCTCCCATCCAAGGAAACACACACAGGCACACATTCAGACATAAAAAATCAATAAGCAGGGAATGATCCTGAAAGTGTGGTGGACCAAATCCCAGTGCTGGTTTAGTGAAAACCAACTAGCCAAAACCCCCCACTGGCTAGTTTTTAACCCAGATCAGTTCCCAATCTCCCTCTCTGTGTGTTTGTAAAAATGCTTTGTGGTGGTGTGAGAGAGGGAACAGCAACAGAATTAACTGCTACACACAAAAAAAGAGTGGACTTGTAGTATTTAAACATTATCTTTGTATCAGAGAAAGAATTTAACCAGATTTTAGGCAAACTTATGCTTACTGCCAACCTATGCTAATCATTTATTACTACAAGATAAACATACTGAATTTTTAATAAGATTTTGCTATTAAGACCTTTTAATTTTCAAACATCATTCTAAATTGCTTTCATAAAATGTATTTCTTCTTTGTTTTCCCAAGCAGTCAGATCTAACAATATGACAGAAGCAATTAAACTGCTTTGGTGTGCACTTGCTCACCACATGCTGATTAAACAATAACAACAACAAATCAACCAACCAAAAAGCAAAAAAACCAAACCACCAAAAAGCAAATCTGAGTACATTTGAATGGAAATTTTAAGGCAGTATTTAATAGCTTTTCAAGACTCTTACAAATAATGTTTTTCAACCATTTTTCCATGAAAAACTACCAAGCACTACAATTTTCCTGTGAAGACAGCTCTTATTCACATTTCACTGACACACATAAGAAGATCTGGAACAATGTATAGATGGCTTTAATCACAAGAACCTGCAATTCTGTACTTAGACTACAAGGCTAAAGCTTCTCCTGTATTAAACATCTTCCTTTGATTTGGGGTAGGGTGGGTGGTTTAGGGTTCAAGACTGAAGAAGAGCATCAATAAAAGCGTGAGCTCTGGAAAACACACCCATGCACACACACACATTTTGGCACTTGTAGCTCACTGGGGCCCCTGAGCACTTTTGCACCGTGATGTGACTTATTTCCATACCTACACAAGAAAATACCAGACACACTGAGGCCCACAGAGCTGGTTACTGCAATAAGGAACCCTTGCTTTAATTAGAGTCTTTTCTTTGAACACACTCAGGCATCACTGAGGTTTTCACCAACACACAAGACTGCAGGAGTATTTACCTTTCATGGCTTCTTTGCGCTGTAGTTTGTAAGTTTCCTTGCCACGGCAGAGGCGGTAGATAAAGAATCCCAGCTGATCCACATTTTCAATGCGATCAGTAACAATCATCTGCTCATGAATCAAATAGGACTGAGGCAAGTATGTTCCAGCCTGTTGAACAAAAATGCAACAGCTCTGTCAAAAGCCGTCTCTTCATGGCCTAAGTACAAAAGAAACACTTTGCCATGTTTTTCTTCAACATATCTTTGAATTATTTCAAAATATGTATTATCCACAGACTTTTATTCTAAATGTACAAAATTCAGTAGAGAAACATGTAACAGCTATATTCAAAAAGGTCACAGAACTTCCACTAATGCTAACACCCACTGCCCTCTTGCTACGGTAACATCAGTCTTCAGCAGGTTTTTTTTCTAGGGGCTCAGGTCACTTCTGCACTTATCATTCAAAGTTTTCACTTAATTAATAACAGCCCACCAGACCTCAGTGGGAACAACTGCCAAGCAGGAGTTGGCAGAAGCATGATCTACGTGCAGATACTCCTTCTGATGAAGCAGGCCAGCTGCAGTATAGTCTGGCTGCAGTCCATGGGGTAAGGAAGCCTTGAACTTATTCACAGTGTGGGTAACTGCTCTCAAACCAAAGCCAAGACGAGATCATCCATCCCTGTAAGTTATTGTGGCAACTTCCACAATTGTTTATGTGGAAAGGTATTACAAAGCCAAGGTGAGACATCAGGTGTTTCAAGGCAATATGCTGAAAAAGGGGAGAGCCACCATGACATGCAAAGGCTTTCCAAGCCCTCTCTAATCCCTCCAGTATTATTTTGCCAGAGATGAAATGATGAAGGAATCTGGCTCTGTGCACACCTCTGTACACACTGTACATAGCTGAAGATGCACAGATTTAGGTACCAGCCAGTTTTCGAATACCACCACTATGAAATAATCAGTTTTTAAAAATATTAAGAAATCCTTTAAAGAGTGGTTCTAATATATAGCAGTAAAGAAGGTGCTCTTTGCTTTCTTAAAATAAAATGATTGCTTATTATCAAAATAAATTCAGCTTCTGTTGTGAAAGATCTCTGTATTTTTTAGTGACAATAAATAACTTGAAATTTCCACTGCAAAACAAGATCATCTTTTCAGCTCCAGTGACATGCTGAGAAGCTGACTAAATGCTATTCTTCTGAGTAAAGAAAGGACTGTATAAAATTCACTTTAAATTTTGCATGAATGAATAAACTATGACTATTATCTTCAATATATACTACAAGGAAAACAACAGCAATTTTTTTAAAGTAACATCTTAGCAAACATCACTCTCCCAAATTATCCCACTCATAATTTTGTAATTAAAATCTCTGTACATTACTGTATCTCAGCTCCTGGTCTCTTGAATCTCAGGAGGGAGCCCCGAGGGAGTGCCAGAGCAAAGCAGCAGTACAGGGCACTGGCAGGGTGGGTAGCAGTGCTGAGGACTTGGGGAGCAGCCTGCAAGGACACTCCTGGGCTTATGCCCTCCAAACCACAGGATCTCCCAGACCACTCCCAGACCCAGCCTTGTCAGCCCTCCTTGGGTGGGACAGGAGGAGAGCAAAGTCAGTGCAGAGATCTCTTCTGCCCAGCTGCTGCAGGAGCAATGATCCAGCTCTAGGATCCAGCATAGCCACAAATATCATCTTAGAGACATCCTGTGCACTGTGTACAGTTAAAATTAGCCAGCTGGCTCAGCAGTGGGAACAAGGTGGATGAGCAAATACATCTGGGTTTCAGTTTTGCTTCCCAAAGAAACAAAGGAGGCCTTTCATGTCTACACATAGAAGCAAACTATCAATATATAGAAATGTGGTTCTTTAGGCTAAAATTATGGTGTTTCTTAAACATCAAAACAGCCCAGAGCTCCTCCATTTTCATAAAATGCCTTCTGCATGTATTCAGAGCTCATTTTAATGAAACTGGCACATCAGTTTCATACATATTTTTGCTGGTGCAACCAGTGTGACTGCCGGACAGTATTTACTCACTTTGTGTATCTGCAGCATAGTTTTCCAAATTCCAGTTACAAATGTTTAGCCTGATTTTCTGCGACATCAAATGCCCACAGCTTTTTGTTAATACAATAAGAATTAAACAGATGTCTCATAAAATTAGGGCACCCACTGTTGGGGACAATGATCAAAACTGTTTGCTTTTGCACAGATTTTCAGTTAAATGCATGATCCCTGGCTATCCTCTTAGTTGTAAACCAAGCAATTTTGATTCAGTACTAATGACAAACTAGGAAATTAACAGATTTTAATAGTGAAATTTGTGTGATCTAAAAATGGAAAGAAAACAGCACAGACAAAGTAAAAAAAAAAAAAAAAACAACCAAAAAAAGGGGTCACTGAGTTTTACAGACACCACATTATCCTTATGTACAGGAAATGAAAGTGTGGTTAAATAGCCAGTCTCAAAAGAGGAAGCAAAAAAAGCAGCAGAGGACTTACTTGTGGTAACTTTTCACATGAGATTTATTTATATATGCAAACCACTTGGAAATGGCTAAAATGGTTCCTGGAGTCCTAATTCCAAAGCCTTTTTTGAAAGATGCAACCCAAAGATGACATAACAGTTCTAAAGTTACAAAAGCCCAGTAAAATATTAAAACATTCTCCCCAAATCCTAAGACACAATTCATCAGCTCTCTTTCTCACCTGGACTGTTTTGCTGTTCTGTGAAGAAACCCAAAGCCCAAAAACCAAAGTAAGTACTATTTAAATCTGCATTAAAAGCATACATTATGTAAAGTGTACAGCAGATCCAACACTCTCAAGCCACTGGATCGAAGTAGGGGCCAACCCTAGGGACCAATGCTTTAAACAATGCCCCTGTTAAAAGGATTTCCCAGTCTTATCTATTTCATGCCTCTCAATCCAGTGCACAAAGGCTTTGTATAAACTTTATAGTCACAATGGATTATAAATTAAAAACCACACAGACTACTATCATATAATCCAGCTACATCACATTTACACAATTTTGACAGCCAAATTTATGGCACTTAAGAAAATCAGGTTTTTTTGCCTTCCTCTGAATTAATAATTCCTTCATGATTGTAGATCATTAACTAAGTAGGTTATAGACATTTTTCTCTTTGCGAAGACCTCTAGCAATCATGTGCCTTGTGTGAATGCCAGAGTTCTGTAGAAGGGAAAAAAAGAGAAAAATTCCTACTTTTTTCCTGTCTTAAAAACAAACTACTTGTGCTTTAATCATACCTTGATATTGATGAGCAGCTCCAGGAAATTTTTTGGTGGCATAACAACTGAAGTGTTCAGAGGAATCACATAGCACTTATCCAGGCTAAGGTCAAGATAGGCAGTGAGTCTCTGTTGAGAAAACATTTATTTTAATCAAAATAACAAGAACATCAGAAAATTGACAGACATTACTAAACTGCTATTGCCTTGTGCCGTCCTTCAAATTGCTCTTTTGTTCACTGTAAAGTCTGTCCAACAAATTCCAATCTTAGGGCAGGGAAATGCACAACGAAAGGGCAACCTTGATGACAGTTTCTATCTATGACAGCAATTTGGGCAAGGCAGCCGGCAATGAGTAGCTCAAATGCACTAAGCAAGGAAACTACAAAGGTGCGTCTGAGCTGTTGTGGAAACAAGTACAGCATTCATTTATGCCTAGTGCCTGCATTTCAAAACAACAGGGGAAAAACCTGCTCTAATCTTCATACTTTTACATTTTCTTTTAGTCTAAAGAGGAAATGCTGCTGTAAGAACAAAACACAGAAGGGAAAAAAATATTGCTACAGATAATGCAACAAAAGTAGTTTTAGTTTCAAAAATACTACTGAACTGCAAGGTTAATGATTATTCATAGTTGAATAATTATCTTTATACAGTACCTGAACTGCAGTACTTGCCATTATTTGATAAAAAGCTCAGAGAATTATCCTGATGAATCCTGTAGCTCTGTTCACTGAGCTGTGTTTTACTGCACCTGTTCTTGCTAAAGAAGACATTCTCTCTAGCTGCTGAAAGCTCTGAGGCTGCAGACATATATAAAATACTGAGCATCAGAAGCCCAGCAGACAAAATAATGCCAGGACAGCAATCATCAGTGCAGCTAATCTCATTACATGGAGCAAGTGCTGTACCTATTTCAAATGACCCTTGCACTGACCTTTAGAGCAAAGCTTTTAACTTACTAAATCAAAAAGTAAATTTCTAATATTATATTGTTCTTACTTGCTTCTTAGATGCTTTCCTTTTTTCATTTTCTAGTTTTCCCTCCTTAGAGTCTTTATTCTAACTATTAACAGAAGCTGCCTAAATATATTCTGAAATATTATTTAAATTACATAGCTTGAGCAAGCAATGTTTTCCTCCAAATCTGGCTATGAATATTTGATAGACAGCACTTTAAACTCTTGAAGTTTGTGCAAAAAAATAGGACACTTCCCTATTCTTTTTCAGCTTTGCTTAAAAAAAAGCTGTTCAGCAAAGTCTTCAAATGTTCACAGAGATCTAGCTTCCTGAAAACCAGCTGTACAACATTTCATCGCCATCAGACAGCTCCAACCATGCTGATAGAGAAAAGGAAAGCTTCTAATTGTTTTACAGCTGCTCTTAGCACTGAGAGCTGTAGGCCTGACAGCTGCCTTAACAGAAATTTATTACCATGATTCCAATCAATCAAGGTTATTTCTCTAAAAAAGGAAGACACAGCTTTGAAACCCTAGTTTGGTGCCTCTGGGAATTGCAGTAGCCTTCGGTGCACAAAGAAATTAAACTTTGGCTTCCTGTGGCATCTGGAAAACGAACTGTCTTCCACAGTCCTTCCCTTTCTGCTGCTGCTTTGGGGTTTTGAGCCATGCTAGGAGGGCACCTCTGGGGGTGCTTGAACACACCCAGTGACATCAGATGCAATCATCCGCTCCAAGCTGATGTCAAAGCTATGACAGCCCTTTCCAAATTTCCCTTGGCACCACAGCACTTGGTCAAATTCTGGCCCAGTGAACTCAGCTGAGCAAGAACAACATTCTCTTTCCTCATACTAATAGATCTAAGATCTTTCCCTTTCTAAAAACAGAACTGTATTTGCAAATGGTGGTTTACACACTACCTGATGATGACTGTATTGTGCTGTACTTTATGCCTGGTTAATAACTGCTTACAGCCTGCTGCTGATCAAAACATTTCTGCTGCCTCCTCCACCCTTCTGCTTTCCCCCACCATAATAAATAAGGAGTATATTTATCAGGATGACTGAGGGGGAACATTTTTCAAGTTTTAAATGCTTTCAACTTCTTCAGACTTATTTCTTACCCGGTGGAAGTCATGGACGATATCAGCAGGATCGCTATCAGCAAATTCAGGGACTGGCACACTGATAAACTCAACATCTTCCTCCTCCAGGATCTGAATATTTTGCTCAATTGTGTGGTAGCGAGCACTCTGAGCCTCTGCCCCAGGCTCAGGTAAACTTAAGCCATCTTCAATGTATTTTATTCCACAGAAATACACACCACCCTGCTAAAAATAGCAAACAACCCAGCAACAAAAAGATCAGTAACGCAGAAGTTTAAAAGTAATATTCTCAGATCAATGAAGAGAAGAAACACTTGTCAGATTAAATGAATTTTTTTGCCTTTGACTTGTATATGACAGGAGGAGCCAGTTGCTATCTACAACAGAACCACAGCTAAAACCTCAATCACACTCAACCCAGAGGGAGTTCTTCCCTTGAATTCAAGGAAAACAGGATCCCATAAGGAGATTTTTAAAATCCATTCTTACATATATTTTTAGAAAGACAATGAAGTTCCTACATCTATATGCATGCATAATACTATTATTAAATTATGATCTACATGTAGTCAAAATTACGATAAAAACATTAAAACTATCCAATGGTCATCCAAATCACCTTTAAAAAGCAAGTCTAACTCTAAATTTGCTCCTGCTTGCAGCAGAGAGTTAGACTAGATGACTTCAATACTTTCCTTCCAAACACAATTATTCTGTGAAGTTGGTTCATTTTACAAGACTTCAAGAGTCTGGAGAGTCAATTTCTAAAATATTTTTTCAACAGTTTTAAAAGACAAAAAGGTAAAAAGAGACATTAAAACAAGCAATTTGTGTCCTTTTGCCACAGTACACATGGCAGGCTACCTAAGTAAAGTGTAAAACACAGTTTTGAGTCACAGGAAGTCACACACCAAATTTACAGGCCAGACAGTTTTAGAAATATAGAACTTACGCATATGCGCATGCCATCAATTTTAAATTTTACATTGAAACTGTGTCTTCAGTGCAATGTTAGCTCAATTCCTGGATGTTTCCTTCAACAGACCTGCTGCATAAACAAGCAGCACAGGTTTGAATGAAATGGCACTTTCAGTTCCATCTCACTGGCAGGTGAAAGGTTGAGCACTCAGAGCCAAGCAGGGGTGAAATGTGCATTAGAAATGCAGCCGGCCTTCAGCTCCTCAGCTCGTTAATCCACTGGGATAAGCTGTGCTGTTTAAGCATCATCGTTTGCAACACTACTGCTCCCCTGTAAATTTGGTTAATGTGATAGCCAAATAGACTACAAACTGCAAGTTCAGCTAGAATTTCTCAAGTTTAATCACTTGGCTTTCCACATTATCAGCTACTAAAATGGGGGAAAAGCAACAATCCTGCTATCAGGGACAAGAACATGATTTTTTACCTTATAATTAGGTGCACTAACCAGTGGGCTAGAAAGATTCATGTTTGGCTTATCCTCTCCCTTTCGGGCTCTGTGATCTTGAAACCTCAGCAGCTTCTGCAGCAGGGAGGGTGTGCTTGCACCACTTGGGCAACAGCCCAGCACATACAGCGCTGCCCAGTGACAACTTTTCCCAAAGGAGACAATATTTAACTCAGATCCCCCATGTTTCAGGTAAATGCTCCATTTCCCTGGCACTACTGCCTTCACAGAGCTCCTCTTGCAGCAGTGCCATTTGTTAAAAAGACTGAAAATACATTTTGTTAGAGGTCAGATCTTGTCAACATGGATTAGACTTGACAGAGCATGTTTAAACTACAATGACTGTGCTTTTCCCAAGTCCCCTGTAGGACCCATATTTCTTATCCTTGCAGAAGCTAGGGAAGAGGAGAGTCACTGTGTTGCTTTGACAAGTACTCTGTTTCCTGTACATTAGCAGTGCCACCTGAGTTAGGAAACCTGGGATCAAACAAGGAGGCTTTCAAGGGGTTAATCCACCTCCAGTATTTGGCACTGCAAGAGAGAAAAGAGAGCAGATAAAATTCTGGGACACCACTGGGGTTCCTAAACCCAAGTCCTATTTAGATACAATCTTTTCTTTGCAAACTGAGGTTTTCAAAAGCATTGCTCCCTTTTATTTACCAGCTTCACTTCTGCCCTCCTTTGCCGATAGGTAACTTCAGAGAAGGCCACACTCTGGCCTTTAGAAAACCTGAAGTTTTGGAAAGAAAAAATAGTTAACTTCCTTTGGTTTAGTCTGTTGTTCCTCTTCTAAAAGTAACACAAAAAGAATCGTCTGTTGCTCCTCTTCCTACAGAGAAAAACATAACAAGTATGTGACTTACCTGGAATGCAAAATATTTGTACAGATAGGCACCACCCAGGAACACACCAGCCAGCATAAAGGCCAATCCAAAGCACATGCACCAGCACCAGGCCCTTCTCTGTCCAACAGGCACAGCATCCTCAGGGTCCTGCAAGGCATCAGAGAAGGATCTTCAACACACTGCTCCCAAGGCAGGTTAAGAGAACAGGTGCTTCAGGCCCAGCAGATACAAACACTGCATCTACCAGAAAAGGTAGTATGCACTTCAGCACAAGTGTTTAGAAACTTACTTTATTTGGTAAAATTTAAAACAAGTCTATTTTAGTTGAGGTTTAGTAAAATATGTACTATCAGTCACTTTTAAAACCATAGTCACTGACTATATCAGCAGACTTAAAAGAAAAATGTAACAAAATCCACCGAGATACCTAATAATACACAGTGAGCCATTTCAGAGGTTGCAGACAGAAAAACACCCATTCTCAAGGCAACCTCCATGCAACAACAGCAGAGCGAGGAAGTCAATTCAGATGGGTCAGATTCTTTTTTACCTTAGTATATGCAATATAAGTGAACCTGAAGAACCAACAAATGACCAAAGGTAGTAAGAGCAGCAAAATATACCCTTTCTTATGTTTGTTCCATCAGAACAAAACAGCCTTTACCACAACTTGGCTGGCAGACCAGCAAGAGTGGGAATGAAAAAAAGATGCTTTGTAAGTTGTTATTAGGGAAGCTTTCTGCTCTAAGACAGCATTTGCCATGCCTCTATCTGCTATTCGTGTAATACTAAAGGAATGACAGGATGTTTCCCCTTTAGGGCACTGGTTTGCATAACCATGCAGTCCCCACAGGCAACCTAAGCAATAAACTGCTGCTTGCAAAACCTTTCCTCTATCAGCCACATTACAATGCTCTTTCCTCCCCCAAGTGTTTGCATAACTCATATCCAAAGAAAAAACAAAAAAAAATTTAAAACAATCCAACTTTGAGCTACCCTGTTCCAAGCCAAGTTTTCCTGGGAAAAACACCTGAATTCAAACAAATACAAAGAAATTAATTACTCTTTTGCAACCACAAAACAGTAATGTAGAATGAGGACCAGGGCAAAATCATTATGACCAAATGAACAAAAAAATACCAAACCAGAAAGCTGAGGAAGAGCATGAGGGAAGCACTTGAGAAGGCTTTGACAGCTATAGTTGCTAGTCAATATTCTGCCTGATGTGTTGGGTCTTTTTGTTGTATTAGCTAATTAAGAGGATACCCCATTTGAACAAAGTTGTGGGTATAGTCCCCAGCTGCTTTGGCCCAGCAGGGAAGGAATTCCCCTTATCTGGCTGAAACCATCTAAGCAAGTCTGACACCAAATGAAAAGGGGACCCTCCCTGTAAATGGTGGGAGAAAGTGGAACTTCCTGGGAATGACTCAGCCATCCCAGAAAGGGATAAGTAGCATTTTGGAAAGACTTCTTCTTTTCACTGATTACAGAGGGAAATTTCTTGGTTAACAAGTAGGTACATAATACATATGCAGATAAAAATTAAGTGATGTGAAATCCACATTTACAGTATATTGCAATTATCTTTCATACAGAAGTGGCAATGCAGCTTCTTTGCCAGGCAACAGATGCCAAAATCTGATTCAGAAATATTTAGAGTCAAACTGAAGATATTTCACGCATTTTATTTTACTTTACCTTGCTAAATACCACAGTAAATCAGATTGTGAAATCTCCATCTTTGGAGGTTTTCAAGACTCAACTAGAGAAAGCCATGGCTAATCTTCCTTTGGCAACCATTCTGTTTCTAAAGGGAGGCTGCAGCAGATGACTTCCAGAGGCCACTTCAAACCAACATTTCTGGGATACATTACAAGGCAAAGTGAAATCGGCAAAAAAACATTTGCTGTGGACTGAAAAGGCAGAATATAAAGACAACAAACAACTTTTTAACACTTTTAGAATACCAATTATTTGAGGAATTCAGTGTAAAAAATTAGAGGATTACTAGCTGCCTGATTTTTAACCTGGCTCTTTGCAAAGACTGAGAATAAGGCATAATACCCATGCTAATCTAATTAACTCTCAGGTCAGGTTGAGAGTCACTGTGGATTCTTCTATAAATCATCTCAATTATAAATCTAAACCAGGTAAACCAAGGATTTTTATTTTTATGTTGCCCTGTATCATTAGGTAACTATTTCCCTAGATATTTCAAAGCATACAGGACATCTGATTGAAACTTTTTAATAATAGCTGCCATTTAAACCGTTTCAAGTTAACATCAGAAAACAGAATAGCAAACTGCCTTTGGGATACAATATCAAAATATTCCCTAGTGAAGAATATAAAGAGTATCTTTATTCTTTCCTAGTGCTGCTTTTACCCCCTACACCTTTTTAACTTCAACCAGAATTATCCATTAGTAGACTAACTGCCTCTTCCATTTTTTTCATTATTTTGTAAGTTCAGAAAGACTAAGAAAACATGCATCTGGGAAATGGTGCAGAAGGCATAAAGAGTATGAACACCTACCTGGAAATGGGGATTAATGTCAGATGAATTTTCCATATGCCACAAAAACAATCAGAAAAAAAAATGAAAGTAACTTTTATACTATTCCCATGCTAGGACAAACCTGAAGGACAAGTTTATCAGTATTCCACCTTAAACAATTTTGCTTTGATATATGAGATGACAGATATAAACAACAGGTTTAATACAACTCTTTTATCCTTTACCACCAGCTAATGGCTATCATTTCTGAAGGTGTCCCTAGTGTTAGCATGTTAAATTATTTTGTATTTGTAGTTACCTATTGCATTGATTTGTTCCCAGCTTACCAAAACCAGCCCACCAAATTTAGAGCAAGAGTTTCAAGCCCAGTTTAAGCTTGCTTAGGGGAATGAAGGAAAGCACGGCATCTCAGCACAGAACCTGAAACTGACAACATTGAAAAGATTTTATGCTATTAAAAGAGAACACAGAATTGATTTCCTCATCTGAAAACTAAGTATATTGTCAAGCAGTTTAGAAGCAGCTTAAATTAAAATAGTATAAATAACTTACGGAAGCCAAATTATACTCATATTTGTAGCTGACCCATGGCTAAGCTCTCTAAGCTTTTGTAATGTTGCCATGACAGCTTAGTTTGGGCTGTATTGACCCAAAAGAATAATTTTCTCTTGCTATATAAATCTGACCCTCTGCACTGCAAGAGAAGAAAGTGCAATGGATGCTCACCCTCTTTCCAGGTGACTCATGTTCCGAAAAAAACCCATTAAGTGAAAGCAGATCCCCACTAAGAGGGACAGTGCTGAATTAGCGCTTCTCCCCACATGGTTACAACTGCACTTTGTTCCCAAGCAGCAGCGCTGGCTTCTGAAGCCAGAGCACAACATGGGACTGCAGCCTCAATGACTAATTTTTCTCTAGCCCAGCTTTCCACTGCCAGAGGTACCTCACAAAAGAAAGCATCATGTATTTGAGGTAAAGACTGACCTCTAAAAGTACGCCTCTCTACTTCTGTGAGCTGTAATAACTAATCATTACTATGCTGGTTCCTTTCTTTCTTCTGCTTCATCCCTGCCCCACGTACTTTCAACTCCCTTGTGAATCCTCAGCCTTAAGATGATGCCACAAAACTCATCTCTGATGCGAAATGCCTTAGGAGGAACTGGATGCAAGCCCAAAACTGGCTTGTTTCCCTTGATGAGCTGATTGTTCTAATTGGAAAACATTTGATTAGCCTATTTCCAATGGATAAGACATGAAACAGAAGCATCTCTCTGCCACTTGTACACTAAATCCTACAGTGTTGAAATTAAATGGTTCAGAACTTCCCAACCTGAATAGCTTCAAGCTCTGCAGCAACAATTTTCCTTTCAGAGAGAAAACAAGTATTAAATTCTCTATTATTTGAGACTAGCAAGATTCAAATCTAGAGTATTCTTACAACGAAGTGACAAGCTGACTGCAGTTTTCAGTACCGGTCCCTTCATCAGCGACCACAGTAGCGAATGTAAAGCTGCTCTTTGTCTCCTTACTAAAATCATGAAACACTTCTGAGATGGGCACATCATACCACAAACTGTTTACCAGAACACCTCTCCACTACGGAGAGATCTTCACAAGATCATAAAGAACACCATTTCACATCACTTAATTTTAGCTGCATATGAATTAGGTACCTACTTTGCTAACCAACGAATTTCCCTCTCTAATCAGTGAAAAGAAGTAAGAACATGTTTATGACAATTAGCACTAACTGTTCCGCAGTAGACTGAAAAAAAAAGTTAATAACCTGTTAAACTTGCAAACACTAGCAGTTATTAACGGCTAGTGGCCATATATTCCCTTGCTCTTTTCAGTTCAATTTTAATGCTACTTTTTTTTTCTTTAAGTAAATGCTGAATTTTAGAATGGCCAAATTCATGTTTGGGGTAATATCACAAATGTATTCTAAGAAGCTCCAATACTGAGTCACAAATGTGTATAATTAGACTTGGTAATTACTTAAGATTTTACCCTTGTGGCTTTTTGTACATAGTGGAATATAATTGCTTTAACATTATAAAAGTAAAGCAGTCTATAAACTTACAAGGCATATGTCTAGTTCATCTTAAAATGAGTGAGAAGATTATCAGACCTTGTTCCTTTGCAGAAATTAAGGACACATTTAACTAAATCAAGATGGACAACATGCTGTGAGAGGTCCAGAATACTGTATGACTGCTGGACAGTTATGCAAAAGACAATGTCTCAAATTCAAAATAGATACTATAGCAATAAAAACAATTTTAGGAGGGGGAAATATCTTTCAGAATGAACACTTTTTGATCCATGGAGAAACCAGATGCAGAGAATTAGTGAGTATTACAAGCATTACTAAAAATGTCCACAGCATAATACACAAAACATCTATAACCATGCATGTGAGAATAATATCTAATACATACACACGAACACATATATAAAAGCTTACAGTTAATGTGGGTAGAACTGGCTGGAAGCTGTTCAGAACAGTTTTCCTCCAAGGTCCTCTGCATGCCACTTGGCTCACAGGGATGGACAGAACACAGTGGGACAGACTGAGCTTCCTGAAGGTAAATATTGACCAACTGCAGCTTTAATTAGTGGGATAGGAAGAAAGGAAGTTAATGATGACTCCCTAGAAGTGTTTTTTAATGAGAGAGGCTAAAAAGTCTTTAAATAAAATACTGACCAATGGCTGTATAAACTGAATTCTGTTGGTCAGGCTTGCCTGCTCTGACTTGTCAATCTGATAGTAAATTTAAAATGAACTTAATTTAGAAAGAGCTCTGCATTCCTTCGATGGTATTCCAGCCTGAAGACTGCTCCAAGGCTGGTATTCTACTTATTACTTGTTGCAGATGGGAAATTAAGGCAGGCTTTTGCAAGACTCCTTGCTTGGCAGATGCTGCCAATCTGGAAGGAGATCATACTAATCTGCCTCTAAAACAGCAATTTTATGCTTACTAATAAAATAAAATTTAAATTTTAAGTACAATCATCTTTTAACTTGCTAGTTGAAAAAAACCACTCTATATGCAATGGATGCTTCAGAGATTTCTTGCTTGTCCAGAAAACAAGCTGTGGCTGTTTATGTACAGTTGATATCTGAACATTACAACCCTTCAGTGCCAGCACTGCCTGTTCTACCACAATGGACAGGGACTTGTCCATCTGACCAAAGGCTCTCTGCCTAAAGAACAACATGAAAACACAACCTTAGTTTTGCTGCCTTTTGCGGTAGTCACGCAGCCTGAATAACCAAGGAGATTAATCAATTAGAATGATCTATTAGGCAGTTGGTATTATTAACCTCTTCTTGTATTTCTCATATCTGCATATGGTCTTTCAAATAGTACTGTAAATACAAAATCTTTTAGACAGCACTAGGAAATCCAGAAGTAAGAAGAAACTGCTTTCCAAGAGCTTTACAACTTCAAAGTCCAAGGTCATTTTAATTAGTTGAATGCTACCTTTCACGAAATAATGGGGGAGTTTTATTAAAACGTAAGGTGTCTGTCAAATGACTCATTTCATTGTTCAAACATTGTAACTATAACAGAATAAAAACATTAGTATAAGCAGCCAGCTCAAGATCATCTTAAGAAGGGGAATGAGTGCTGCTGGGTAGGAAGGTAGCTGCAGCTGCATGTATTGGGAGAGACAGAGGTGGAAAGAGAACAAAAATTGGAAAACAGGCAAGAGTAGGGGAGCAGGAAATAAAACTTAAGAGAGAAACATGTTGGAACATGAAGAGTTCAAATTTTCTGCAGGAAGTAAAGCAAAATTACAACTGTAAAGTGAATGTTAAGAACATGAATCAGCAGTTCATCCACAGCTACGTGATAGAGGACAACAAAAGAAGCGTGTCCTCAAGAGTAATCCAGCAACTCCTAACCAATGTGAGTAATCCTGATTTACCTAAACACTGCCTTCATTTCTGATAAGACACTGCAAAACCTGATGGCAGTCAACAATTAAAGAGGATGGGTAATGAAGGAAAAAAAGCCAGTAACTATTCAAATTGCTGCTTTAGTTAAAATTTGGAGTAGCATTAAGATTAGTCATTGTTAGCTTTGGTCTTACATAGACTAGAAAGTTACAGGGTACTTAAATGGCCTGAAAGTTGTATTTGTTGACCAGGCAAAGACTTCTTTTCAGGTCATTCACATGCACTTTTGGCTATATCCTCGTCTCAGGCTGTCTACTGCAAGTGTACAAATAACCACACACTATATTTGACTGTTTTCATCTAACTGTGCTCCCCAGATTGTTCCTCTTCTCTGTCCAATTCCAAGATCTTCCAACTTCCTTCTCTGGCCACTTATCCTACGTCTGTGTCCACTGTATCTTTCCCACCCCAAAGCAGAGCTCTCCAGCATCTGCCACACGCACACCTTACTTCCATTTCCTCCCTTCATCATTGCCCAAGATAAACCATTCACCACTACGCTCTGGTGAAGAGGAGCTGGGCTATGGCCACAGAACTGCTCTGTACTTTGGCCTGCCACGTTAACCAGCACAGCACTCCTGTGCCTCTTGGCCTGCATTTTCACTGTAAACACTCAGGGCAAGGATTGCCCTCCTGGGTCTTTTTCTGTAAAGATGTTAACATCACAGGACCTTAATACCATCTTATCCTCTTACTGAACATGAGGAAACTTCTACTGTATGACCCCAAACACTGGCACAATTTGTCCAGGGAGGTTGTGGAGTCTTCCATCTTTGGAGATACTCAGAAGCTGGCTGGAGATGATCTCAGGCAATCAGCTGCAGGTGGTCCTGCTGGAGCAGGGGAGTTGGCCCAGATGACCTCCAGTGCCAGCCATTCTGTGATACACATTTACAGTTTTTAAGCAACACTAATGCTATACATTGAGGATTCACAAATAACTCTAACCACTCGCTGCATTGAACAAAAAAACCCCAGACTTCCAGGAGTGCCGCGTCTGTGCTAGACAAGTAATAAAGCTCCACACATCCTTTATTTTCTTTGCTTTGGAGTTTCATGAGTCTTCTGCCTTCTCACTCCCCAACATGAAAATGTCAACAAAACCTACAACATTTGGAAAATATCTTGCCTCTAAATGTCTGGAAGCTCATGGCGGAAATCAGGTTTATTTATAAAATATATTAATGTTGCTGAATTTATCTATAGATTTTCATAAATTAGAATGATGGAAATTTGTTCTGCATTCCACACTTAGTTTTCTCACATACTTAAAGAAAAGAGAAATGTTATGGTGCAAGTCTGCGAGTCATAGACCAAAACATGCAGGTGGAAAGCTTGAACAGATATCTGGCAAGAGAGATTTTTTTTTTTTTTTTTTAACAAAACCCCTCAAATCTAAGAAGTTTTATGGGACATTCTTCAGAATGCATTTAGCTTTCAGAAAACAAAATCACCACACCCTTTATAGTTACAGCAGACCAAACATGGCATTTCGTTAAATGGTCCAATTTTGAAAAATGTTTCATTTTTAAACATTGTCAAAATAAACCCTTTATTCTTTGACTTACAACTGAATTACATTCTACTACATTTATGAAAACTACACTGAATCAATCTATAACTTTAATGCAGTATTTCTCTCATCTTTATCCTGAATTAGATCAGTGTTTGAAAACAGGAACTTAGAAGGTTCCTATTCCACTTAAAATGGATCAATACTAAATTATCTCTTTGACCTTGATTGTTCCAGTTCCTGCTTCTTCCTTACCCTGCTCACTTCTTATATATGAAATTTATTTTTTCCTATGATTGCCTGATTCTCAGACATCAGTATGACAGAACGCTATGTGAATTTAACCTAGATTTCTCTCAAGGCTATTTTCCCAAGCGGCATTGGCTCTTTCACCCAAGAGATCTCATTAGCATGCACATATGCACCACTGAGCCTCGGAATTTAATAACTCTATTCCCAATTCAGCCACAGATGGTATGTCATCTCAAGCAAGTTACAAAGGCTGTTGTGTCTCAATTTCTCTCAAAAGTAGAATCCAGCATCACAAAACCCACTTGTGAGGTCTGCAGTCCTGCTTCAAAGGAGGGTGGACTCTGAAGCCTGTCAGGGCTGCTCAGGGCTCCTGACCAGCCAAGGTTTGAAAATCACTAAGACTGACACTTCAAAGCTTCTCTGCGCAACTTCCTCAGCAGCATTCAGTTCTCCTCAAGACTGAAAAATATTTTGCTTCTATCAGTTAGAAGCTCTCCTTTTTCAATTTATGACCACTGTCTTTTCAGTCATCTCCCCAGGTACTGAGAGGCTGCTGTGAAGTCCTCCCTGCAGCACTTTTATCTCTGGGTTGAAAAGGCCCCACTCCCTTGGCCACTCCTCACAGGGCATAACCTCCAGCCTTTGACTACTGTGCTGGCCCCTGCTGGACTTGCACCAGTTTGCTGCTGTCTTTTTTTGGATCAGAAAGCTCTCAGCCTTCAGTGATGCCAGTGACTAGTGTCCAGCTGACTGTCCACCAGAAGCCCTGGATCCTTCTCAAGCAGAGCAGCATCTCAGCTAGGTGGTCCCCTGTGTGTCCTACGGCTGGGATGAGTGTGCTCCAGGTACAGAACTTGGCATTTTTCACTTCTGAAATTCATGAGAATTTGTTCAGCTCATTACTGTAGCCTGTTGAGGCTCTTGTGAATGGCAGCCCAATCTCCAAACACATATACCCTGCTAATAATGTATTAGTGAATTAGAATGCATAGTACCTGTATAGCAAGCACAGCTCTGAGTGGAAACCATTCTATATGCAAATACAGAATAGCATTTAATTGTAGCAGTTATGAGTATCAGCACAGGAGAGCTGACCTTGAAAGGCTTGTGTTTAATTACACTCTCTTCCTAGACAAAACTGTTGTAACAAACTAAAGGGCTTCAGTGCAGTTAGACTATTCAAAGTCTGAAGTGGAGCATACACTCCAGTGCCCAGCACCAGGCAGCATCACACCCTGCAGGATCACAGACGCTGGCCAGTGTTCAAACACCTCACCAAGAGATGTTCCCAAAACTGCAAACCTTAGGCAAGACAACTCACTGCACTGTGCAGCAGCCCCCGAGAGTCATGCTTGGCCTCATACCCTGCGAAGACTGCTGCATTTTCAAATGTGTCAACGCAAGGGGTTTTTATCTCTGTGTAGGCTTTATCTTTTAAAATAAATAAATAAATAAATAAATAGGCCTTAGTGATTCAGCAACTCTGTGAGATCCACCCCAGAGATCACTGACCCCTCCCAGTTATGATCTCCCCAGCATACTCTTTTTTTCACAGTCATTCCAACATCTCATTCTACCCACAAAAGAGCAGAAAGCTGCCATTAAAGCAAGAGTTTGCTGAACCCTAGGACAAAGACAACCACAAATTAACCAAGGATTTGCATTCAAGGAACTCTGCTCTTAAAATGCCTGTGGGTTTTATTTTTATGTGTGTATATATTTATATATATGAAATTATATGTATTGCATACTTAATAACATATGAACTGTATAAAAATATTTGTGTACACATACACCCACTGACACTATATGGAAAGGACAAACAAGATACCAATTAATATTTTTTCCAGGATCCCTATAATAACTGTTGGGCAAATTTGACTTTGGTATTTTGTCAGGACGAATTTTGTACACCTATTGCACAGAGGATCCCTGCTTGTAGATGGCACATGTATCACTCAGAGAGGACCCAGTGTTTTTCTGTATGTCCGTTGTGTCCCAAACCCTACCTAGATCACGTGATGTCTGCCACAAAACCATTTCTGACTTCATTGCAGAGCTCAGTCTTATTAATTATCTCACTCCTTTGGTTTACCACATCTGTAAAATTAGGACAGATATCTGAATTTTATAAATTAGCATGCTTTTCATCTGTAGATTCAAAGTAATTTCCACTGAGGATAAAAAGCAGTACAGAAATAGTAAGAAAATTAATGTTGTATTATTCATACAGATCAGGAGACTAAAAGCAGATAATGCTAACCTTTGTCAATCACAGCATAAGGGAAGGATGGGGAGGAAAAAAAACAGAAAAAAAAAGGACTCTGTGCAATAAGTAACAAAATACATAATTACTTATCCCAGCTGTAGTTACGTTTTTAAAATGTCATAATGTTTTTGGAAATACAGGACAAAGAATATTTATTTAAAATTTATAGGACTGAAAAATGCAGTATTTGCTTTTGAAGGTATTTCCTGAGAGTCACAGGGAGGACTGTTTTCTTTTTGTGAAGAGCTATCGAATGCCTGTAACTGCTGGCTACTGGATAGAAAACACGTATAAAGTGGACAAATATTCCAAAATCACAACTGCAGAACAGTTAACTGAAAACACTACTGGAGGTAAGTATGCTTACCATTCTTATATAGCCCCTTAAAAGGCTATAAGCAGCAATATTTCCTAAAATGCTGATAAGAAAAAAAGGGAAAAACCAACACAAATAACAAAGAAAATAGATTTGAAAATAGAAAATAGTCTACAAAAACACAACTGTTGGATTACATTTGCAACTGCAAACATTTCATTAAAATACTTAACAGAATAAAAATGTATATAAATATTATATTTTTAAATTAAACTTTTCTTGAAATAGATGTTTGTATGTTGGATTAAATATTCATTATAATGGAATGAGTCAAAACCATTTCCCTTGAAAATACTGCTGATTCCAAGAAAATTTTCTTTCAAATTATTTTCACAGAAAAGCTCAGCATTTCATTCTGATCTTCAGAAATTAACTAATTTCACTTGATCGTTCCCTTTGAATAGAACTTTAATTCCAACAGCCTCTGTTTAAGTGGTATTCTTCATACCACTATGCAATGTTAAAATCTAAACTAGTTTCTTGAAGCTTATCAAAAAGAGTACTGCATCACAGAAAGACAGGAGTGAACACAAGAGAAGTACTTATGGCATTTACCATAAAGATACAGTACAGTGCAGGATGGTTTTTCTAGACACTGCACTAAATAAAGCATCATCTAATTACAGAGTTTTCCACATGATGATGTTAGGGGAAAAAAAAATTTCTCCAAATACATTTTTAGGGCAAGGCGTCTCAGCCAAGTGAAAGTTTGGGAATCTTAAAAGAGAAACTATTTAGAAGTGCAGGAAGTATTCTCACTGTCCCTCTAGTCATCCTTGCATTGAATTCACACAAACTGTATGGTACAGCCATCAGCTCTTGCTCAGTCAGCCAAAAACGTGAAGGATACAAACAACTGACGAAGCAGCTATCACAAAGGTCTGGCAGAATACATCCTGTTTGAAGTATTAAATATCTTTCTTCTGGGAAATGGTTGTATTTCTCAACCAAAGCTTTGTATTTGTTATTCAGGTCAGGAAGTTATGAGAGACAGAAAAGGAAGCGAGATATGGAGCACTGACAGAACTCCTCTGCCCCACAGGTTCATGTCCATTGCTGGGGGGTGGGGATGGCACAAACTCTTCCAGACCACATTTTGAACTTTGTAATTCCAAATCCCTAAACTCACTTAAAAATAGCAAGAGATTGTCAGAGGAGCACCAGAAACTTTTAGAGATCTTGTTTTTTTAGTATTCTCTCATTTGCTGGCAGCCTTTAAGGAATAGCTTTAGGAGATGAAAGTTCCAAGACCATGGTTACCTTATTTTCAGGAAACTGCACTGCCCAACTTAACCAGCAGCACAAATTCAAAATGTAAAAAGATGCAGGGGAAGATACCAGCCATAAGCCTTCTTTTCTTAGGAAGAGTCCCTCGTTAACAACATAAATTTTGTTCAATAAAACTCAATTTACCCTAATTTATGTTTTTGGGTACCCATAAAATCAAATAAAGTAACAGAACAAACCCTGGGTACTCTTTGTGTCTGAAAACTGGAGGGTTTTAATCTATGCTTTGGTGGATTTTCATTAAAATTTTAGCAATCTCTGGGAAAAGAGGGAAAAAATTCACTTTGTTAGGAGTTTTTACTTCTGGTCCTCTTTTAAATAATCATGTCTTAATCTCCATAATGCTCTGACAGATAGCAGAAGCTGGTTGGTTTAATGACCTAGTTGCATCACAGAAAATAGAGGTAAATACAAAGACTGCTCTTTTCCCAACAGCAACTGGTGAAAGGCCTATAAAAATTTGGCTGGAGAAAGCCTATAAAGGGAATATTGAAACTCCTGCAAGAAAAAAAGAAATGAAAAACAAACAAAACAATCCTAAACCACCCAGCTACAGACACGTTCCATAAAGTAGGAAAACCTGCTTTCCCGACAACAAAATAATAAGCAGATAACTATTTATTAGTGAGTATAGTAACTTACATATATATGTAAAAAAACTGTTTATGTCTTTGTTTCAGAAACATCTAACACCAATTGCACAAAATCTGAGGGTTTTTCTACACAGCAAAATAGTGCTTATTAGTTGTTGCTCAACAGTATTTCATAGGTAGAGCCCTTTATTCTGTGTTTAAAATGTCTATTTTAGTATGCTTTAGACAAGATTAAGCTAAAGTGAAAAAAATAGGTTAATTTTAAAGGTCAAAGTAGTAATGTTCTTATAAGGAATAAATACAGAAATATGCTGCTTTTAAAATTCTTAACATTTACACTTTCACACTGAACTCTCTGTACATGCAGTTTTCCAAAAGTCAGCCACAATACATATGTGTGAATCCACAGCTTCTGTGCACAAATCTGGATGTGGTAAAGATGCACCATTTTTTATGAGCACATCAAAAAACCAAAATGGTTTTAAAAGGTTGCCACCGAACCTGGCAGAAGGGAGCAACAGCCTGAGTCACTGAGCGCACAAAGATTTTTGGGAGGGCTTAATCTACTGAATAGCCTTTACAAAATGTCTGAAGACTCCAGCTATGCTCAGAACCATCTTTGGCTCTCCAAAGATCTATTGTAGGGAGAAATGTTAAAATACCGCACATTGTTTGTTTGCTGGGAAAGTGGGTCATAAAACACCCTATGTTAAAGACAATGAACAAAATGGAAAATTAAATGTGGCCTAAGAACCTTCACTAGGAGTATTCTATATTTTGGCCACGAATTATGCCATAGAAGTACCATCCCGACAATAGAAGGAGAGTTGTAATGGCTGTCTACAGTAATTATGGAGACACTTTCACTACATGCCATAATACTGAGCCGTGATTTATGCAGAGACAGGATTAGCACTCTAGATTTTTCAACTCCTTTTTAAGTAACATGCTCCAAAGCATAAGACCATTGCCTTCTGCAAAAGCATTTTTTTAAGCTGTTGTTTCTGTGACACATTCCCTACTCTTCTTGCATCTTCCTGTCTTACCTTCCCTGATTAATTTCCAATTAATATCTTCATCAGAGGTTACTGGGAAAATTCTGGCAAGATCAGAGTCTTTCTATGCTGCATCATCAGCATATTTTAGCTGCAAATGCTCTTTAGTAAGTCATTGGAAGATTATGTATTTGAGAGTAATCCTGCAATGGCAGGATGGCAGTCTTCAAGGCACTGTGCTGGGAAAAGCAGCAGAACGAGACTGTCAAAGAATTAGCGCAAAAGCTCATTCCATGAATTTTTATTTTCTGGACATTTCAGAGTATTTGGCTTTATTCATTAATATGAACTAGCTTATTAATATCTCTAGCTCAAATATTAAGTCCTTGGTAATAAAATTGTGATAGTGCAATTCTGCTGATCCTCTTCCATTCTTCGGGTTTTCCCTTTACTTCAGTCCAGAATGACTCCCAGGGCTTTGTTCATAAAAGAAAGCTTCATAAAATGTTGTAATATTTTTCATGTTTACACTTGTGATCCAGATGTATTTATTTTCCTACAGAAACAATGTAGGAGAGGGGAAAACAAATGTCCCATATATGCTGTTTTGGAGATGTGACCTTTTTCAATCTACCAGAATTCACTCTTCCAATAAACATTCCCACACTGCCTTCAAACCTCACTTGAAGCTAAGGGTTTTCCAACAATGACATAATATGAATAATACATTTGTCAGATGTGGTTTATTTTTCCCCTTTCCTCCACAGAACTGCATAGGCAATTGAAGTTGTGGAGGGGGGGAAGATCTGTTTCTAATGCAGATGCATCAGAGAAGGCAAAGTTCAAAGAGCGTATCTTGCACTTACCTCAAAGGTATCAAGTTTTACAAGGGCCCTCAGTTCCTTTTCCCCCCCTGCCTGAGATCTGAGAATAAGCTCTCAGACTTGAAGAATCACAATACCTCCAGAGCTACACAACATTATTCGTTTCACTATTGTAAATCCTGCATGGATTGCACAGCCCATTCTACAAAAACTACAGACAACACTACCAGATCTGCTTTTATTTATGCTCTGAAACAAAAAAAAAAAAGCTAAAAAAACGCTTACTCAACTGAATTTTGCACACTGTTAGGTGCAGGTTTGCAGATCTGCAGACAAAAGATAGAATTGTGTCAAGGAGAATGTCAGAGACTAGTCCCTCAAGAGTGCTTGTTTGTTTTTGGAATTTTCATCTGTACCGAGCATCCCCTCCTAGCATGTTATTTTAAGAGTGTTTCAAGCTTCGTTCAGGCATGTTCATTCCCTGACAACAATGCAAGAAGTTTTAAGTAGGTAGTGTGAGATCAGACTGCCTTTGGACCTGGTTAATATTACAAGTCTCGTATCTAGGCAAGGAAAGCAAAGTTAAGGCAGATCTTGTATGTCCTCAGCTGCTAGAATTTACAGCTCTGCATTAGGGAAATCATAGTGAAACGACATGCTTCCATCAGTATCTGGACAGGGTCAGGAGGATTTCTTCCCCAGTGTACAACTAGCCAGATGTATTTTGTTTGTTTAGCAGCAGAAAAACAAGCCCAATTTGGTAGGCTATCTGGAAACAAACATCAGCCAGGGCAGGTCTGGATTCCAAGGTAATAAGAAAAACCCGTTTTCTGGAACATGTAGCTTGTCTTGGTTATGTGATTGGTGTCAAACTGACCATCAAACCTGCGGTCAGGAAGGAATTCTACAGCTTAATCTGGGCTCGGAGGAGCCATTACTTCCTAGAGAATGGCACTCCTCTAGGAAGCACCTAATGGATTTCCCATAATTGCAGGCAATCTGAGTAACAATACTGTCTCATCTGTTGTGGCACACTGTTCTAGAGACTTAAATACTCTAGTCAAGACTTTTATTTGAAAGTGCAGTATGCTCAGTAGAAGTGTTAAATTTAACCACTTGCTGTATCAAGAAGATAGAAACACATTTCTGGTTCCCTCTGGCTGTGAAATGACAATGGATTCTGCAGGTGAAGAACCTGGCCCCATCAAAGCCACAGCAAAACCTGCACCAGGGCACAACTTCTTGCTACAAACTGAACAGTTACTGTCCTCCTAGGCAGAAATTCATCACAAAGATTCAGATGATTAATAAACACTATCACTTTTGAAGAGCCAATCTGGTAATTCGGAGGCCTGATGCACAAGAGACCGTGAAAGCAAATGAAAACAGCAAGACACTCTTTATGCGCAACGGGCCATTTTTCAAGTTTTCACTCCCTTTCGAAAGAGCTTAGAGCAAATTACACTTCTCCTAATTAAAAACTGTTTTTGATTACGGGAGCATAGAAATTGCAACCAAAAACCTTTATATTTTAGGCAGTTTTGCACTTCAAAAACTTTAAAAGCCGCTGGTGTTTTGTTCTTCGCTGCTGTTTGCAGAGGGGAGGCGACAGCAGCGCCTTGGAGTTTGAGTGCTGTTTTGGGGCGAGGGGGAGGCAGCTCTTTGTTCCTTTATTTAAGCCAGCCCAAGTTCCGAGGCGAAGTTGTCTGTACCACACAACCATCAGGCTCTGCGAACACGCTGCGGCACAAGCGCGGCCGAACCCCCAACTTCACCCTCCAAGCGCTCCCTTGCTCCGGAGCATCCGGGGTCCGGGAGCTCGCCAGCAGCCGGCCGGACCCCGCCGGGCGGCCGGGGGGGATGGCAGCGGGGGGAACAGCAGGCACGACCCCCCTACTCCCCGAAAACCAGCTCCCACCGCCGGCCCAACACAGCGAGAGGGCTGCGGGAGCGGGCGCGCAGCCGGCCCTCAAAGCCGAGGTGGCCGCGGTCCACGCGCTATAGGGACTAACAAAAAAACGCCGAAAACAAAACCCCAGCTAAAACCCCCAAGCAAACAAGCCGAAAAAGGAAACCACCACAGAGATCTCCGGAGTCGGGAGAAGAGGAGCCGTGAAGCTCGCTCCCTGTCAGCCATTTTAGAAGCGTGAGCCGATGGGGCGGCGGGGCGCACCGCTGCGCAGCCTTTCCCCGGCCGGCCCGCGGGTCATCGCCACGGGCAAGGGGCGCACAAAGCACGGCATCGTCCCTGCCGCCCCCCCCTCCCCGGCCAGCCCCGCCGAGCGGAGCGGAGCAGAGCGGAGCGCCCTGGCCGGCCCCGGAGGGTCGGTGCCCCCGCCGCCCTCACCTTAGCGTCCGGCGGTAGGATCAGCACCTGGCTGTTCTCCTCCTCCTTCTTCGCTGCCTCCTTCTGCGCCAACGCGGAGTTGAACGACACCTTCACCATGGCCGGTCCTCAGCGCCCCGCACGCAGGAGAAAGAGGACGAGAAGCAGCCCAGACCGGCGGAGCTTCGCGGGCTGCCTCCCACCTTGCCACCCGCCCTCGCTGCTGCCTCGCCGCGACCGCCGCCCCCGTCCCCTTGTCAGGCGGCTGAGGAGGTGGAGGAGAGGAAGAGAGGAGGAGGAGGCGGTGCCTGACAGGGCGGGTGGAAAGAGGGGAGGTGGTGGCAGCAGGGCCTCGCCCTCCGCCCACTGCCTGGCCTGGCACGGACGGGCGGGGGGCTTCGGCCGGGCGGGTCCCAGCTGTGGGCTCGGTAGCTGAGGGGCCGCGGCTCGGTCGCTGCTTGGCCGTGCCCCGGTCGGCATCGCACTGACCTCGGGACAGAGACCCTCGGGGGCCCCTTCCCCCCAGCCCTGGGCTTGGCTCCTGTGCATGGAAGAGCCCCGGGTTGACGCGCTGCTGGCGCTGCGCTTCCCAGGGGCACGGCTTGGCACAAGCGTGTCGGCTCACCCGGTGCAGTGCTAGCATTTCCCTGGGTGCCATTTTAATTTGGGGCTTTTTGCTGAAAGAAAAAAATCTTTGGGTCTTATTTTCGTGAAGAAAATCCCCAAAATGCTGTATAGGCATCGTGATGAAACCCAGCAGTTGTTAAACCCTTGGGGAAGGACACGAGGAGCATCCCCAGGGAAGTGGAGGTGTGACCTTCCCCATTCCGGTGCAGTGGGGTAAGAACTCAGTGAGCTCAGCACACCTTTCGAGTAGGGTTCTCTCCAGTAAAACTGTGTGATGCACATATCCGAATTTACATTGTCGATATGGTTGTAATCTGCTCCAAGAAGTTAATTTTGGTGACTCATCTGGGTAGAGTTGATTTCCTGGCAAGAGCTTGGCAGAGTAGTGCTTCTGTCAATCTCTGTGAGACACCAGGCAAGCAAAATGCAGTCCTGGAATTCAGCGGGTGCTCTGCTGCTGACTTAGTCAAAATCTGGTCTTTTTCCCTGGAGCATTAGATGGCACCAGGACTGAATTGTCCTTATGCTATGTACCACATCGTCAGCATCCTTTAAAACGACCTAAAATACTAACAGAAAAGCTTCATAACCTGCTTCATACTATCATCATAAAGTATTTAGAGACCTACGGATAACATAAGGATATTTTTAATAACGATAAAAAATTCACAAAGCAAATCATAGTAATTTTACATGATCTCAAGATAAAACAGCTTGATGGCACAGCTTGCACCCAAGACTGTGCCCAGATATTCCAAGAATTCGATCTAACTGCCTTAAAATTCAACAGAGGTTGACTGAATTATTTGCAGATATTTCACTTAAGTAGAAAGTGTCATGGACCCTAAGGAAGACAAAATACAGACATTTCCCTAGGCACTTTCTGACCATATTAGGTATGACCCTGAAGGTTTTACTTTAGTGGGAACTTTCATTAAAAGTATTTGAGCATTCTACATGAAAACGATAAAGTACTTTAATAAAGCTATCATAAGCTATAGTTTCCCAGGATACTACTATAGATTTTTAATTTTTTTTTTTTTATTGTCTCACTCCCAGATTGAGAAAAGCACCAGGTGACACTTCTGCTCCCATTTCAAAGGGAATCTATGTAGGCGCACTGTGTATTCAGGACAATATTTAGCATGCAAAGGCTGTAGTTCAGAGTTTTGATTTGCTTTGTTCTCCTTAATGACATCTTCAGATATTCCTCACAGGAAGATGGGTGTGCAAAATACAGTCAAGGCTAAGGCATGGCTTCTTATTATCTATGTCAAAGTACATCTAACTCTTTCCCCAGGCAGCGTACACTCTTATCATTCCAGATCAAATATACTCTGTCTGCTTCTTGAATCATGTTTACAAACCATGGCGGCTGACTGCAGCCGGATTACAGCAGCAGCTTATGTGTTGCCAATTCTGACCTTTTTATTAGCGAGAATTTAGGATATTAGGATTTTTTCTATTAGAGACCAAAATAAGGATAAAGCATGAGGAGAACCTCCCATTTTACTTCCTGACTGTGCTTTGCTTCTATGTGCTTTCAGACTGGTTTCACAGGCAGCTAAGCTGATAGGATGGCTCCATTTCTCCAAAAGGAAATCCTGCCTCATCTCTCTCTCCTCTTGACCTTCATCTTACCCCTCGTGTCACTCTTCATACAACCCTCCTTCCACCAGCAATTCCACACAGTGCCTTTGCTAGATGTATCACCCATGCATATCTAAGTTTTTCTGCATTAGTTTTCTGCTGAGTTGGTGAGTTACATCAGTTCAGAGAGATTTAAGGACCAGCACAGCTTGAACAGTGGGCCTGTGAGACTAAGAACAAGGAGGAAAGAGGAAGTGGGGAGGAAAGTCTCCCCACTTCTGCATAGATGCAAGTAGTAAGCCAGCCCATCACATCTCTCAAAACCACAGTGTTGTTTTTTCTTAGACAAGTAGGTTTATATCCAGATGACTTTCTCATTCTCTCTCATGTTTCTGCCCCTTTTCTTTCACATGCACTCTTCATTTCCTTCAGTCCCCTGCCTCATTCATGTATTGAATATCGGGACTCCTCCCAGGAACAGATGACCTACACTGTTTAGATCTGTCTGTGTCCTTGGGCACATGTTTTCCATTGTTTCAGCTGACACTAAAAAGGGGGCAACTTATTGATTCCTTGTTTACCCTGAGTGGAAAATGGCTATTACATCCATCAGGACTGGAAGCTGCTTTCCCTTTCTGATGTCCCTTGTAAAATGCCACAATGCTTCAAGCGGTACCTCTGTTTACCCATCTACAGTTCAAAATCAGCCTACTTGCTCTTACACCAGTGTTATCAGTTTCTAATACCTGTACTAGACATCTGTAGATTCAAGCATGTAAAACTAGGGGGAGGGGAGGGGGTGTTCAATATTGATGTTGTCTGCCCAAAAAAGGACACTATTTTGAGGTGAAGAGAATGTTGTTGCTTAATTTAAATTTTCTTTTGTAAAGCTTTTAAAGTGGAAAGTTCCATGTCATGTCATGGTACTTTTTAATTGTTTCTACTAGTCCTTGTTTCTTGTTAACTGTGTAACATTGTGATATGGTGTGTCTTACTTTTCCCTCAACCACTCTTCCCAATTTTATGTCTCTCTCTATATGTATATCCATTTACCTATCTCTGTCTAACTGTGCTTATCATTCTCATTTCTTGGGGGAGGGGACAGAAATTTGTTCTGTGACAGATATTTATTCAGCTTGCTTTCTCAGCCACAAGTTCAAATCCATTTACACTGTTTCAAGGCTTTTCACACCATGGCTGGCTCTTCCTCTCTGCCTTATTCTCCTTTCTACCTCTTTTCTGCACAGCCCCTCAGCTTCATCTGAGAGAAGTCTCATCTATCAGATACTTGCCCAAATAGCCTACAACAAACATGCTGTCACAGTGTCCCTTTTGTGCAATCACTGAATTAATTCACAAGGACTTGTACTTAGTCCTAGATACATTAGAACACAGGTAAGACAACTAGTTTTATTTGTATAATTCCAGTGACAAAATGGTAAAGCAATTTCTATCAGCAAAATGATTTTTTTTTCCCATTTCTTAACATGTTGATCTGAATCTTTTCCAGATTGTTTGTTTTTGTTAGATGGGGGAATATGTCCAGGGCAGTGTTTTTAGCTTTGTCATGAGGTAAATGTGCTACCACCCACAAGCCTACCTTTTCTTTAACAACTCAGAACAAAAAGAACAACCTAAATTCCTGAAGGCTACAGCAGAAAGGAAAAGATGGCACTTACTGTTTTAAACAGAACAGGATAAGAAAGAGAACATGCCAAAAGCCATATGAGTGAATCTGTTTATTATTCTCTATATTCTTCTAAGTATGCCAGAGCCTGCTGAAGTTGGCAAACCAAATGGTGCATAAATCTTTGCCATTCTTTAGCTTGCAGCTGATTGGGATTGCAGACTGTTGGTGTTTTCACAGAATCTTGGACCCAGCATTTGCAGGCGGATCTCCAATTTTTACTAATCTCTAGGCAGTACTGTAATCTGAATCTTAGAAATAACATAATTTTCACAATCTATCTAAAATGTAGCCACCACAACGAAGCAAGAAAGAAGCCTGACAAATCTATTTCAACTTGGCTTGTGCCTCCTGGCACCTCACTCATCCCTGCTGTGAATAAAGCCCTTTAGAGTGAGTAAGCTGTACCACATAATGAATTATGCCATAATCCAGCAAGCTGCTTTGCATGGCCGGCTTTTGCACCCACGTGGAACCCTGGGGTCCACCAAGATGCAGCAGCTTGCCTGACTGGGTCTGCAGTTTCTGTGGTGGGAAATTGCCCTATGCAATATGCAGAAAGGTACCTATGTGTACAATATCTTGTTGCATGCTCTCAATTTCAAAGAATTGTTTGCAACATGAACCAGAACCTCCCTTGTTTGAAGGCAGTGGAAGGACTCTTCATGCTCTTCCCTTTAAGCTGATCCTGTCAGTCTTCACTGGCTTTCATCTATTAAATGCCAGACTGCAGACAAGAAACTTTTATATGAATTTATCAACACTTTATTTGCTCATTAAGCATCATGATTTGGCCAGTACTGAATAAGACTTAAATTAAAGACCATTGCTGCCCTAGGGACTTCATAATCTAAATCAGATACAGGAAAAAAAATTCTCAGGGAAGCTAAGGACATGGAATAACTTTGAAGGCTTCACTCTCTTTTCCCTTAAGCTCTTTTCTTTCTCTCATTTCTGTTCACAGAAATAAAAATTGTGTGCAAACCCTTGTCCTCTAATATTCTAGCAGCTGCTTCTTTCTCCTTACAAGTCCAGCAAATGCTATTTTCCCCTTTTTAACACATTAAATACATGCTGCAAATATCTTTTTTCTTTTAGGTTTCCTTGAGCAGATACTATTGCTCCTTTTCTCTTTGTCCATTAGCACCCAAGACTTCCAGAACTGTAAGGTGCACATCACTAATTTACCCCAAGACATCAGCTTCAGGAAATTAAAGACAAATCCAGCTTGCTCCATTACCGTATATCCTAAAAGACAATGTCATAGTCTCAAATTTCTGTTTAGGCCTCAGGGATTTTTTATACCTGTCTTTTTGTCTCCTTTTCTGCTGCATCAAATGCAAACTTCCTCATTTGGCCTTCCAGACCTTCCCTGGCTGGCACGTGGCCCTATCCATATTGGCTGTTAGGTCTTGTGGCAGGTCCTACCCATCATTACTGGTGCAAACCTTTCTTTTCTTTGACCTTGGCTCACCCATACAAGGAAGGACCTATCCTGTCCATCAAAACCCATACCACTGCTAAAACTGTGTGTTCATAGCCCAACAGAAGAGCCACATCTGTGGCAGCTGGGTCACCCCATATTTGTAAAGTTGCCTTTGTCTCGTACTTCCCAGCCAGATCACCAGGGTCTCACATATGTGCATTTAATGCTATAAAGCATTGCTCTCCCTGGGGCAAACAGTAGCTTTACAGGAGAGATGAAGCCACACTCAAAGCCCTGAGTCTGCTGGATGGACTCACACACTGTGAAACCCTACTGCTTCTGTTCCTCTGCAGTCCCAGGGCTCAGGATACAGCCTCCTGTGCACTGATGTGCCCTGCTGAGCTGAAGTGATAGACTGCTCACCTGATTAGTCTGATCCTATCATTGCTCTGCACTCTTGCTTTCATCCCTTTCTCCTCATTTGCTGTATATCAATATATTCCCCTGGCTTTTCTGAACCTGTACTTGTCTTTTCATAGACCCTGTCGAAGTGTGAGCATGCACACAGTGCTTTTTCACACCAGCTAACAAAACTCACCCTAGGCACTCCTGTAGTACAAGCCCTTCTGATAGCATCCTTGCTATTGGTTTGAAGTAAGCAGGGCGGTAGAATGTCAGTGGTGTGCAGTTGGAACAAAATTATTGTTTACCAAATTTGTCAAAACTTCTATTAGCCAAGGTATTTCTAAAATTGGTTTTAGGGTTTTGTTGTTGTTTTGGTTTGGTTTGGTTTTTTTTGTAAAGCTCCCTACAGCTTTTGTTGGCCTTGATGATTTTCAAATCTCTTCTGTGTTTACCAGCATTCTGCAAAGAAGGGAAGAACTGACCTCTCCAGTTTGATGATGTTTAATCCTACCTTGCAGCTGGTGGTTTTTAGGATAAACTTCTGCAAAGCTGCGTAAATTGCACACTGCAAAGCATGAAACTCTCTGTCCTGTTTAAACAGGTTTCGATGTGGTTGGCTCTTGATGCTGCTCAGAGAACAGTAAACCATGGCATGTGTCAGAGGGTTAATTTCTCTGCTGGCTGCTCTGCCACACCTCAGACAAACCTTCCCAAACAGGAGGAGTCATAGGCTACACCCAGATGTGCCTGCTTAAAATATTACTTGGTATCTTCAGGAGAAGTTTCAGGTTACACCAAATTTTGGACAACTGTATCTGTCTGCTACACTGACAGCCCCATTGCTTTCTACAAGTTAGGCCCTGGTGTGGTCAGAAATAAACTGGATCCCAGAGTAAAGTGCTGCTTTTTTTATTGCTGCTGTTGCTTGGTGGATGAGCTCTCACTGGATCAGCTGTGAGCCTTTCACTGCTCAGCTGCACCATCCCTGGAGCTGCCTCCAGGGAAGCAGCCAGAGCTGCTGGTGGGGAGGAAGGGGAAAGAGCAGTGGAAGGGCTTCTGGCAGACAGCAGCCACAGTCACTTCGCTTTGGATGTAAAACGAAACCTCATTGTTATTGCAACTGACATTGTCAGTCTGGCAATGAAGATGCTGGGGGCGGGTGTGTGTGTGTGTGTGCAAAAATGATGCTGAGATCTCTCTGTGTACAGCAGTTTGGGGGTTTTGTTTTTGTTTCTCCTGGCAAAACAGAAGGAGCAGCAGCATGAATTATGAGAGCCTGCAGGAGAATACTGTTAACAAAGGAGGGGATCCAGCAGTTGTCCCATGGCAGTAATCAGAGGTGTCTTTACTTTTGCATTTGAGGTAAGTTTGATGCTTGGACATTACCTTTCTACTCAGTTTACAAACTTGTAAAATACCCCACCCCATTTTATGTATCTTTTAAAGCAACTGTAAGTTCACTAAGGTCACTTGGCTTAATAAGACCAAGGAAAGATTTCCACAGGAATGCTCAGCATGAAGGTGGTTTCCTTTATGATATTGTAATTCTGGTAAAGCAGAGCAATAAGCATACGTCCCCCGCCTATGACTTGTTCATATCATACAGCCCAGACTTTTCAGTACTGCTAACAACTTCAAGAAGAGAAAAAAAGAAGAGAAGAGAAGAGAAGAGAAGAGAAGAGAAGAGAAGAGAAGAGAAGAGAAGAGNAGAGAAGAGAAATTAAAACCATGGGTTATAATGACAGCAGAATTTGGAGTAGGCTGCAGCATACTGCTTGTTAAGTGATGTCCCTGGGCCAAAGAGATATCTGTCAGTAATTTAAACCAATTTTAAAATTTCATTCAGGAAAATTTCCTCAAGGACCACCTTCTCAAATCCTGAATGGATTTGAGAAAATATGTTTACTCCCCAGAAAGCCTCAAAGTTTGCCTTATTATAGAGACAAAAAATTAAATAATGTGCAATCTGTGTCCAACACTTTTCTCTTCAGGATTATTTAAAGCTATAAAGCTTACAAATCAAGTTTCCTTTATATTTTGAGGCTGATTAGCGGGGTAATGATACGATTACAAGGATGAGAACTGAAAGAAATGAAAGAGATATTTCTTAGTTTCTCAGGAAAATCTCCTCTATCTGCCATAACACAGCACTGATCACACCAGCACAGGTAGAACAAGCTACGGTGATGTGACTACCTACTTATGCAGGGTGGCTCAGACTCTGCACTGGAGACATAAATTGTACAGGAGAAATAAAAGTAATAGTAATTTGTAAGGAAAGATCAAGACTCAAGGAGAAAACTGTAGTCTCAATCTAAGAATTATCAACTATCTCCTCTGGGGAGGCTTAGACACTAAAAAAAAAAAAAAAATCTGTGTTCCTGCCTCTGACTTTGTTCTGTAGTTACTGAAGTCAAGAGCAATATTCCCATTGACTGAAGATGTGCAATTATGAGTCTTGACTGCCTTAGAGGTAAATCATCCATCTTCGCTCTGCTAAAAAAGGAGTTTACAATCCCCTTTCAAGATTAATAAAATGTATGTACCAAGAAACATCTGGCCATTTCTGGAAGCAACAGTGAAGAATATAGTTTTTTTGCAGAAATTGCATCACTCCAATGATTGACAGGAAGACATCATAAATCAAAGTTTTTACATAAAAATATGTAAAATATGTAAAAACATATGCACCTTGCCAGCAAACACATTAGTTTTCCTTCAGTCTTCAATAATGCATAGCACAAGAATCAGATTCCTAAATAATACTGCCCCTTCTGAATACAAAGCATTTAAAGAATGGTTGAAAGTAGTACATTTTATGATGAATACATTCTTTACATGGATTATTAATGGAAACATAATATTTAACCAGTCATTTGTGGTGAAATGTGAGACTACTTTTATATTAGTGAATATCTCTACCATCCTGCAGTTTGTCACAGAAGCCACAACAATCCTAATAGGAAAACCATTGCCGTTTCCCCAGTAAGATTGCCATTTACTTTCAATAAAGAATTGCCTGAGTAAAGACAATAGATGCAGGTCCCATATTTGAAAAACAACAACAAACACAACTAAATATGAGCCAGGAATGACAGAAGAGCCAAAAATAAATATCCAGAGAACAAAGAGCAAGAGGAATAGACAGTTTAATGAGACTGGGAGTGTGAAGAGGAGGACAATTTTCATGCTAGTTTTAAACCCAAATTAAGCAGAAGGTGATAAGTATTTTATTAAAAAATTGTGTAGGCATGTTTTGGTGTATCACTCTTTTCTCAGTATGTATAGGGGTTATCAGCTTATTTTAGTTTAGGAGACCCAAAGAGATGTCTTTCATTGTGAAAACATCTTTGAATAAATCACATTATCATATTTGCTAGACTGTGTTTTCTCCTCTGTTCTGTACAAGTCACAGGCTGAGTTTGTGACCACTACACTCAGGTTAGCCAAGTACCTGTGTTTTCTCTTAAGCATCAACTTCTGAATACAGTTTCCATTTATTTCTCAAGTTTCAGGTTGTGTTCTTGGCACAAGTGGGCAGAACTCTCTTGATTTTAGTAAATATTTAATAATGAAGGAGGAACAAAAAATTAAGAGAAGACCTTTTCCTTATGCTTATCAGAACTACAGTCCCAGACACTTTTCTAAAAGTATAGTGAACCAAAACCCATTAATACCTTCCTAGATAACAGTGCCCATCCATCCTCTTTGTTCTGTCAACACAGCTGGGACACATCCACACTTTGAATAATTTCTCTCTCAGACAGAAATACAACCTCATAATAGTAGTGGGGGAATGAGTGTGAACCCAGCCATGGAACTAGGGAGGGAAGGAAGTGGGGGGAGCCTGAATTGTCAAGAAAAAACAGCATCAAGTCCTTAGCACAGATAGAAAGGGCATAAAGTCTTTAGCATGAGGAAACTGGGGTCAATTAAGCTATGAGTGCGACAAATGAGAGGAAGACAAAATCCTTGCACTGAGTAGGAGGGTTGGTGGAAAGGGAAAATCATATGGGTGGAGAGCACTTGATATGTGAAAAGAATTGAGATCCTAGAAGAAAAATTGGGGTGCACTGGTGTGCGTGTCTCAAGGTGTGAGTATATTTTCAGTGGGGAGCAGGTGAAGAGGGACACTGAGCCACCAGCAGAGTAGTAAAATACTGACCACATAGTGTCTTAGGTATGAAACAGGGGTTTGAGGGAACCCTGAAACAGGAGGTGTCACATAGGGGGGTGTTTTGTATACAGTATGAAAGGTGACTTTAAAAAGAAAAAATCTTAAGATTCTGAGTGAGGCAAGAGAAATGAGGATTACAGTTTGTTGTAGTGCGGGGAAGGCACCTCCACACCAGTTAAGCTGGGCACTCAGGAATCAGTTCCTCTGGAGTCCCTTAAGGAGACTGGAGACAGGAACACGCTGTCCTCAAAGGACTCTTCAGCCACTGGGGTGGAAAGAGTTGCCAGGCAGGCTCTCATGTGGGAATGTTAACCCTTTTCAGTTCTACAGCCGCCACAAATGGATACTTGCCTCCTGGCTGTCCATCTCCTCCAGTGAGCCACGTGTCACTTTGGAGAAGGGTGACTGAGGATATGCTCTGCTAGGGCAGCACATCCTCATGGGCTGGACAGCAATTTTTTAATGAGTGATGGCAAGTTGCATTCAGTCTGTCCTGCACTTTGGGAGTACCTTCACGCAACAACAGAATGAACAGATCCTGAAGAGACAGTTTACAGGGAGCAATTTCTCATTTCTCCGCAAAACTGTAACCCTGCATATATGGCCTGTCCACCCATACCCCATTTATGTCCCATTTTTCTCTCTCTGAAAACAGAGGCATTAGTATCTTTCCAAGATTCTTTTGCATTATTGTCACATAATGGTTTGCGTATTTTTCTGATCTGACACTTTCAGTTTGGGTATATACTTGCATTCTTACTAAAACACATCCAGAACTGCACAGCTTCAGACAGCTTTCTCTCCAACATAGAGCTGCTACCGAATAGCAGCACAGTATCTTTTTTTAACACTGTGGTTGTAACTGACTTCATCTGACAGGTTCATATCTGCCTCGGGAAGCACCAGCACTGGAGCAAGACTATGCTCTCAGTATCATCTCAAGCTGTCTTTCTTGTGTTTGGGGACAGGTACAGAAAAGGCAGATCTGGCTGGAAACTTCTACTGCCAGCATGTGCTAGAGACAGAGGCTGCCCATTTTGGGATGAAGCAGCAGAAATCCTTAGGAGTGGTAAGTTGGAGTGGTCTTTTACAGTGTGGGTATAATGAGAGCCATGCCATAGGCTGGGTGGGAATGTGCCAGCATTTGAAGCACATGCTACTCCCCACTTTCATAGCCCTCTGTAGGAACCCCCTTGAAGAGACACACTGTAGTCCCAAAAATTAATGAGAAGTCAAGGAAATAGATTTTTGTTCTCCATCCCTGCAGATTTTGCTGCTCTGAGTATAATTTCATACTCAAGCAGGGAGAGTAGGATTACACAAAATATGATTAACCATTAGAAATGGAGAAGAGCAATTAGGATCAATCAGTGCATCCATTTTTAGAAACCTAAAACAATGGACACAGGACACCGTAATGCTGTGTGCTGTACAGACACAGGACACAAGGTCTCCACCTCTCAGGACCAAGCAGTTAAGTTTAAAATCAAAGACAAGGGACCAAAACAGACAAATCAAAACAGGACAACTCTACAGACTCTGACAGACCTACATGGCAGTTCCTCACTGTTGCCAGCTCTTCTCCAAAAAGGGTAATTTTGAGGGGTGTAATGAAGTACTTGAGGGACAAGCTCCTTATAATGTTTATGGAGAAAGCCTTCCTGTGAGAGAGATGTGGGGGCAGGAAGCTTGGAGATCTCTGTCTAACTGAGCCACGGCATTAGCAGATTCAGTGCAACTGTTTGACATGGCTGCGTAGAACACTTTAACAGACTTTTTGTTGGTCTTTTCTGTCCAAATGATAAAAAAGGCATTGGATAGAGAGAAGAGAGAGAAAGAGAAAGAAGAAAAGCTTCATTTACTGTGTAATGAGAGCCGTGCCATAGGCTAGGTGGGAATGTGCTAGCATTTCAAGCACATACTACTTCCCACTTGGATGTAATTTATTTTCTGAATCTCCGCCTGAGATCAACACTGGATGGGAAGAGAGAAATGGAGTTTTGCAGAAATTAAATGTTTTGCTTGTCTAGTGACCAGGCACATATGTAGCTCTGAATATGAGTATCAGTCAACAAAGTAGGATGTCTCACTAGGATGTGTCAGTAAATTCCCTGCTGGAACTGCTTTTGTTCAATCCACTTCAAGTTTAGCATTGTGCCCCTTGACTTGATGCTGAGTGCCTCTGGGATAAATGAAGCATTTTGCATTTCCAATTTTGGACATGGCATAATAAACACGTTTTTTACTTAGAAAAAGACTGACTTTGTTCAGGAAGGAAGGACATTCTGAGCAGTCCTTTTGCAGTATCTCCAGGCAAAGAAGGGATCTGTTTTTGTCCCTTAGCACTTTTTCCTTCATAGCTGTAAGCCAGCCTTGGCCCATGGCAGTCCCCTTTAGTCTCCAGCTGTTAAGTTTGGATAGACTTTTCCCTCCCCGTTTTCTTGGATGCCACAACAGGCAATCACAAATTTATTGCCCACTTACTAGGAAAAAGGCACAGACTTGTCATGGAGGCGAGATGCTTGTGAGCCAGAGGTGATGTCTTAAAGTAGAAAATACGTCTATAAAGCAAATACAGACTATGCAGACTTTTTGACTGTCCCAGATAGATCACCTTGAAGCAATTTCCTGATGTAAATTAGCTTCCCTTGAAACATCACAGAAAAAATGCCAGTCTGCTGCAGGGAAACTGAAATATTTCTCATAAAGGAAGATTAATAATGAAAATATAATCTGAAAAAAGAAGTAATCTATAGATGAGTGTCAGGTACAGTGAAAATGTGGCTGTAGAGAGGTTACAGATGAACTGATCATAGGAAGGAAATTTGTTGGTTTCTCACATTTAATATCACAAGGTGCTTTATAAAAACGAAAGTTGAAATTGCACAGAGTATTATTTTGCAACTGTTATATAAATATGTAATATCATAGTGGTTCTGTAGCAGCAATCAAACAGAAATGAGGGAAAGAATGATGCTGGAGTAAGACCTGAATAAAAAAAGAAAAATTCCCAAGTCCCATACTTGCCAGAAAATTTCTTTGTCTAGACCCCAGTGCTAATGAAAGTTTTTCACTCTACATATCTACTGTCACTTGTAAGAGGCAATGTGCAGGGTTTTGGAGTGTGTCCCTCCTCTGTCCTTCCCCATACCTGTCACGTGCCTGTTCAGATGGAGACAAAGTGGAGCACACTGTAGAGCCATTTTCTTCCAGTGAAAAACAGGATGCAGGAGGGGGAGAAAATTGTATTATTGAACCCTATCCTCATATGCAGTTACAATGTGGTCAGGACACATTTTGGGAACTGATGACTCTGGTCCCACTGTTTTAGACACACCCGTAAGGTACAAATTGCCTGATATCAGATTTCAAAAATTAGGGATTAAATTGTGTTTCTTAATTCCTTCCACTGTAAAACAGGAATAATATTTTACAGCAAAGCAAGGAATGCTGAAAAAGTCTGCTTTTTTTTTCATAATCAGACAAGTGCACCAGGAGAATAATTATTTGTCTATTAGCACTTGATTTGCATGTGGCTTCAAAATTATCCATGAAAAATGGTGTTAATATATATATTCTGACTGTCTGCAAGTGAAATGGCTGCTGTTACAACTAAAAAGGCTAAGGAAGCCTATGGAAAATTGATAAGGAAACGTCTGTCTGAGATGTTAGTTAATTAAAGCATGTAATTTATTAAAACAACAAAACACAGTGAACTGATTCAAGACCATCTGTCTAGGGTAATCCTAAGTATATAGTCACAGATTTACATCATTTGAGCAATAACCATAGTTGAGCAAATATTTTGAAAGAAAGATGAACTCATCAAGCATAAGTTCTATGTGTGAGCCCAATGAGGACCCTAGTCCTCAGTCAGGACTGGGCCTCTAGGCTTTGACGATATGAAAAAAGCAACAAGGAAAGGGAATGGAAAATAATTTAAGGCTAAACGAGAGGTTTTAACATGTTTAAAATTGTTGATTAATACATCCTTGACCAATGAAAAGCATATTTTTAATTCTTCATTACTCAAGTTTTGCCCCATTAAAACAGTGTTTTGTTATTTTGAGTCTTCCTTCCTTTTATCAGAAGCAGAATGAACAGCAATCAAAATATGCACTGGAATATTTTCCTTTAAGGAAAAAAAAAATGAAAAGAAGAAAAGCATATTCCTCCTATGACAGTGTTTGAATTTTAATGTAAAATGCATTCTGAGATAATCCTCACTTACAGAGGCTTGTTCTTGCACTGAAGGATGACAGGCTTTTAAATCTGCCAAAGATGAGTTCAGAACTTTCTTTCTGGCTCTGCATTGCTTCTGCAGTACTTGCTGACACAACTGCTGCTTAGGGGAGTATAAGGAGTCTACCTTCATTTAAGGGTGAGCTGTAGAAACAGGAAATGCTGACAGCTGGGCCTCAAAGGTGGAGAAGGAACTGACTTTTAAATCATCTTTCAAAGAACAAAATGGATAAGCAAGAGTAGCAAATGGTCAGGCTTTAAAGAGATTCTTTCTGTACTCAATAATTCACATTAGCTGTATCCATTTTATCAACTGAAAGATGTTAAGGCTACGCCTGTGCTAGCAAATTAAATATGCTTACGATCCCACTGAGGGCCACTGTAACTACCCATTTTGTTAAACCCTCTTATCTCCCCATACAGGGTGGCTGCATCCAAACTGCACATTGCAAATAGTCCATGACTGATTACCATACAGCATCCAGAGGCCGTCTGGGGAAGGGCTGCACACCCTAACACAGGTGTCAGGAAAGCCTTCTGACAGGAGCTCCTGCTGGGGTCCTCTTTCCAGCTTAATTGTCTGTATGCTCAAATTCTAGTTCCAAGGGACATTTACTATTTCCTTCAACAGTATAGGGAGAGCAGTATGTTTGCCTATTAACATGAATAAAGGTGCTGAAGTCACCAGAATAGCTCATAGTGATGAAGGCATAGATCTAGTATGTTGTACGATTGATGTAAAACTACAATATGATTAGGAATTATTACAACATCAGTCTCTGCATAGTCATATGCATTTATTCTGTGAAGCCACAGACCTCTGAAGATCTGGTGGCTATTTATATGCCTAGAGTTACTTGCATACTTCAAGGTTTGACACACTGTGGTCGAGACACAGACAGACAGTGAAACCCACTGGGAACGCACTGTACAACATTCAGTTTATTTCTTTTGGAAACTGAAATCTATATTATATTTCTGTTTGTACTTCACTATGTCCTGATTTGGAACATTAGTATTGTGAATGATTTGGTTTGGGGAAGGTAAGTATCCTGGGGTGACGTTAGGAAGCCACTTTATCCCTTACCCGTCCGCTTGATGCCCAAGGACACAGTGCCTTTAGGATGGACTCAAGTGCGGAGCGGTTTAACGGCTCGGCCCAATGGCTCAGGGCTCCGGGGCTCTGCAGGGAGTGCGCCAGGAGTGCTGTGCTGCTTTTTGGGTTTCTTCTGTGCTCTGGCTGGCTGGGAAAAGGTTCTGTTGGATTCCCTTTTCCTTTTTTCCCTTCCCTTTCCCCTTGCCTCACTGCCTTCCTTCCCTCTTCACTGTTCCAGGGGGCCTGTGGCATGGCCCTGGCAGGTCAGACCCCATGTCTCTGTTCCCCCTCTGGGAATTTGTTGTATTTTGAGGGTTTTTTTACCCCTGTTCTACCCTGTTTTGTTTGGTGTTAATAAACAGTTTGTTTTTTCCAGTTTCACTTGCTCTGACCCACTTGTCTTATTGGTGGAGGAAAAGGGGAGGCCCTTTTCCCTTTGGAGGGGACACTCATTCCAGAGTGTTTCCTCCTGAAGTTTGGTCTCCAAAACCGAGACAGTAAGGCATTCACCATAAGGTAGGAGATGTATGAATTGTTGAAAGTAGCTAGAACCCTACCAGAATTACAAAGCTACCACAGTTTTATTGTGTTTTTCTCCAACAGAACCTTTGGATTCACCAATATGGAATAATAGGTGGATAATATAGTTGCAGCAAAGGACATATCAAACATGCAGTGACTTGCTAAGACCTAACCAATGTCAGATTAGGGATGAGATGTAAAAGGCCATGGAAAGTAAAATATTCCTTGTTCAAATTTAATGGATAAGCTTCATGAACATTCTCTTAAAATTAAGCCTTCTATGCATAGTTATCAACCCCCACTTCCTGGTCACACAGGATCTCGTTCTAGATTACAGGCCTGCAGCAAAAGAAGCAAAGCAACAGAGCAAGAAAGAGTGGAAGACAAAATTAGTATTTATTTTTTACTCACCTAAGTAATCAAGTATTTCCATATGCCACACAGCAATTGAAACTCGGTTTCCAACTCATTTTCATCTATGGTGGATCTTCCACCTTCTGATAAGGTGCAACCTCTGATTAACTCTTTATGAGGTTGGGATAAATAATACAGCTCTCCTGTGTAGATTCCTTTTACCTAACATGGCTTGGGTTGATGGTATACATTTTCTTCCATATAAGGCACTAGGCTTTCCCTCTGCTATATTCAACTGTCTTTTTTCCTGATATATGCAGGGACCCAGTATGTTAGAAACTGCTGTCTCTGAATAAAACTGGGCTCAGAGTGGCCAGGAGTTGTTTGCAAAGGGAAGACAGACAGGCAAGAGCACACATACGCTCAGAGCAAAACTGCATCATTATAATTTCCATAGAAGCTAAAAATAAATAAACACAGAAGTCTGATTTTGCTGCACAGTCTTCCTTAATTGTCAAAGTTCAGCTAGGCTAGAAACTGAGTTAACCACATTTTAATGCTAAGCATATCTGAAGACTCATGCTGCAAGCCTAAGGCAAGTGTGTTCTCAGAAAGCAGGCTCCATACCAGACACTGAACACAGCCACAACAAATCATCTTCTTTTGCACATCTAGATCCAGAAACAGGGTGTAAAAACCATGCAAACTGCGGCACAAGTGTGGGAAGAAGAAAATAAAACCACCCTCACAAATGAAAATATGGAAGCTTTGCTGCACCACTGGTGACTCAGATCTGCTTCTTTCACCCCTGCCAAGAAATTCAGGACACCTCCTCTTCAGATATCCCTGGCCATGTTACTGAAATACCTGCACTTCCCAAATTCTATAAGAAAGCGCACACGTTCTCTTTCCAGATCTTGGCAGCATAAATCAAAAGATTCTGTGAGGAATAATCTGGGGTCCAGGGCTCCTATGCTCCGTTACATACTCCACAATAGCTCAGCAACAGATGCTGTTGGTAGGAACTCAGTGTATGTACTGCACAGAGGAATTTTCACTGAAGCAAGTTGACTTCACTGTGAAGGATGTTGGAAAGCTCACGTGTGGAAGGAGAAGAAAGGTTCCTGTGTCTCCACCACAGCTTCCACAAAATCCCAGCTCAGTCTCAGCTGCTCTGGGTGGATCCTATTGCCCAGGTGTCTGGGGTTTAGGGACAGTTAGTTTTTCTCTCCAAAGAATGTGGATGACTTTGTAGATTATAATTACTGAAAGTATATCCCGCTGGTCCTCAGGGGCGAAGGAGCTCTCCCTTCTGCTTGACTATTGGCCAACTGAAATGACTTTGGTTTGGGGAACAGGAAAAGGCCAGAGCTGTGACCTATGAAACAGATCTGTGAATCTCTTGGTTTATAAATCCCAGCCCCCTTACAACAGCTGCCTGTAAAACCTGCGACCTGACAGCGAACAAAATGTCAAGTCCTTTTAACAAAGGAATCACTAGACTGCTACTCAAAGAGAAGAAGTTCTCAAGTAGGTATTTTGTCATTTAAGTGACACTCTTCCCTACTGAATGCAGGCTTCATTGCAGCATTTCCTACTATTGTTGCCTAGCATCTGGATTCCTGCTGCTCCCCTCCAGGGGCTGATGATACTTCTCCAGAAGTTTCAAGCACATAATTAGATTGCTCCCTTAGTAAGCAGAATTTCCTGGAGGGGAAGCACATTGCAGCACCGTTCCATAACTTACCTAAGATGCCAGCAAGAGCCAAGGAGAAGGCTGGTTCTTGAATCTACAAGGATCTGCAAACTCAGTTGGCCCAGAGTGCATAGCAGTAGAAGTTTGGCAGGGCTTGGACATAGGAGTTGCATGTATTTAATGATACATTTTGGATAGCAGAGTCCAAGAAGAGCTGGGCTGCAATTTGGCAGGAAATTGGACCACCCTAACAGCTTGGTGTTGCCAACAGTCTGTGATCCTATTCCCATCTTCCTCCTCACCCTTCTTCTCCCATCAGAGCCTCCTGTTCCTTCCATGGAATTTCTTGGTGTGGAGCTCATCTGAGCATGCCAGGTGACCAAGAAAGCTGACTCAGTTCCTAAGCTCAGGAGCCCACTCACTGTTTTTGCTGGCTTTTTTTTCTGATGTGGATAGTGAGACAAACTGACCCACTCTTAAACTAAGTGCAAGACGAGCGCTGACATTGGTGCAAGGCAAGCATTAGTGGCCTGTGCCTGTGTGGGAGGAAATGCAGGACAAAAAAAGAGGAGCAGCCCCCTTCCAGCAGCAGCAAACTCTTAAATTGAATTCAGCATCACATGAAACCCCACCCTTGGGCCTTCCTCATTGCCAAGTCCTTTTTTTTAAATTTACTGCAAAACCCTACAGTGGGTGATATCTAATTTATTTTTGGACTCAGTGTGCATTTCAAACAGATTTCTTTTACAGGAGGTATGGATGATGGCAACCCACTGGGCAGATAACAGGCCAAACTGTACTTTGGAGTATGATTCCAACACAACAGAAGCTGCTCTAAATTTGGGCTATGGCTGCCTGATTCCCCTCCCTCCTCACACATTTCTTCTTTTCCTGCACGTTTTGGCCTTATGGTTCCATAGTATTGGTGCCAGTGGAACCAGAAGATGAACTATGCCCAGGGAGCTGACCTAACTAAAATCTAACCTGTTCTGAGAATTTTTTCCCTTGGAAATCTGTTTTCTGAAGTGGACCACTGCATAAGTCCATCTCATTAAAGAAACGGGGAACAAACATTTAGCTGATGGCGTAAACAAAGCATTTTTAATAGCCTTGTTAGTACTTTAATGTGTGTTAAGTGAGTTTTCAAACTTAAGCACTAAGAACGAAAGGGAAAGATTCACAAGGGACTAAAGATGGAGCATTTCATCTCTAGGCAGGTATGCAAAGACTTTAGTTCATAAACTTGATTTAGGCATCTCTCACCCCTTCCAGGAACTGAGGCAGTTAGGTAGTGGTGCATCTTTTTCCTACCAACAAAACCTCTGAATGAGGGAGAGCAGCGTCTCTTGAAACTAGACAGAGGGAAAGACAAGGCAGAGAAGAGCTGAGATTCTTCTTCTCATATATAGACTTCTCTGTGTGTGAGAATGGAACCTATTTTGATCCCTCCTTCATTTCATTTGTTTCTAGATTTAGGTAATTAGCTCTGCCTTGGGAAATAAATGTGTCCTGATGAAAAGTGGCCTCCAAGGAAAAATAGGCAACAGTTTAAATATCCAGTTGTCGTGGGTTGACACTGGCTGGATGCTGCTCAGTTACTGCCCTCTGCAGCTGGATAGAGGGGAGAAACTTTAACAAAGGGCTCATGAGTTAAGGACTGGGAGAGGTCACTCATCAAATACCACCAAGGGCAGAACAGGCTTGACTTAAAGATATAAAGTGAATTTATTACTAATAAAATCAGAGCAGGATAATGAGAGGCAAAATAAGCTCTTATAAAAACACCTTAGATGCCCCAACCCCTCCCTCCTTCCCACCGACTGTGCAGGGAGACAGGGAATGGGAATTTTGGTCCGTTCATTACCTGTGGTTTTTCTCTCACTGCTCAGGGAGAGGAGCTGTTCCCCTGTTGCATCGTGGGGTCCCTCCCACAGGAGACAGTTCTCCATGAACTTCTCTGATGTGACTCCATCTCACAAACAGGAGCTCTCTGTGACCTGCTGCAATGTGAGTCCATTCCTCAAACTGCTGTGGCGTGGGTCACTCTTCCAGGGGGTTCAGTGCTCCAAGGACAGGCTGCTCCAGCCTGGGAGCTGGGCCTCTCTCTCCACAGGTCTCCCACAGGTCACAGGCATCCACCTGTTCTGGTGTGGGCTCCTCCACAGGCTGCAGGTGGATCTCTGCATCCCCCCATGGAGCCTCCATGGGCTGCAGGGGCCCAGCTGCCTCACCATGGGCTGCACCAGGGGCTGCCGGGGAATCTTGACTCCAGCGCCTGGAGGACATCCTCCCCCTCCTTCTCCAGTGACCTTGGTGTCTGCAGAGTTGTCCTCTCACATGTTCTTACTCCGCTCTTCTCTAGTCAAAATTAAAACTGTGCAACCACCTTTGTTTAGATTTCTTCTTAAATATGTTGTCACAGAGGTGTTACTGCTATTTCTAATTGGCCCAGCCGTGAACAACAGCACGTCCATCTTCGGAGCCATCAGGGACTGGCTCTGCAGGACATGGTTAGAGCTTCTAGCAGCTTCTGCCACCTCTGTGGCTCCCCAATACCAAAAAACAGGCCATGCAAAACCAATACAAATGACATTAAATGAAGTGTCAAACATGGAAAATTTGGAAGTAGAGTCAAAACAACAAAATGTAATGGAAGAGAAAGGAAGACCATCATAGTGAGCCAAAACTGCACCAAATGATTTTCAAAGAAACCTCAAGATTTCACTTCATTCCAGAATTTTTGCATTTTCCAATTTCATTTTGTATCATTATATTACCTTTCCTGTCTTTCAATTTCCATTCATTCCTTGATTTCTCATTTCCCTTCATGAAATGAAATCTCGAGGTTTCATTGAAAATAATGTCATGAAATTTTCACTTGTTTTGATGCACTTCCTGCCTTTCTATTCCTTTTCATTGGTGTCACTTCATTTCTGGGTTTTCCATTTTTCCAGTTTCATTTCATATCATTTTATTTCCTTCCCTGTATTTCCATTTCACTTCATTCTCTGATTTCAAGATTTCATTTATTTACATGAAGTGAAATTCTTCATTTCATGAAAGGAAATGAAATGAGAAATTTCCTTTCATGAAAAAAAAAATCTGTGAAAGGAAATCAAGTGAGAAATCAAGAAATGAAGGTAAAGGAGTAGATAGGAAAGGAAATGAAATGATGTAGTGTTTAGATCTTGGCTGGGGGGCAGGTGTCCACTAAACCATTCTATCACTCCCCTTTCTAGTGAGAGAATAGGATGGAAAACATCTCATAGGTTGAGATAAGACAATTTATTAAAGCAAAGGAAAAGCAAACAAGTGAAGGTTCTTGCCTCAGCACATGGAGTGGTTTCTCTGGAAGGCAAATGTTGTGGAATAACGAATGGCCCCCCTTCTTCCTCTATCCCTTATCTTTTATATCTGAGCTGATGCCATATGCTGTGGAATATCCTTTCGGTTAATTTGGGTCAGCTGGCCTGGTTGTGTCCCCTCCCAGGATCTTTCCCACTCCCAGCCTCTTGATGGGGGGAGGAACGTTAGAGGGAGAGTGCAGCTCAGCAGTTGCCAAAGCACCGGTGTGGTATCAACACCCTGCCAGTTACCAATGCCAACTACAGCACTGTGAGGGCTGCTAAGGAAAACAATGAACTCTATCTCAGTCAGGCCCAATACACCAGTCAAAGAAAAAAAAAAGAGGCCAGGGTTTTCCTCAGAGGGACACTGTTCAAACCTGCAGTTCCCTTCCCAAAAGGAGACCAGCAGGCTAAGATGCATGACCCTTCCCACCTACAGCAGAGATTTCTAGACAAAAAAAAAAAAAAAAAGAAAAAAAAAGAAGAAATCACAAAGCCAGGAAAAGCACAAGCAATAATAGAAAGCCCAACTCTGTACCTTAATTATAGAGGGGCTCCCCTGAGAAATTGAAGTCTTGGGTACCAGTCCTTGCTTTCAGCATAGATTACAGGTTTTTAATCCCGTAACTCCTTAAAGCAAACCACATAATTCCAGGGGCAAGGCTATAGGCAAGGTATTAATTCTCCTTACTTGCTAAATTCTTTGATTTTTTAAAACACAAGACATTTGTACAGTTGCTAATAACATGCTGCAAATGCCCAACAGCTCCAAGCAGGAAAGAGAATGAATGTTTTGTTATTCTAGGAAAATAGATGTGTATTTTTACTGTAGTCATAACAAAGGAGGCTTCAAGCATTCCTCTACATGCCAGTTGGGCTGTTTTTCTCATCACAGATATTCATCTGCCTGCAGACTGTAATTTCTTTCTGTGCTCATATGTGATGCATTCTGACAGCTTTTCTACAGTTAAAATTTGGTATTTCAAGAAATCCATTCACAGTCTGGCTTTGAATACAGCACGTGCAGTTACTTCAGCTTCCGCATCACTTTCCATTTTACTTTCAGAAAACTTTGGTTAGCATATTCTTCTACATGTGTGAAATTTCAAAATGGAAAGGACTTATTTCAATTCTTCTCCTCTTAATAGAAGCTTGTCATCTCTCCAAAAGATAGAGGAAACGGGGTGTGACTGAGAGTTAGATTCCCTTCCTACATACTGTTACTTCTGGAAAATTAGTGCAAATCAGGTGTTTGGAAGTGAACAAAAGATGTTGTTCCAGCAGGAGGTAGGATTGCCAGAAGTCAGTCTGAAACTAGGGACATTGCATGGCTTCTCCAGCTAACCTGCTGCTGATATTCAGCTGTTGAAACAAACCACAGCATTTTGTTTTCATAAAAACAAGCCTTGAGGTAATTTGGCACATGAGATTAACAGCAAATACTTGTAATAAGGACTGCAACAGAGACACTAAAATCATAGTAAAAAAGGGCAAAACCAGTGTCTGCAAAAAATTGGTTTAAATATTTTTAAGTTTTGATTAAACTCTGAAACCTTTTCTAACTGCTTATGTCTGAACAGAATTTCAATATAATTTCCTTGCATAAACAATCTTAAAAATCTGTGTTGAGTTCTCTATTTCACAAAATTCTGTAGCATTAGGCTACTATTTAATTAATCATTTCTTTTTTTTTTTTTTCTCAGCACCTATGTTCAGGCCAGGAAGAGGAGCTTGGTGAGAAGAAGGATTATGGATTTAGGATTTTATTTCTGCAGAGTCTGGCATGGTCTGTTTTGAGACTGCACCTTAGTACCTGGATTGTCTGTTTTGGTGAGAGAGAGGCAACTATTTGTCTAGGAAGACAACAGAACCAATGGCACTTGTGAATTCACAAGCCAGGAGCTTTTGTGGGTCTCTCACAAGCAAGAGACAATTTTGCAGGCATCTGATAGCCTGAGAGAAGTAGACATCCCATAGAGATAGGATAGACTTTCCACAGAGACAAAAGCAAGCCTGTTTATGAAATATCTGTTTCCTGAAAAATAACTTCTAAAACTTGCATTATATATATTTATCTATTATAGAAAGACAGGTTCTGTGAGTTAACAGAGAAAGAAGGCCCAAAGTCCCTAAACCAACACAAGACATGTGGCTACAAGCAGATTGCTTGTCTGGAACACTAACACTATATTCTTTGCTGGGGGGGTCTGGAGGAATGTGCCATGGTTGTCTTTTGGCCTGAGTGTATTTCCCCCATGAATCAAAGGTGCCAAGAAGTGGGTGAGGCAAAAGCATAGACTGGTGCACACCCAAGGCTCACCCTGACATACCAGATATGTGTTTGGACTTGGGACTACTGCAGAGGCACTCCTGCGTGCTGGTGTTTGCCCCACGAGATTCTTTGATTTTGCTGGCACGTAACAGAAAGATACAGTCAGTGCTGTGAGGAAAAGCACAGCATAGTGCCATCTCCAGCACTACCTTCTAACCTATACTGGCCATGTAGGGAGCTGGAGCTGTTGGGTGACTGCAGAAGGATACTCTGCTGTGACAGTGGAATGGTCAAATCAGAAGCAACCTAAATAGTTCATACAACTGCCTCCAATTCTGTAAACATCCTGTCTGCATCCATGCTGAATGCAATTCCATTCTTGTGAAAACACTCAAAGAACAGTAGAACTCCACTGTGTTTTAAAGGACAAAATGTTAATAACTTGGAAGGCAGAACCACTTGGCAGAGTTATCAGCATCTAGAAAAAATGTACTTGAGCAGTCCTAGCACAATTGTTTTCTCAAGCACTCTGTCCTGCAAGACAGAGGAATCTGCCAGGTACTGTGTGCTCAGGCCACAATCTACCAAACAGCTTAATATGTTCTTTATTGCAAGCAACAAGCCCAAAGCCCAATGTTAAACACAGGGAGAGGCATGCTACTGAACTGAGGAAAAAAACCCTCAGCACTTCACAAGGTCAAAATGGTTACAAAACTGGACCTTAATTTCTTGAAGTACCATAATTGTTCATGTGTCTTTGAGCCTTGAATTTGGAAATGAGAGTGACTGTAATTTCAAAGCGTATGACTCAGGCCCTGAGTAACCAGAACAAAATCAGAGACAAGTGAGAATCAGAAGCGCAAGGGGTACTGTGGGGGAAGAAGCAAGTGACTGAGTAAGAGCGTTCCCTGAGGTGAACTCTTTGCCACACTACCTGCAAATGCTTATAACTCACTCCTATGGCATTCTTTTCATTGCCAACTTTATTACCAGATAACCGAAGTGCCATTTATGAAGCACCTGGGGACAGGAATTACATGCGATCCCAGCCTGGCCACCTTCCCTCCTACTGTAATGACTACACAGCTCTTACTGGGATGGGGGCAGGGCAAGGCAAGCATTATGAAACAAATTTGGTAAGGTTAAGAGAAATGAAAACATGTAAATTATCCTCCTGTCATGACACTTTTCAAGGTCTTTAAAGATGTGACAGATTGCACTGGTTGCTTTTCATATTCTGTATTCCAGTGTGCATTTTGCATATATGCCTTATGTGCTCGAGTTCATGCCTACAAAGAGGCTTTAACAAAGCATTTTCCAATGATGGCATTGTCATTTGCATAATATACGAAATTTTGACAGGCAGCATGGAGCTGAGCAAGGTTCTGTGCCCTTACAAGGCACAAGAAACAAGTCCTAGCACAAGAAGTTTATATTAAACAGGTAAAAAACCCAGAATAATTTAAAAATACCTGGATATCAGGGATACATTTATCTTAATCATGTATGTACCTCTTGTCAGATTACTTTCATTGACTGCCACCTATCTAGCACAAGATGGCATGGTAAGACTGTGGCTTTTGATGATCTTATGTCAGTACTAAGTTGCAATCTGAGCTAAAAAGGAGAGGTGATATGAATAAACATGAGCTGTAGTTAGGATTTTTCCACTGGAGGGGAGTTTGGCATGAATTTAACATAGAAATCATCTTAGAAATCAGAATGGTTTGTGTTGGTAGGGACCTTAGTGACCATCTAGTTCTAAGCCCCCTGCATGGGCAGGGAACCTTCCATGTGGCTCAGGGCCCCACCCAGCCTGGCCTTGGCAATACAGTCTCTGATTCTTCAATGACAATGCTGTTGAGTGGCTTCATCCTTTTTGGAAGCAGATAAGGTGACCCCCTAAAGAGTTCTGTTTGCCACCTGAAAGCATCCACATGACTCACTACTGAAGAATGTCTTTTTAAGCTTTCAGTATCTATGCTTGTGGATGATCAAAACTACAGAAACAACTCTTCACTTGGCCTACCACTAACCCTTGAACAACTCAACTACAGACATAATAAGTCTGCCAGCACTTAAATGATATCGGAGTTTCTTTCTTCATACGTTAATATCCATATAAAAGGCAGGGCTCTGAAGCACAGATCCATGCAAGGCCTGTTTCACAAAGGACAGACCACTACTGATTGTATTCTTTCCCAGGCGTAAATAGCTATGAACTCTCCCCTCAATTCACATGGAACCACCACTGTTTATAGTTTATTAGAGTTCAGAATGTCCCATGGGATCCTATTTGGCTTCTGAGTACAAGTCATTCTGTAATTGCTTTTGGAATAGTGTATCATACTGTTTTCTCATCTGCTAGTAAAAACTTTCCTCATTTCTCCCAAGACTTTTCTTTCATAAAGAAAAGTCTTTACCTCTGCTCATCTCCAATTGCTAGGAGAGAAACCACTTTTTTCATTTTTGCTCATGTAGGTTTCTAAATAAATAATAAATCTTCCATTTTATCTTCACCCTGGAACTCAGCCCTCACAACTAATTTAAGCCAGGTACCTCTGTTTCTGGCTGGTGTTCTGCTCTTTCTGAATCTCAGCACAAAAGCTGACGCTGATGTCAGCTGCAGGTATTTGAAAACCTGTCTGGAAGTTGCATTAAGCAGTTGAAAATCTGAGCAGCATCTTGGAGATTAGAAGATGAACTCACCCAGTTAAAAGAGAGGTGACCCAGTCTAAATGGGAAGAAATGACGGCTTTATCTTTCACAGGCAACGGGGCACAATAAAACGATGAGGGAGATGTGGGAAGAGATTCATTCTAAGTAAATTACCACTCCCATCAGCCTAGCTGGGATTCAGCATGTGGGAGAGCTGGGACTGCAGCTGTCATCATTGCCCTTGGATTTTTTTGGGATGGGAAGTAAACAACTCTAAATTTCAGCCTGGCTTCTACAGAAGCTTGTGTGGGTGTCCCAGTAGTTTTTGGTAAACAGGTTACAGCAGGAGCCACCAGGAAAATGAGATATTTTTTTCCAAATAAACAAGTTTAACTTAATGAAGACTCAAAATTACTATGTGTTGGGGGTTACCCCAGGAGTCTCATTATCTCTAATTGGATATTTTATTTCATGAAGTAGTCAGCATTAACATTTAGCTTGGTGAGGGAAAAATCTCTTATTTAATTGCCCCCAAATTTTCCTTTATTCTTGGGAAGACTTGGCAGGGTTGTGAATATCTCCAGTGGCCAAGCTGTCAAACAAGCTTTTCCTTTTCAAAGGATATTCTTTTTTCTTTCTTTCTTTTTTTCCCCCTCCCCTCACTATCCAGGGACAATTTTGGTTCTCTTTCCCACCCAACACCTCCTACCTCATAGGCAGCACTGGTCCCCCCAAGCCCTCCAGCAGACTGAAAGCAAGGTCTGCTTTCTGCCTGGGTGACTTCCTGCCTTGAGGGCTCTGTGCCTAAATTTACACCATCAGAAATCAGTGTAACTCAAGTTTAATATAGCTCAAAGTAGAGCTAATTCTGTGCTGAAACAGTCTGGAATGGCATACCAAACTCTGGTTTTGGCCATATGTACTAGTGTTTCACTCTCCTTCTCTCCAAAAAATAAATTTTGGCTCATAGTATTATCTATTTTTATCTCATCTTTAACCTATTCTAAAATTACATCAGTTAAGCAAAGCCACTTTTTTAATTTCCTTTATCTCATTGGTCTAAAATCACTATCCAACAGAAGTGAGCAGGGAAAAAGAAATTTCTTTTTAAATAGCAATAAGAAATAGATGATTTATCAGACACATTTCAAAATATTAATGGTGTAAAGACATCTTGATAAATGAGGGATGATTATTCTCATCTTCACAGATCAAAGTACAGCTGTGAAATTCTTCCAAGCAGTGCTCAAGATGTTTGATTTCTATTTTAGTTGGTATTTGACAGAAAGGATTTTATTTTTACATTATCTAGGGGAAGTGAAAATGAGTATTTGTCTTGTCCTTTTTCCTTCTTGCTCTCCTTGCTTATCCTCTTGCCTTTTTATTTCTAGTCATTGCAATGCTTTATTACACATGGTTCTGAGAGCCTTCTGGAGTTATGTATCTTCTGTAGTCAGTATTTTTCCTTATTATTTTAAGGTGTGGCAAATCCAACAGTTGCCAACTGAATACTTGATATCTGATGCCTGGAATGTATAAATAAGAAGACACCTGAAAAGCACTGTAGCCTGGAAAAGCTGCAGATTTTAACTGAAACACAGACCTGCTTTGGCCTTCTTAGGCAAGTTTCTCTACAGCTCAGCTTCCAAGCTCTAGAGTGATCCTCTAGTTCATGAAAAGTAAAGTAGGAATACCTGTAGTTAAGAAATCACAATTGTATGCTGAAAGAAAAGGCTTTGCACTAGAGGAATCCTAGGTCTGAATTGCACTGAATTATGAATAAGAGAGGGGGAAGATTTCACTTTTCAGAGGGGGAAGATTTCACTTTTCAGTGCTAGTCCACAGTCCCATGAAATAAGTTGCAACGAAAGCCACGCTCTGAAGGCACGGTTCCATATGCTGAGGTTAGAGTTCACTCTCTAACACATAAGGAAATGAACACCCTCTCCCAAATTAAATATTCTTCAGTCTGGTTATTGAGTTGAAGTGGCTCATGGACCATATGGCAAACACCAAGGAGGAGCTAAGGGTGGGTGAAAATCTGCAGTTGGGACATAAGAAATCAGCAACATCTCAGCTTTTTGGCCTTGGTGAACCATTAGATCAGATCAGCTGTTCCTGGACCTGTCTAGAGGAATCCGTTTGCTCTGCAGATCATCACTTCAAGGCCCGTTCTAGAAGAGACAAGACTCAACTGAACAAGATAAAATAAACTATTTTTGCTCATGCTAGCAGGTTCTTAACAATACATTCAGTATGCCATTGAATAGACAATCTGAAATGAAAGAGCTCTGAAATGTCTAATAAACTCATTGTGCAAAGATCCATGTATGGCCACACAAACTAAAATGTTCTCAGACTACTGGAAAAAATTGGGAACAATGCTTAGTTATTCAGGAGGGGCATGATCTTTAAAGAAGCAGATCTGGCTGAAAACCAACACAACTATGAAAAAAGTTTACCCAGGGGAAAGAAGGCCAAGAGCACTGAAGAACTGAGGGAACAGAGGAACCAACACTGGGGGAACAGAGGCTCTGTTGTTTTTATAGGCAAATATTTCAGAAGTCTATTCAGCAAATTATTCACTCAGTCTTAAAGCAATCATCCCATGGGGCAAGTTTGGGGCACAAGCCCATTTCACCCAGTCTTTCCCTTTGTCCCAAAGGAGATGACCCCTCTGACACGGTCTGAATGACTTTCTGTGTCTTGGCCCAGGCAGGCATTCCCTGGTACCTCTGGTCTCACCCTGTCCTCCCACACAGAGGCATGAGCACAGTTAAGTCTCTGCCTGTTCCACTGCACTCCCCAGGCATGGCTGCATCGCCAGGGCAAGCAGGAAAGGACTGGGCAGCAGAAAACAGAGAGTTGTCTATGTTGTCTAGAAGAGGGACAGAAATTTGAGAAGTGGGGAGAGAAGGGTGGCTACTCCAGTGAAAGATGGGTGGTATTGGCCTGTTGGGAGCAGTACTGCTGTCAAGAGGAAGGGAGGGAACAAGCTCCTGGGCACAAGGAGAATGAAAGATCAGCCTACAGAAATCTCCTATAACCAATATGAATACCTGTCGACTTTGGGTCTCCTGTTAATGCTGTAAGCTTTTAGCTCTAGTGAAACCAGCACTGTTGCTCTGAAATATATTAGAAGTACTTCAGGTCTAAATAATTCAGATGTCAAAATGAGTATGAGGAAGAAAACAATTTAGTGGAAGGACTGCTTTGTTTTCGAAGTTGCTATTTCTTTCTGTTTATGCACCCATACAGACACTAACAAATCAGTGAACTGGATGCACAACCAGACAGCATCACTGATTACATCTTTCCCTCAACAAAAGCGCGGAAATAGAGGAGGAAAAAAAACCAAGCAAAAGTTATTTAAAAGGCAGACCTATTTGATGAGATTTTATCTGGTATGCACTTTAAACAGAATTCCCAAACTATTTACAATCAGAATGTTGAGAGTTGTTGGGCATTGCAAAGGAATTTTAAATAACTCCTGTTGGCAAAGTTTTTTTTCTCAGAGTTGCCAAATCTCATTGCTTTATCACAAATCTCATAATGTTGAATTGCTTATTTAAATCACAATTCAAAGAATCACTGACTAAAGAGTTTCTTGCCTTTTTTTTTCCTTTTAAAATACATGTAAATTTCTTAGGAACATACTTATTGCAGAAGGTAACAGATAATCAGAGTAAATACCAGAGCAGTCAGGGATGTTATTGTTCATCTAGGCCTTTCTCTAATCAGGGGAGAAGAAAATCAGTGTTTACTGACAGCTGCCTGCTGACAGCAGAAGGACATGGGTTCTGGGGCTCCCTGTTGTTCTGTGGCAGTGCTTGCCCTGGTTAATAAACCCTGGCTCCAGATTAGCTCCCAATCTGTACTCCCTCATCTTCCCTCCACCCTGGCCTCTCAGAGTCTTTCCATATAACTGAAACTTTTATGAACATAAAAAAAAATTCCACTGTGACCCCACCCAGAATGAGAGGCCCATTTCACCCGCCCATACAGAGCACCATTAAAAAACCCCCACAATACAACAGTACTTTTTAATCATAACTCAACTGCTGGCAGGGTTGTGGTCAGGATTTGTGCCTGTTATCTGCCCTGACCATTGTATGTCAAGGTCTGTGATGGACACCAAGCTGCCTTAAGCCTTCACAGACACACAGGTCTGCATTGGCAGTGTCAGGAGGTCAGTGTTGCCTCCAGGCATAGATGGGGCGGCCAGCTCAGGCAAATCCTTTGTCTTGCTCCAATTTACAGCTCAGGTTTTTGTTATGTTTTCAGTATCAGACATTTAACTTTCTTTGGTTGTCACTAAAACACAATATATAAATGTCTAAAGGGGAGGTGTCGGAGGATGGAGCCACGTGCATCTCAGTGGTGCCAAGCAATAGGACAAGAGACAACAGGCAGAAACTGATACACAGGAAGCTCCACCTGAACATGTGGAAGAACTTCTTTACTGCGTGGGTGACCATGCACTAGAACAGATTGCCTAGAGAGGTTGTGGACTCTCCCTCACTGGAGGTATCAAGAATCCTCTGGATGCAATTCTACGCCATGTCCTCTAGCAAAACCATGCTTGAGCAGGGAGGCTGGACCAGATGACCTTCTGTAGTCTCAACCTGACGCATTCTACGATTCTGTGATTTCATCCTCTATCTCATCAAAGGCACCTGAGGGATTTTTCGACACCAAGATTCAAAAATTGAGTTAAACCCCCGAAGAAGTAATTCAGTTGCACACACTTTACCTGCAGCCTGTTTTCTGCATCTTTAGCATACATCAGTCTCATCTGGAGGCTCTTTGTGGAGACTTGGGGACTGGAAATGCATTCCAGCTGGAATGGTTGTAGCCAGGTGGGAGTTGGCCTCTTCTCCCCAGTAACTAACAAAGGAGGATGAGAGGTCAGAGTTTTCAGCTGCACCAGGCAAGATTTAAGTTGGACATCAGGAAGACATTCTTCACAGAAGGAGTAAACATTGGAGTGGGCTGCCCAGGGAGGTGGTGGAGTCACCGTCCCTGGAGGTACTTAAGGAAAGACTGGACGTGCACTTAGTGCTGTGGTCCAGTTCACGCGGTGCTGTTCAGACTCGATAATCTCAAGAGCCCTTTCCCAACCTAAATGATTCTGTGATCCAAAGAGCAACAAGCGCAGCTCCTCGTGCAGCGACCCGGCTGAAAGACAGGGCTCTGACAGACGCGCATCTGGCCTCGAAGAGGCAGATGTGACCTCCTTTCCGCTCACAACCACTGCCCCCTGGAACGGGCCCCGCCAAGCCACAGCTGCTCTCCCGTCCCCGGACGCCTCCCGGGAGCCGGCGGGAGCGGATCCGCCCTCGGGCCCCCTCCCCGCGCATGCGCACGCAGTCCAGTGGCCGCTGCTCGGCCCTCGGCAGCCAGGGGCGCTGCCGCGCGCCTGCCGCGCGCCTCCCGAGGGGCGGTTCCCGCTCGCGCCCGCGCCCGGATGGCGATGGCGGCGGCGGCGGCGGGGGCAACGGCGGGCGGGGGAGGCGGGGAGCGGAGCAGCACCCGGGAGCGGCTCCTGGCGGCGCTGGAGGATCTCGAGCTCTTGGCCAGGTACCGCGCTCGGCCCCCCGTCGGTCCCGGGTGGCGGCGGAGCCCCAGGGGCGGGGTGAGAGCGCCCGGCGCGGTGCGTGCGCGGAGCCTCTGGCGGGGGCGGCGGGAGGAGCGGGAGTCCCTGAGGTTGGGATGGGAGGGGGCCGGCCCGACTGGACCGCTGGGTTCACGTTTTTTCACGAGCTCGGCTCGGGTTCCTGTTTTCCTGCTGTCCCGCCGTCCTCAGGCCGGCTCCTGCGGCAGAGGGGCTGGTGCTGCGCCGGGGGCTCGGCCCGGCCCTGCGCACTGCTCCTCGGCGCTCATCCCAGGGGGAAAGCATCGGTCGTGCTTCGCTTCCCATTTTTCTCCCCCTTGCCTTTCTCCTTTGGTTGACACCTGCGTTTCCCGTGAAGTGCACATTCACACGCCGATTTTAGGCATTTTATTAGTCACTAAAAATGATGCTTAAGTCAGAAATACGTAGATGGTGTTGCATGACATAAGCTGTCCTGATCATTGCCTGTATTAGTGCTACCTTGACTCCAAGCAGACTGCAGAACTCGTCTTCAGAGTTACAGAAGTGCTCAGATACTTAGTCCACGGTCTTGAGTCCAGATTGATAATCCCCATGCAAGTTGTCAACCATGTTAACAACTACACTGCACAGCTGGCAGTGAAGTTCAGTTAGTTCCTAATTATTTTCCACACCTCAGGGAGAGCAGGAGTTTAGGAAAGCATTTTCAGAGGGAATAACCTGTGCTGTCCCTGTGGCTCACTCTCTCAATGATTACCAAGAGTAGGACAAGGTATTGGTGAGTTGCTGTTGTTGTGTCTGGTTAAGTTTTATCCTGTCACAGATTTTACTGTGATGTAAGGGTTGCTGGAGAACATCTGTTTATGGAAAATGAAAACAAACTTGTTCTTTATCTAAATTACTATTTTTTTCAGCATTTAGTGAAACGTCCTGTTGATCAGCAAAGTGTTGCAGCACCCTGGAGCTAGGCCTTTCTTGATCACAACACTTGTTTGGTGGTAGAGGCAAAAATTAAGCAACATGTCTAATCTGTAGCCTTTCTATAGTTTTGAATTGACATTGTGCATTGTCTGGCTAACATGGGGTGGAATTACAGCACTCCATGACATCACCCTTGATGGTACTAGCTGACCTACTTAAAACAGATTTTATTTGCTACTGCTCAGTGCTGGTCAGGTAGAATAAAGCTTTAGTGACAGTGACAAGTTTCTTTATTCTCTACTTGTTTAAAATCATAGTAGTATTCAGGAGTGACCAAGAGACATAGACCAAGATTAGAGCTTTACTGTTTTTTTTCCTTAACATTTTGAAAAATACCTGTTTTTATTGTGAGGTTCTGGCCCTGTTGCTGCATTACTCACACTGAGCTGCTTACACTGGACCAAGCAATGAATCAGTACTTCCAAGGACAGTGTTTCCAGATAGGCAGTTACTCTTGCATAGGGTTGAACTGCCATTCATAGCCTTAGAAGCCACATAACTTTGCTGAATTCACAGAAAATGCTTTTTTTGCATCGTGGTATCCAGAAGTTTTTGCTGGCTTTTCAGAACAGAGGCAGAGTATCTGGATATCTAGAAGGATGATCAAGAGGTCTATTTGAGGAGCACTTCTAGCCTAGCACCAGAATATTACCATTTTTTTTTATATTTTTTGTATGCTTGATGTACGGCTAATATGCTGTTGTGGAATTCTTGTTGTAAAAGTAGTTCCATGACAGGCTCTGGAGATATTTGAAAGTGTAGACTTAATTGCTCTAAACTACAAGTATATTGGGAAAAAAGTGGAGAAAAGGTAGAGAAGTAAAACAGTGAAGACCCTCTTACAACGAGCAAAAGTAGTAGCACTTTATTATGCTGTTTCTTCTCTCAACTTCTGCTTATGTCTTTTATGGTTTAATAAGAACTTTTCATGTTTCTTGAGTTCAAACACATGAGTGCTTCATGAGGTCAAATAACAAAGAAAAAAATGTGCTTTATTGGTTAAAAAATCCCTGCCCACAGTGTATTATATAATACAAAACACTCAGGTCCATGAATAGTTTTGCAATGATACCAGGACTCTGGTAATTTTGGGATGACTTGATGTGATAATGCCCTAGAAAATAGTGCAAACGGAGTTCTCCTTTCAGGGAACTAATTGAAATTTTGGCAATTTCAAGAAACCAAAAGCTTCCACAACCAGGAGAGGAGAGCCAGGTAAGCTGACTTTCCAAATTGTGTTTCTTTGGGTAAGCATAATGCATTACTTCTCATTTTTTCTGTTCATTTGTTCATTCTTTCTCCCTTTGTCCTTGCCTGTATGCAAGCTGATGGTCATGATGGGGCTTTGGCCCTGCTACAAAGGCATTCTTGGTTCTCCTGTTGTTTGCTCACTTTTTGTATGCTTCATAGGCTGTTTCTGCAAACAGGAAGAAATTTTGTTTCGGTTTTCATTCAAACAAAAATACTCCTATGGATGCCATTTGCTCTTCTTTGTAGCATGACTGAGGGTGTGTTGTTACTCTAGCCAAATTAAAAGTTCTACAAAACTCTTGTTAATAGATCCTGGAACTGCTGATTCAGAGAGATGGAGAGTTTCAAGAGCTAATGAAGTTGGCAGTTGAACAGGGAAAAATCCATCATGAAATGCAGCTTTTAGAAAAGGTAGTAGAAAAGCGGGATAATGATATTCAGCAGCTGCAGAAACAGCTAAAAGAAGCAGAGCACATACTGGTAAGTTCATAATGATGTGTTTGCTTTTGAGCATCTACTTGTAGAAAAGGTGGTTCTGGGCAAAGTGATGTGTTAGTTTGAGAAGATTTAAATATTTTAAACTTCATAAGAGCTCAGTGGTTTGGGTTTTTTCTCAGTAGTCAAACACTGTTTAGTTACCATAGTATTAAGGTTTTTTTTGTAATGCTAATTTTCTGCTAAGCTTTCTTTATTTCTGTGTATTTTGAAAATGTTCACAGAATAGTTTCTCTCTTAAAATGCAATTAAATGGAAGGGTTTATTCACAGAGCTGATTTTAGATGGTTATAAATTAGAGATGCATTGAAGGTTTGGTTTACTTTGTGGGTTTTTATTTTTTACAACTAGGCAACAGCTGTTTATCAAGCAAAGGAAAAACTGAAATCAATTGAAAAAGCACGAAAAGGTGAGTATCCATGCTTGTACATACTACATAAATATAATTATAAAGAAAGTTGTTAGTGATTTCAAATTTGGCCATTTTTTTTTTTAATTCTGCTATCACAGATTTCAGAGGCTTCATGTGTACACAAATTTCCATTTCATTATGAAACTATAACCATTTCCTCAGAATAAAGGCAGGATTTTTTTTGCGGCAAACATATCTTAATATGAAAGGGTCTCAGCAGTCTTCTTGGGCTGATAATAGTATTTCTAATTAAACTAAGTGCCTTACCAGATTGCCTCAGGATTTATTAAGGAAAGGAAGAGAATGTTTGTATGTGTATGCACTGCATTTGAAAGACTGACTAGTTTGTGAAACTACATTGTAATTGTAGCAATTCCTGCCACTCTGTAGCACTTGCCAAGCTAAACCACCTTTTTTTTTTTGAGAGGGGGAGGCATCTTCTTCAGGTTTTTTTTTTTACAGTGTCTTTTATCATTTTGTTATGCCTCTTTCATCTAGAAAATCAAGGAATTTCATAAAGTTTCTATTAATCTAGTACAGGCGCATATTTGGAAGGGCTCCTCTGGGTGCAATCTGTAATTACCAAACAAATGAAAAACCCTTCTTTCCTACAGAAAATTGTATAATAAAGCAGGAGCTGAAGTTTTAGGAATTGTGCTTGTCAAGTATACTTGTTTAAGGTAGTTTGTGTTTTTCATGAGGTTGGAGAGCAATTGATATTGAAGGTGTTTTGCACTCATGTCTGTAAAGTTAGTTCACTGCAAAGCTCATCTTTGCGTAGCCTGAGAATCTTCTAAATATATACTGCATTTGAACCAGGCTCTTAATGTTTGGCAAAATCACATTCCCAGTCTTTTAGATATTGGTGTCCAATACTCTGAAATAATTAAATGATGTAATCTCTTGAGAATGCAGTAATGGTTTTTTTTTCGTTCTTCCAGGTGCCATTTCCTCTGAAGAAATAATTAAATATGCCCATAGGATCAGTGCTAGCAATGCTGTTTGTGCCCCTCTGACATGGGTACCAGGTAACTATTGTGTTTATGGCACTAGATTTCTTTTTTATAATAAATCATGATTAATATCTGGTCTTACAATGTTTTTATACGGAGATAACCACTGGGGTTTATTAGAGTGACATTGTTTACAGCTGTTATATCTAATATTTCAACAAAAATGGATATTCAAAGTCCTGTGGACTTCATGTACATCTCCAAAAGGCTATGAGACTGTCTGCTTTCATTAACAGACTGGCGTCCTCTGCTCTGTTTGCTTTTTTCCCTGAGCGTTCACCCTTATTATAAGTTAAAGCCAAGTATGCTAAAGACTTTTCTATGTGTTTGGTTGTGTTTCCTCTTGCTCCTGACAATATTCTTTCAGAGAATGCTAGTAAACAGTGGAATCAGAAGCAGAACTTTTATCATGATGTGTTTCAATTTCACGTACTACTCTCTTTATCCAAAATGAAAATGTGTTTGATCCAATTCCTGTTCTTGCTGTTTGGCTGTGAAGTAGCAGGAAGAGCAAAGATACATTTTAAACGTTATGGGGTTTTTTGGTTTTAGGTGCTTTGGGTTGTTTGGGGTGTTTTTTGATACACTTCTTCTGCCAAGTTTGAATGAACAAAGAAAGTAAAAGTGAAAGACTGACTTGGAATTTAATAAAACAGATGTGATGCTTGTTGCTTATCTAAGCAACCAGAGTATGGAGTTTTTTGGTCATTAAACTAGGCACTGAAGCTAAAGCTACTGTCTGTAAGACAATTGTTAAATATTTCAAAGCATTCTTTTACTTTTTTTTTTCTTAAAGGAGACCCACGTAGGCCATATCCTACAGACCTGGAAATGAGAAGTGGTCTCTTGGGTCAGATGAACAACCCATCCACCAATGGAGTTAATGGACACTTACCAGGGGATGCACTTGCAGCAGGCAGACTGCCAGGTAAGTGAAACTCAGTTTTGTTTTGTTTTTCTTTATTCCTTATAGAGTCACAAAAATTATACATTTCCCTTAGCAAAGGCAAATCACAGGTAAAGCAGTGAAAAGTATGGTTAATGTTGCTCCCTAGCAGTGAAGACCTAGTAAAGAGAGTTAATTAGAAATTGCATGATTTTTTTTTCTATGCTAAACTGCAGACACTGCAACTAAGTCAATATAAACAAAACTCAGTTACCTTCACATATTTTAAATTAATAAACTAAGTGATTTCCAGTCATATTAGAAAGAAGCATTTTTAGAGCAACTTTTACTTAGTGGTGATGACAAAGCATGGAATTGTGAAAGCTGCATTTGGAAGAAAGGCAGTTTATTGTCATCCTCTACCTTTTTTTGAGTCTATGCTTAGAAGTTCTGGATTTAAAAGACATGGCAAGGGACAACTGCTGAGATAGTACAGTAAGTTTAGGAATCAAGTTTTAATCCCTTAATTGCTCAGTGAAATGGGCACTTCCACTGACTTCTGTGCGATTCATTCCTTCATGCTGAAATTGAATTTAGCTGTAAATTACAGTAATTGAATCAAGAGTTCAGTTGCTCTGTACCTGTGCAGCATTAATCTACCAAGGTTAGACTGAATGATGGAAAAATTCTTAGTTTGGCTTCATAGGAGATCTGTAACAGTTCTTACATGTCTGTTAAGCCACTCACTATCAGGCATTAAAAAAGCTTGTTTTCAAATATCACGCTGAATTTGTTAAAAACCTCCTGTTGCGACTCCATTGGAGAAATAGTAAATTTGGATTTTGCGTTTCCGATCATCTGTCTAATCCTACTGTCACTCTTAGGAAGTGACTTGAAATTCTGCATCCTCTCACTTTGTAAACCTCTGGCCTCAGGTAAAATGAGTCAGTGAGCTGAATGGGAGTAGGACCCTGACATCTGTCCATAGCAACCCACCAGGGAAATGCTGAGGATTGGTCCATGTATCTTTTCTGTTCTTTTGAAATACGGTCAGAGGAGATGTTAAAGGTGTGACTTCCTAATGGAGTCTGAGCATTTATTTATGTCAGTTTTGGTGGAGGCCATTCTGGCTGGCTCCTCTGCCTTAGAGGATGCAGACCTGATCCATTTACTTTTGAGTACTGTCTCTGTACAAACCAAAAGGAATTTTCAGGAATTTTAGGAGTTTTCCTTGAGAAGCTGGAAGATGTGGGATTTAAACTCCTCCAGTTAAGTTCTTAATTGGGTCTTGGCTTGCTCTGTCAGGTTAAACCCTCACATAACTAGAGTGTCAAGGTAAGAGGGAAACATTCATTTACAAGAAAGTTGAGGCTGTCCCAGCATTTGTGTAGGGATGCCAAATCTGTTGGTGTGTGAAGGCATGTCCTGAGAACGCTAATTATGTTCTAGTCCTTTTGGAGACTCCTTCAGAGATGTCCATTTACTGAGTCCTTACTGAATGTGCAAGCCAGTTGCTGGGCTGCCTGGTAGTCTCCAACCTTTGAGGCTGCTTAGCACACAAATTCATCCTGGTTTAACAGCAGAGTGGTCCTAGCATTGAAGCATGGCCACACGATGTAAAACACTGGCTTCCATTCTCAGCTTGTTGAAATGAAGGCTTTTCAGGCATATTTGGATAAAGCTTTTTTCTCTGAAATTTATGGTCTACCTGAAATTTTTTTTTCTTACATTTTTATCTGTTTTGCATCCTGACAGGGATAATTTTCATTACTCCCAGTAGCTGTGAATGCTAAGCCAGTTCAAACTGTGCTTTGAAGGTGAAAAGCTCTGTATATGAGTTGTTAAGAGCCACCTACATAAATGGGCCTCTCTGGCAGAGTAACTTTTACAGTTAAAGAATTGCTCCATGATCAGATGTTTATGAGCTGTTACTGGAGGGTTTAATCTGTCCAAAATTCAGAAAATATTTTAATATTTGTTTTGGTTTTAAATTGAAGTTCTGGTTGATCTGTCTCATTAAATTTGTCAATATACAAAACTGATAGTTTGCTTGATTATGCTACTTTTTTTCCAGATGTGCTTGCTCCTCAGTATCCTTGGCAGTCAAGTGATATGTCAATGAACATGCTACCTCCTAATCATAGTAATGACTTCATGTTGGAGCCTCCAGGACACAATAAAGAGAATGAAGATGATGTAGAAGTTATGTCAACAGACTCCTCAAGCAGCAGCAGTGACTCAGACTAGGTACAAGAGGGACAGTATCCCTAGTAGACCTTTCCTGTGGTGAAGGTAGGTTAGATGCCGTTTGTCACAAACTGCACTATCCTTTTGTTACACCAGCAGCCCTGTGTAGGGAGAAGATAACAGCTGGCTCAGAAATAGGGTGACTAATTTAAAACTATGGACTATAGACTTGTTTTTTTCCCATTAGATGTTTAAGTGAAATGACTGGGAGCTGTCTGCTGGGGGAGAGATGTCAAATTTTCAGTGATTATGTAAATGTATGTTTGCAAGAGATGTGTAAATATATATTTATATATATGTATTTACTATACATTAGATGACATAAGTTCCTGGGAAAAAAGGTGTAAGGGGAATCCCCTTGTATGTTTGTTAGTAACTTTACTCTTTTGATGATAGCCTTTTCTATGCTACAGAAATGAGACATGAAGTTTGTAATTTTAGTATCTTTTTTTTGTTACTGCCTAAATCCATGTTCTTGATCATCTGTGTGTCAAGAGCAAAAATATGGCAATAAGGTGTTATAAAAGAATTTGTAATTATTGTAATATATAATGAATGATTTGTCATAAATAAACTCAGCTTTGATCTAACTTCAGTTTTCCAAACTTGAATCTTAGATGAGTTGCCATGTAACTTCAATACTCAGCATATTTTATCCCAGTATGTTGTTGAATTCTGAGTTTCAGAAGTTTGTACTCCATTTTCCCTTTGCAAATTGCCCTGTCAGCATTAGAAGCAGCTGAGGAGGAGTCAGAAGTGGAAAGCCTGTCCTTCCTTTTCAGGTGAGTCCTTCCAGGTACACACAAAGCCGGGCAGACCCTGAGGCAGCAAGTGCCCACCTATGAGGCTGCACCAATCCTTGGTTAAGCATCCTGGGACCCTGGAGGTGGCACACTTTGGGGCATGCTGCAGGTTTAGCTCCTTTCAGATCAAAGTGCTCCAAGATTTTTTTTGTTCTTGTCATCTATAAGTTTTTCAGTTCTTTGAACCTGCTGATTTGTTTACTTCGGCAGTTGCATTTCCTACATCAGCTGCAATGTTATTTTGTCTTTCCAAAGGCACTTCCCTTGGCTTTCCTGTCCTTGTTCTCCTTTGTGTAAGGAGTCATTTTAAAACGGCTGTTTTTCTCTTAAGAAACCCTCTGATAAAGTTACAAGACTCATGTGAACTGTTCTTCTGGCAGTACAGGTTTCTGTCCTGCAGCACAGATCACAATTCTCTTCACTTTTTTATTTTGTAGGTCCTCAGAGGAGGTATCTGATGAATCAGATAATTCCTCCTTTGCTCAAGTAATCTTTCAAACATTGCTGCCCTTAATGCTGCCACCTGTGACCAACATACATACAAATCCCATAAGGATGTAGAAAGGAGGAAGACTTCAGTCAGGTTCAATCACGAAATATGGGGCAGTGGTCTTTGTTTTCAGAGAAATGGGGAATTTGGTTTTGTCTCAGCTGTTCTTTTTAGAAGTATTTTCAGAGTTCTTAAACTGTCACTTCTTTCACAGTCTAGTTATTCACATAAATACATATTGTAACCTTTATTCAGTATCATGTTTTCCTCTTGGGTGCTTATCTCTCCAGTGTCTTTTCTCTTTAATTCACATTAATCCCTAATACATGTGCCCTGTCTCAGTCATCCTAGTTAATCTTGCCTACCCCTTTTCTAGCTCACATTAGTTTTTGTCTTAAAACATGTGTGATCAGAATCATACACAATATTGCAAAATGGAGTTGCTTTGTATAATGGGATTGGTATTTTCTTTCTAAATGCCCCTCTCTTAACACATCCCACAGATACAGTTCACTGGTCTCTTTTATCTTCTAACTTACAAGGACATTCTTGAAATTAAATACAAAAATAGATCATTAATACTCCTGGAAAGTGTAGTGTTACAGTGTACTCAAAACTCTTCTATGGTTGTATCCTGTAATTCACCAGCTGAAATATTGTGGAGGTGGGTAATTGTTTCCAGGCATAAGAGGGAACTGAAGCAATGACCTCTTCTTTTTCTGGATTGTTTGTTACTCTGTTAAAGGATTAAATGGGACCAACCAACATCTAAAAATTAGGTAAGACAACAGCTCTGCCCACTGTTCACTTAGCATAAAATCAAACTCTGAGTATTAAATGCATCCTAATCAGTTTTCTTGCATCAGTGCTCCACAGAAGTTTATTTCTGAATGCTGGCTAACTATAATGCCATTTTAGGTGAGTTCTGTCAGTTACAAGCAGTTTAGTGAACCATGAAATGGTAACTGAGTGTTCTGTTATTCAGTGGCTTAGATATGTACATAATAGATTTTCCTATTTAGCAAAAGTACCAAAAATCAAAGTAAAAACTTAGTTGAAAGGACTGAGTCTTGGCAGCTAAAATGGTCCGTGAACCAAATTTTCTGGAGGGGTGGGAAATAGAAATGTTTGATATATACAATCAAAAGTTATTTAAGCTGGGGATTGCTGACAGCTGGTTGCACTAATGCACTGTAGTCATTTACTCAGTCCACTTAAAAAGGATAGAGAAATGCTGACATATGGAGATACTGTTTGTGTCCTCATTTCAGTGTCTACTCATGTATTAACAAGAGACAGAATGAATATAACCATTAACGAAAACATGCTAAGAAAGTGTTTATTGCATGACAAGACATTTTACAGTGGCTCCTGTTTTCTCATGAGAAGCTAGAGGCCTTCGAAAATTAAAAATTGTGCTAAATATTTTAATTTTTTTTCTTCATTATTATTTGTGACAGATGGGCAGGACATCTGTCAACTGTTCCTACAGCTTCTTTGTTGACAGCTGAATGGAGTAATTTTTAGTGTACATAAAGTTGCTTTCAGGAAGCAAACATCCATTTTTGAACAGAAAAATAAGCTTTTTAGAAAGGTACAGTAGCAAAGGCATTTTCAGTATATTTCTCACTTACTGCTGTGTAACATTACTTATTTCTTCTCTTCAGAGACTGGGTATCTGTCCTAAGGGAAGTTGCACATAATTAATACTTCAAACTCTAAGCAGGATTGCCATGGGCAGTAGCATCCTTATGCCTCGTCACTGCTTCTCAGCAAGAAGAGCCATCTTTGTTTAAAAATGTATGTACAAAGTAAGGAAGAGCTTTAAACCCCTCAAGCTGATTTCTCTAAAGAACTGAGAAATCAATTCATAATTTCAGGCCATTTTCATCTCCCAGTATTGTGCCTGTGTTTTATTCAAAAGAAATTAAAGATATCTTAAAACATTTTTGTACAATGAGTATATCTAAAGGAAATGAACAAGAGCTCTGCTTTAAAAGAACCCTGGCAGGAAAAAATAAGCCAGTTAGTGATTTCTTTAAAAGTTATATCCTAAAATTTATTGCTGGTATCTTAGTGACTTACAGTTGGAAAATAATCAAAATTGGTTACAGATTCTAGAAAAATTAAAAATATTAACTCCTTGGTTTTGTATGTATTGTTGGGTACTGTAGTTTCATTCACTAACAACTCAGTCATTTAGTCAGTCAAAATGTACAATTTTACCATATCTCAATAGCCATACAGAATTACACCTATCTGTGCTGTTTAATCCTGACAACTCTTTAGCCACAAAGTATGACTTTGCCATGGAGCTACACCTAAACATGAGATTTGTGTCAGCCTAGTAGAGTGGGCACCTCTTCATTCTAAGAGCTCAGTAACATAAATTCAGATCAACTGCAGAGATCTGAGACATTTCTGCAGATAAATTTAATGTTACTGAGGCTCTAAACAGAACTCTGTTGTGAAAGCAAGTGGCAAAAAGGGTCAGGGAATTTTCATTCCCTGCAATAAGTCACAATTTTTTCACATTTATAATACTCCTTTGATTTTCAAGTATATACTGCTGTCTGCAGGAGAAAAAGGCATTGTCTATTAAATGTAACTTTTGTTCAGGACAGTAGCTTCATAACTGAAGCCAAGAGACAAGGCAAAGTTTTCAAATCGGTCCAATAATTACAGGAAAGCAGGTTTAAACAAGTAAGTTTTCTTACTGTGACTGCTTCCAAGTGAGTAAGCTTCCCTGGCTAGTTCTGACTTCCAAATGGCTGTTCATTAATATAAAGATTAACTAGATAAAACACTCAGTTTTCTGTAAAAGCAAACATTAATTGTTAACTAGGCCTGGAAGTGGGTCTGAAATGAAACAACCGTCATGTGAAATATGGTAAAAGCACTGGCATTTTGGCATTTTCTTCTTTGGGACAGATAATATTTTAACATGGGCAGGGTGAGCACTTCAAATCCTTTTTTCTTCTACACCAAACAAAGCAGGTCTGTCCTTTAGTTTATTACGTGACATACAATTTGTTTTTACTCTAATTGGTGACTTCCCGTGTACCCCTTTAGATGATCGAGCTCTTCGGTAAAGGGATTGTAACCTTGCTCTCTTAAACAGCGTAAGGCCCAGAACAGTTGATCTGCTGGAGGAAATTCATCCCATTTGACCCATTCCCAGCCTGTAGGGGGTTAAAAAAAGAGGAAGTAAAATCAGAGGATAGAGTGAGACAGGATGCAAGGAAACAGCATTAAGTTGTGCCAGGGGAGGTTTAGGCTGCATATTAGGAAAAGGGTCTTCACCCAGAGGGTGGTGGGGCACTGGAACAGGCTCTGCAGCGTGGCCTGACAGAGCTCAAGGAGATTTTGGACAACCTTCTCAGGCACAAGGTGAGATTGTTAGGGTTGTGTGCAGGGCCAGGAATGGGATTTAGATGATGCTTGGGGTCCCTTCCAATTCGGGATATTAGGTGTTTCTGTGATACAACAACTTTCCTCTGGAAGTCTGGATGTATCATGCAAAAACTACCAATACAAAGCCAAGTTCTCTGTTGCATTCAGAGTCATTTTGCCTGAGCAGCTTTTTTGTTTCCCAGAGAAACTGTGGATGTCCCATCCCTGGAAGTGTTTAAGGCCAGGCTCGATGGAGCTCTGCGCTACCTGATCGAGTGGGAGGTGTCCCTGCCCGTGGCAGGGGTTTGGAACTAGATGATTACTCACCCTCGTTCTTGTCGGGCTCCAGGTTGCGCGGCTCGGCGCCCGGCTCGGCCTCGCCCTTCATGAGCACGGTGACATAGTGGTAGCGCTGGGACGCGCACACCGCGTTCACGGCCGACGCGAACCGCACGTGGCGCAGCCGCAGCGCCGCCTCCTCCAGCGTCTCCCGCGCCGCGCACTCCGCCAGGCTCTCCCTGCGGGTGCGCAAGGCAAAGCAAGGGAACACGGCCGCCTCAGGGGACGGCAGGGGAAGGGCAGGGCGGGGAGGGAGGGCGCGGGGCTCCTACCCGAACTCCAGGTGGCCTCCGGGGAGCTGGTAGGTGCCGGCGCCCAGCGCGCCTTTCCGCTTGCCCAGGAGGACACAGTTGGGGTGCGCGGTGCTGGTGACCACCACCCCCACGCCGACCCCGGGCCGCCGGGGCTGCGCCGCCTCCTCGCCCATGGCAGTCCCGGGCGCTCGGCGAGGCTCCGTCCCGCCGCGGACGGGCGGGGGCGGATCCGCCAATCAGGGTTGGGGATCCCGGGTTTTGGGAGGCCCTTGGCCGGGGCTGTGTCAGGAGCGCGCAAGATGCGCGTGGCGGTGACGTCGCGGGTGTGGAAGGTGGCGAGTTTCCAAGGCAGGCTCGAGAGGGAGAGGTGCTCTGTCCTGCGGTTTGCCTGGGGTCCTTTACCTTTCACTGCGCAGGGAGTCGTGAGGTCATAGGAAATAGAAAAGGCATTTGTGCAGCTGAAAACAAGCAAAATACGACTCGGTTTTTAAACGTCACGGAGCCAATCGGTCTCTGACTGCAGATTTGTTAAGAATTTAAAAAGTGGCCCTTCTTTGATTAGCCTACAGTTTTTGGTCTGTGAAGAGTCTGACTCCAAAGTCTCACGTTGGAATTATTTTTAAAGGAAGCTATAAACTTAGCTGAGCAGAGCTCCAGAGGCTGAATAACAGTTCCTGACTGATAAAGAAGAAATAAAACTTTATGCTAGTAAATATTTACCTCAATTTTCGCATTTTTGTAAATTACAGAGATATGTAGAATACAAGATACAAGCTTTCACTTTCTTTATAAACAACTATAAAGTTTGTCCGATTTCCCCCTTCTTCAGCCTACTGATCACAACAAAGAAAGAAGATTTTTATTTGCAGACCTTTCAAATTGTTTGGGTTTTTTTGGTAAGGTTTTAAAATAACTATATATAGATGTTTTTATTTACATATCAAGGTCATAGGGCCAAACTGGCTGAAGCTTAATCACATTTTCTGGGATCAGTTTTCTGGGCTTTAATAGCCTGAACTGGCTTTATACAGCACAAGATAGGTCCCAGTGTTGGCATGAAGTGCATGTTAGGAGTGAATGGCTGAGTGTGCTAGAAGCAATGTTGCCCTTAGTATTTGGCTGTGCTGCTTAACTGTGATGTCAACCCATACTCTGAATTACTGACATTAGTAAATAATAACAAATAAATGATCTTGGGAACATTGCCAAGCTAACAAGACTTTTCATAAACCAAGTTCATTCATTTGTATGTGTCTCCCTGGTACAGCTGGAGTATTCTAATCTCCAGATGAAACATCAGTCAGTTATATCACTTCTGTAATTATATTTTAAGAAGATAATGATCTTAAAAAAGCCATAACAAAGACTCCTCCTCACCCACGAAGCTCATTCTGGTCCAATACATTAAAACACCACAAAGTTTTTTACCTAACAATGAAAACATTCCACTTTCTATGTATACCATTTTTCTGTACCTTTTACCAAAGAGCATTCAGTAACGCGTCTTGAGGGTGACCCAATGTCATTCTACTGACTTATTTTAAATACAGAAAAAAAGTTCATAGGGCCATTAAGCTTGTTTATCATGTTATCAGGATACAATTCAATGAAAATATTATATAAAGATGATTATGTAGAGTATAAAAAGTGTGTTTTTATAAACAATATATTTTTATTTGTTAGTAGGCTAACATTTTCCCTTCCTCTCTACCATCCTCTTGATCACAGCAAAGATGTGAAGTATTACCCTTTTACAGAACTTTAAAATGGCTAATTTTTTAAGGTTTCGAAATCTGCTTGTATACAGATGTTTAGATTTGTTCCAATTTTTTCACCTTAAATTTGTGATCATTAATATAAAGAATACTGTATGAAAATAATCATTTTGTTGACTGAATCTATTCTAATTGGTTTCATTGTAGGATTTATTTAGGACATGCCTATGCAGCTAGGTTTTTCACATTATGAAGTAAATATAGGCTGGTTTTCTGAGTTTGATAGTGAACAGACATCCACTGAAGAAAGACAGGGGAATAAACCAAGAATGAGAAAGTAGCAAAATCCTCTGCCCCAGTAGTATGTTGAAAAGCTTGCAAGATTATGATTTATATGTACTTCTAAACTTGTTTATTAATATTTTATCTGGCAAAGTACTTCAGGGAGACAAACAGCCAAAACAGTTAATTTAAACCAGCATATGTCCAGCAGCTACTGGAAAAGAGGGAGCTACTTTTCAGGCCTCATCCCTCTTTCCTTATGCTAACGCTGTTATTGATTGAAGTGTTATTGAATGACACTGTTATTGAATAAACTATATGTCTGAGCTATATATCTGGATCAAAACCCCCCATTTTTTATCATTCATCTGTTTTCTAGCTTGCTATGGGTGGCACAGGGAGGGAACGGGACAGAGTTCAATCAGATTAAACATAGCAGAAAGCCAAACCTGACTCAGCAAACTGGGATAGAGATTACTTTTTCAGCAGGATCTGTTCCCTGATACAATTTAAAGCTCAGGTACATAAATGAGGGAGGCAGTGAGTCAGAGCAGCTGGGAACAAGAATGGTGGGACTAACCATGTTAATGACAGGCCAGATTTATGTCAGATTAAAATGACTACACAGCTGTTCTCTAAAAAGAGCACACATAGGGAAAGCAGGTTAGAAAAGCACAGTGTGCAACATCTTATTGAAAAGCAGCCACATAAACAGAAAACATCCATCTTTCTGAGAACTTCATACACATGGATCCCTGGCTGTGGAATTTACTATACATTCACATTTGCTTAGCAGAAGTATGAACTGGAAGATGTAGGGATTATATTTAAATATTTTACATTGCAAAGCTAGCATACAGAAGCTGGGTGGAATGTGACAGTAGTGCATGGCACCAAAGTCCTGCCAGCAGTGCCTGCTGGCTGAAATTTGAACTTGGAAGATTTTTTCTTCTCTTGCATTCAAGCAGCTGGTTGTTATCCTGAGCCCTGATACTGAGAAGGTAACATTGTTAACTGTTTCCTTACTTTTATTTTAGCAGTATTATTTCCATGACACCTCATATTTCCCTTAAATGTCTCTCTTTTACCATATATCATTGCTTGCTGTAATAGTATGGCTTCATAAGCTCTATTAGTGGAAACTAGGCAAAGTGCAAGATGTTGTTTTTATGTTGAAATATAAATAACTTCTGATCACATTTACATATGGAGAGAATAATGGTGTGTGCGAGAGCAACAGGACAAATTAGAGCTGTACTACATGTGTGCTATCTTAATTTCTTGTTAATTATTTCTTTGCTGTGTACAGACAGGACTGAGTCATTGGAATGAGTGAAGGTGGTGAGACAATTCTGTTTTATTTGTAGATTTGCCATTAACATTTTAAGTGACCTTGGGCAACTCACAGGCTGGTGAAGATGAATTGTGCTTCAGTTCAATGAAACTTCTGAGTGTACTCAATCCCAGGGGACCCTGAATCAGAAGTCTGTTAGGACAAAAATCTATCTAGGATAGTACCTGGAGGTCCAGAATGGATGTTTGGAATATAGTAGGCAAGAAATCATGACAGGGGTTTTGACTACTATTCTACAGCCATCTGTGGCTCAGTGTCTTCTGAAGGTAGAGGTGGCTTTTGTATATTTACTAACCCCCTTCTTGTTTCTCTTCTTTAAACCTGCTGAGAATTCCTCTTGAGCCCATGTAAATTTCACCATTTGCAGCATCCGTGGCAAGGAGCTCCACAGTTTAGCTGAAAAGATCATTTTTGTAAACCAAATCCTTTTGCTTTCATTGAACCTTTCACCTACCAGTCTTCCCTGGTGTTTCACAGTTCTTCTATTGGGAGAGATGATGAGTTAGTGATTAATGTTCATACTGTATTCTGTAGAAAGGTGCACCTATCCAGACCTAAAAGTGCACACATTAAATGCCTGTTTGCTAGGACAGATGTCAGAATTCTTGCAGGAGAAACACTGGAGCACCTTCAGCGAAGGACCCTGGATTGTCTTTTCTGTATGACTGGGAGGAGAGGTGGAATAACCTGTTCATATTGCAAATGGGTGCAGTGAATAGTTTAATGCTGTTAGATATACCTCTGCAGTTTGTCCAGAGACAATCAGAATGTCTCCTGCAGACAAGCAATGCAGAGAGAATTCACCATCTGCAAGATGTCTTATGTAAGGCAAGGTAGACACCACTGAAGGTTTATTCTCACTTTGCTTCAAAGTCAGTTTTTTTTGCTCTGATCTTGTCTGATTCGTTAGCTAAACCTGTTTACCTATCTACCATACCAAAGAAGTGGGTTCTTCCCTCCTGTCTTCAACTAGAAGTGCTCTGGAAAGCTCAGGGTAGTTTTCTCCACAGGTACGGGGATGCTTTTTCAGCCCCTGATAAATCTCTTCTTAAAAATTTTCTGCCATCTGAACCTATGGTCTTGGCAGAGGCTTTGACTTCCTCACTCTGATGTTCTTGGCAAGATCCTCTCTCCTGGTGTTTTTCAACTATTAAGTATCAACCAGTGGAACTTAAAAGGTCTAGGAAATAAATCAGATTGTTTCATTGTCACTATGTGAATGCGATAAATTCATAATAAAGAAAATTCATGTCTATGTATAACGCCTGAGCCTTCCAGGATGCTTTATTTGGCCTCAAACAGGATACTTTATTTGGCCTGCTTGCCTGTTAAAACTTCTTGGCTCCTTCTATCTCATTTGTAATGTACCTTTCCCCTTCTTTATAGTTTTAAATACAACTTTTCAGAGAGGGCCTCAATCCTGTATTAAAAAGCTTATTCTGACTTTAGCAAGAAACCTCACCATTTTAAAATTTGAATAGGAAGGAATCTGTTTCTGGAGATTCAGAAAAATCTTTGAATATCTACTAGGGTTCTACAGTGCATTCCTTGCACAATCTCTGCAGTTGTAGGTCAGACACTGAACTAGGCCAAGCCTATACAAACCTGAGTGAGTTTAATTGGACTCACTAGAGGTTTGTCTGGTTGTAGCCAAGATTGTTATTTTTTTCTCTTTCTCTGAAAAGCAAAGAAAAGCTGAATGTGTCACTTCCATGTGTTGTTTTTAAGGTTTTATGTTGGGCTTACAACCACCTTGGGCTGACGGAGACAGACGGTGGCACTGGTGATCAGACAGAAATCCAGGTGTTTTTACAGTCTGTCCCAGTTAGACGAATTTTCACAGCCAAGAAGGAAATCAGACAATACAGCATCCAGATAGTTAAAGCTCTCCATACAGCTGTGTATCAGACTCTAGATAACAGCAGCAGCTGCCTCAGTCTTTCTAGAAGTCCTTCAATACTGTCAGCCATGTGACATTTCTTCTTTTGATATATAAGGTAAAAACTGTCTTCATCTTGAAACTGGAAGGATAAATCACCCCTAGTGAGAAGAAGATACATGTAATCTGTAAGAAAATACTTATAATCCAAATGTTTTACAGCCATTTGTTAAGGCAAGAATTAATTATAATCCCAGAGAGAGTTGTCCAATTTTCTTGCAGTAGAGAGCAACTGAGTCGGGATGTAAGTATGGTTTCCTGACCTGCAGCCAGTACTTATCTCTGAACAGTAGCTTCGGGCTTTTAAAGTTAAGGTTTGAAGTTTTGCCAAGATCCAATACATCCTCTTGTAAACTTTGTTGCAAATCCTTTCCAGGGCAGAGGTCATTTTGGGGAATCTCCTGGAGTCAGAAGATTTCTCTGTGTGTGGAAATGGCATCCGTGTACTGTCCTGTGAAGGAACTGCAGCAGGTCCTATGACTAGTGAAGAGCCACTGTGTGCACAGAAGGCAGAAAGAGCACAGAGTTCAACTGCGTTTTCTTCCCTTCCCCTTGGCAGGAAGAAATATTTTTTCAGCTGTGGTGGGAAATTCTGGATGGTCTATCAAAATTTTGCAGTTGCTTACAGGTTCAGTGACACATATTCCTCCCTTGCGTGTCTGAACACAGAGGTGCAGAGCTACGCACTTTGCCGAGCTCACTGCAGTGCTAACAGGAGACAATGACACTAGGACAGCAGAGGACCAGGAGCAAAATAACTGACCCAGAGTGACTCAGTCTTTTGCAATACTCATCTAAGGAGAAGTTATGATAGTGCATCTTCAGTTTCAGAACAAAAAGAGGCAACTTGTCCAGTTATTTGTTGGATAATTCAAGTTACAAAACTCAGAAGAATCACAGCTCCAACATGGCTTTCCTTCATATCAGATCTTGCTTTGATGTTCATAACGTACAGAAATAACTGCATTTTTCCTTATTATTGGTAGAGGACATCCTTGTTCTGATTTCCCGGGGCAATGCTATTTTCCTAATTGCCATTTTGTTTTAAAGGAAAAAGTTTGGCCTCCTTGTGAATCACAAGGTCTGGTCACTAGTTTCTGCAGGGACGCCTGTCCCCCTCCATCTGTTCCTTAGTGACCTGAGTCAAGGCCACCGAAGTAGAAGTACTGACACTGAATTGCAGAGGCGGCGGTGCAAGTGTGGAGCTGTGTGAGGCAGAAGCAGGGTTTGTGGCACGGGGAAGGGGCTTGGGATGGGTGGGGGGAAGGGCTGCAAAATACCCAGCAATATCTACTAGTCCTCAGTTCAGTCATAGAACCACGGAATGGCTTGGGTTGGAAGGCACCTTAAAGATCATCTAGTCCCAACTCTCCTGCCATGGATAGGGACACCTTCCAGCAGACCAGGTTTCTCAAAGCCCCATCCAACCTGACCTTGAGCACTGCCAGGGATGGGGCATCCACAACTTCTCTGGGCAACATATTCCACTGCCTCCCACCCTCACAGCATCTAATCTAAACCCGCTCTCTTTCACTTTAAAACCATTCCCCCTTGTCTTAAGAAATAATGGGTGTGCTTGAGTTAGTGTATGAAAACACCCTGAAATACGAAAACAACAACAATAAAAAATCCTCAGAGTGAAAATACTGAAAGTTATTCCATTCTGAAGCTGAACGGGGAGTGTGGGCGTGGCATAAGGGAGCTGTGCCCCTTTCCTCCCTTTTAACACAGGCGGTGCCGACCAAGGCCGACGCGGTCAGACGGTTGTGGGTGGATTCCAACCCTTTTTAGGTTCCTTGCGAGGCAAAAATAACCTTTATTAAAATCAAAACCGTTGACAGAACGACAGGCCAGGAAGAGCACCTCAGAGCCGCGCCTCCCCCGGCGGCGTCACTGCGGGGGCGGAGCCGCGCGAGGCGCTTCCTGCTCCGCCCCGCGCCCTCGTGACCCCGCCCCGGCCCGGGAGTGGCGCGTGCGCGCTGGCAGGGGCACCCGAGGGCGAAGGGGCTCGGCTATGGCGGCCTCCATGATCTGCAGCCGGGTGTCGGCCGGGCTGAGGGGCAGTGGCCTCCGCGCCTCGCTCGGTTCCGTCGCGGGGAAGGTAGCGGCCGCTCGGGAGCGCGGGTGGGCTGGGTCGGCGCCGAGGCGGGGTCGGGGCACCTAGGGTCGCGATCGGGGTCGCTCCTTGAGGAGCGCCGTCGAGAGGAACGTCCGTCTCATCCCACTCCTGCCGCTGTCCTGCCCTGCTCTGCCCTGCGGCGGGGCTGGCAGCCCTGTGCTCACCTTTGGTGCCGCTGTTCTTGCTTGTGGCAGGTCTTGCCGGCGTGGTTCCCTGTCCCTTCGTTTTCAGCGCCCCTCTACACTGTCTTGCTTAGAAACCCCAGTGTTTCCATCTCCGCCGTCACCTTGCTCCTAGGACAGGTCGGGCTGTGCCAGTTAAACTCTTCTTCCAGCTCGCACCTTGCCAGCCTCTGCTGTTGGTTCCTGTGAATGCCATTCGAGGGTGCGGGCGTATTTTTGGCTGCGGCAGCCCTGGGAAGCGGTGACACGAAGGAGCTCGGGAGGCTGCAGCGTGTGGCACGGTGTGTGACGCTCGCTGCCGCTTTCTCCTCCTGCCACATACTGGGGAAGGTCGCCGTGAGTGCCCCTCTCGAGTTACACGCAGCCTCCCGGGGCCGGCGGGTCACTCAGCGCTTCTCCCTTGGGGTCGTGCCAAGGGAAGGGCCTCCTGCTTGGAGAAGGAATCCTTTGGAGGCCCTGTCGATTCGCTAGCTTAGAATGCTGTAGTAGAGCTCGTGTGTCGTCTGCTTGTTTCCTTTATTTTAAGTGAAATGAAACCTTAAAAATCTAGCTTGTTAGAAACTTCCTAATACAGGCTGATTATTGCAGTGCTTGTTCCAATGGTACATGCTAAAAAATAAAAATGAATGCAAAAACTTGTTTTGTATCTAAATTTCTTCTGTAATCTTTTTACCACGAGTCTTTTGCTACTCATCTACGTTCATGGATTAGTCGAATTCAGTAGTATTCCTGCTTTGAGTGTGTATAAAATTAAGGTCTTGTTTGCATATAGTAAAATACAAAAAAAAAAAAAAAAGCACCAAACATTTTTTACTTTTGTTGCTGTTAATTTTTGTGTTACAGAATGCTTACAAAAATCCTTGAGGTTCTTTTTCTTCCAGATGTTTTGTTAAAGTACTTAAATGCTAACTAAATACTCAAGGGATTTTTAACTCTGCCAGTCCTTGTCAGTGCTACTAGTTTCAGCAGCTCTTTCCCCCTGCCCAATAAAACCTCACATAATTAAAGACCACACCTGATACAAATGACTAATGTGGAAGGGTAGGATTAAGTGTTCAGGTGTTTGCATTGGTACACTAGAGTATACTTGTTTAATATGTAGACTCTTTTTTAACCTAAACAAAGGCAATTTTTCACAACAGTTATGTGCTTTTGTTTTTGTTTTTTTTCTTTTTATTCTTTTCCTTTAGGTACTTGCTGGAAGTCCAGGAATACTCAATAATCATGGGTTTCAAGTGCAACAACAGCAACAGAGGAGGCTATCACTCCATGAATACCTGAGCATGGGACTGTTGAAGGAGGCTGGCATTTCTGTTCCACATGGAGTGGTTGCCAATACACCAGACGAAGCTTACAAAATAGCAAAAGAAATAGGTATAATATTAAAGAGAACATGTACAAATAGGCATGAAATTGATACAAGGTGTAGCTACTTTTTCTTTCTTTCTTGGTAAGATGTTGCTTGGAGTTCTGAATATACTTTCTCTTTAAGTGAGCCTTCCCTGTGAAGCAACCTTCTTGTTAAGAAGGAATAAGTCAGGTATAAATTCTGTTAGCTTAGACTAATACATCTACTTAAACTTCTTTGAGATGAGTAATAGACTCTACTTTGTGCAAATCCTGGATTTGTTTCTACTTTCAGCAAGGTTAGAGGAAGTCTTGTGTGAAGAGCTTCAGTGGTGGTGACAAGATCTCATATTGAACAGAAGATGCAAACCATACTTATCTTTAGGCTACAAAAGAAGAGTAAAATCCTATCTGTGCGTGTGCTTTTCAGGCAGAATGCAGCTACTTCATACAGGAGGGGAGAACTTCGATGGCTTGTAGTTACATGCTAAATTCCTGGCTTATTGATGAAAAAGTATCCAATGTAATTTACCAGCACTTAAATACTTAATATACAATTGAGCTGTAATTTTGGACTTGACTTTGCCTATTAATTTGCCACTTTGCCTACTATGTGTCCTAGTGAAATCTTTTGGTTTAATTTGGATGTAATATGGAAGTCAGCTTCTATTGTGTCAGATGTTAGAAACTGGGGGCTTTTTTTGTTGGTTGATTTGTTTGTTTGGGGGGTTTTCTTAGTTTAAAATTTGGAATTTTTTTTTCCTCCCTGGAAAAACATACTAGGCTTGTCATTGAGTTTTAGTGGAGGACACTGGTTGTCATATTACTTTCTCTTATGCAAATGCTCAATCTCTGTTCACTTCTAAATGGACATATTTGTAGTGATTCCTGAGGTTAAAAGTTTTGTTGGATTAATTCTGCTTTCATGTGTAGATTTAATGTGAGAAATGAGATCTGAAAAAATAGATCATTTTTCTTCTAGAGCAAGTTATGCTGCTTTGTAATGTAGAAAAGATTTGAAAAGCTGCTTTTCTTTCAGACATGATGTCCCAGAAATTCAGGTATTGTCTGCCTAACTTCTTCATCTTGTTTCCCTTAGAGAGTAAGTGATACAAAATTATCATAATTTCATTATTATGAAAGTAAGTTGCTAAAATACTTGTGAGAATGGTTTAAACTTCAGAACCTTGCTTTCTGTTAAGGGTGAGCTTATAGCACGATCCAAACTTCCCAAATCAGCATACCCCTTTGCTCTACTTTAATATCTGCCCAGTTACTGCTGGAGGAAAATGAGAGAACCTTTATCTATGGCTCTTTAATCAACATCCCAGTAGGTCAGGACTCATTTGTTTTGTTCTTGTTCAGAAAGGGCTCCTACAGCAGTGTGGGTATGTCTGGCTGCCAGTTTATAGCTCTGTGTCATCCCTGTGACATCACAGGTATGCCTCTTATCTGGAGTGTGGGGCTCTGGGCAATTTCTTGGGAATCAGAAGAATGAAGTTGTGAAGTGTATGAGTTGGCATCCTTTAGTAAAGGTATTCAGGATTTTTGGTTGTTAGCCGAGTACTTTGTTGGAGTTGATGTGTATTCAATGCTATTGGCCTTCTTTGGTACTTGAGGACGGGAAAACTTCCCAAAGGGAGGACACACACTGAAGGAGCTTGAGGTTTTGAGGCATTGTTTGAACATGTCCAAAACTCATTCTGAGTAGTGGCATACTATTCTTTGCTCCAATGTTTTGGATTTCTTTGTTTTTTTGTAGTCATTTACATGCTAGTTTTCATTTAGTACTTAAAAAAAAAGTCAACAAACCAAACCAGTCTAACAGAATGAAAAAAATGACTTTTTTTGGTCCACCTGCTCATTGTTTATTTTTGTTGTGTGGGAGTAGTTGCCAGTAGATATGAAATTATTTTTTGTTTCTTTTTATGTGCTAAACTGTTTTGTCAAATGTTTAGACCATTACAAAGACAGTTGGTAATACTCTTTGCTCTGTTTCCATAGTGCTGATCCACATGTTCCTGGTAAATTTACACAGAGCAGATGTCTGACTAAAGGTTAGATTTGGCATGGGATTTCTTCCCTTTTGCAAATACTTCACTTAGAAATGGGTAACTTTTTATCCCAATGTATAGCAAATGCAAACTTCTCATTAACAGAGATTATCATAGATTAGCTGTGACTAGCTAAATCAGTGTTACATGAGCATCTCACTTTAAAATTTAAGAAATAAGCAGAGTAAGTTCTGTTTCAAAGCTTTAATAAGAGACTGCAGCATGACTTGATTGCCTTGAAGTTTATGGTTTACTCGTAGCCATGTGTGCATTCCAGCTAGCACTGTGACCAGTTCTGATTAAGAAGCTGATATGTGTGTGTTATCAAGAACATGACTAATGGACCTAAAGGCTTTAGTGAACAGATGCTTGATCAGTGTGATGGCAGGCAGCTCAGCAGAACACACTCTTTGAAATGAAGAACATTGCTGTTTGTTAAGACACACTTCCATGCTGTGTGTTGTTGTAATTCGAGTTTTGATTCTTCCTAACACCTTCCTCTGGTAACAGTTGAGTGGAAGGCAGTGACATATTGTGTGCTTGCCTGGGTTTATTTTATAGCATATATTTCTATTCATGATTTGAGAAGTAAGACTTTTTAAGATGTTAATATCTTGAAGCAGCTTTTATGTTCTGGTGGTTTTGTTGGGTTTTCAGGTAGTGGATCCCACAGCTTTATGTGTGTGGCAGACTGTCAAATTTTAGTAAAATATAAAGCTGTATGAACTAGAAGGTGTTGAGAGACTGAATGCAAAATGTTTCACCTTTCTACATCGGAGTTCTTGAAAGGAGACTGAAAGCTCTTGAAATAGACTCTTCTACTTTTGCTGCTGCAGTTTAAGAGGTCTAGTGCAGCTCCATGTCTGTGTGGTGTATAATGAATATTGTGTTTTGGTATGTTTTATACAGAATGACTCCAGTAATTGGTTTGGCTGTTTTCCTGCTGACAGTTCTGATTATTAGATGTTTTTTTTTCAGACTTTTTATATTCTTTTCAATGTTACTAAAACCTTTCAAGTACTTTTCAGTGTTATTTATTTTCCCATCTGTTGATTAAACATACAACTTATATCTGTTAAAAAAACATTTACAAGGTAATGTGTAAACTTGGGTAGAGTTAAAAATAGAATTTTTGATCTCAGGCTTGATTTAGTCAGAAATCAATATTTGGTACAATATGTGCAATAATTTTCCTCGGTAAATTGCTAGTTTTTTCTTTATTAGCTCTTCAATGAGATATTCCAGGGACTGTGGCAAAAAACTGGGATGGTTTTCTCCTTGGTGTATGCCACACCCTCTTTGGCTGTCTGATTTAAGTTTTTGGGGTTTTCTATTCTATGTCGTAGTAAAAACTCATGTCTGTCATACTTTATTTTCTAGTATTTTTTGGTTGTTTTGCCATTGTCAGTTTCCTTGTTAGTCCTTTATCTGATTATGTTAGCTGATGTCTTTTGGTTGTCTGAAACTCCAGACCTTTTATTCAAATTGCTCTAGGACATAGATGGTGATCAAGGTGGCAAACTTAAGCAGAAATCCCCCAGATGTTAAAAAAACCCTATGCAATTATGGTCCTTCTTACTTGGTCAAAATCTCTAGATAGCCAGGAATAGTAGTTTAGAAACCAAACATTTACTTACATTCTGGAAAATGTTATTTTTTTGGCATCTGAATCTAACATTTTGCTTCAGCCTTTGCTTTCTTCTCTAGCACTTCACTCCTTTGAAGTTAAAATATCAAAACATATTGTTGATGATAATTCACTAATTAAAATAAACCTTTATAACCAGCACATTCAAATTTTGACCCCTGTATTTTTAATTGCTTGACTTAAGCAATTGCCAAAACCAAACCTGTCTTGTGAGCTGATGACGAACTTGATGCAGTTGATTAATGTCAGGAAGTAGTTGTGTAGAAAATATTTTGTAACAGCAAAACATCTTGTTCAGTCTCCTGATTGGTATGGTCCTTTCAGTGAAAGTGTGATGATTCCTGGCACATAATTATTTCAATAGTTATACTTTTGATTTGCATGCAGTGAGTCTTCTAACACTTGAAAGTTTGAAATGCTGAAAAAATGCAATTTTGAAGTTAAAATTCCAATAACTGTCCTTACTGATAAAACACAGACAGTGTACTCTGAAGAGATTCTCTGCCCTGTTGGCAGAATTAGGGTCAGCATATTTTTTTATGTTGATACTCCTGTTGTTAGTTACAAACCTATATTTTCCTAATGGCAGTAAATACACCTGTGTTGTTTAAGCTTAGTTTTTTTGTATCTGTGCAACAAGAAAAAATTAACTTGTGTTATAAATGGGAAGTTAATTTTCCTGGTACAAGAACTTTGAAATACAGACTGAAGCAAAAGTTACAGGTCTCTGTCACTCCCAGGATAGGTTTGCAGTTGAATGGTAGATGAGAATTTGATTGACACTGGTGTTACTAACCTGTCACTGCCTTTTACTGTTGTCTTTTTGTCAGAATAGATTAGGCTTGCATAGTGATTCTGCAGGTGTGTGTAATACGTGGAAAGCAGTACCTCTGCTACAGTTGGTATTGGGCAGAGAAGTGGCAATTAATGTGGTTTGACAAAAGGCAAAATGGAAACTTGTAAAGCAGAATGTTTTAATAAGGCCTGTCTGCCCTAATCATTGGGCTTTCCACTTGCACAGAAAACTTCAGAAATACAATGGAACAATGACCCTTCTTGCCTCTTAATGAGCTTATTAGAAGATTGTATTTTACATGGATGTCTTTCTGCTTGCCTGCATGCTTTGATCTTTCTCTCAGTTTGAAAGCTTAAGTTACAGAATCAGAAATGATTCCTTCCAAAAAATAAATATTGGTATTGATAGAAGTGAAGATCGTTTTGCTTGACTGTATAACTCTTTCACTGTCTAGTTCATAAATGATTGTTGAAGGTGAAACCTGCAGTGTTAGTAATGTATAGACTTCTGTTGTCCTGAACAGATTAATGATAAGTCAGTGTTCTCATTTCAGACACCTGTTTTCATTGGTCTCTACTCTTAATTTTCTAAGCATTTTGTAATTTTTTCTGGCTATTTTACTTAAATGTGCTTTTAGGGCTGACTGCCATTAACATGGAAATGTGGTGCTTACCAAATGCTTGTTCTGAGATTCACGCGTTGGGCTGTAGCTTGCCTTGCCCACATTGGCTGTACTGGTGTTCTAGTGCCCCGTGTTAAGGTTTTGCAATTAGTTACTGCTGCTGAAAGCTGAAGTCCTGCTCGCTGAAGTTCCTGTGTGCCTGTCACATGGTGCACGAGTCTGCAGAAGCACTGTCTGCTGGATGAGCTTTTGCCTTCAGGGAATCACTGTTCTGATATGCTTCAAGGCATGATAGCACAAATGCTTCTACTGGCACAAGAAATGAGGCTGGAGTGAAAAGCTGAGGGCAGGAGGCAGGATGGGACTTCTCTGGTGGTGTGTTTGCTGGCATAAACTGTATGTGGATATCTGCTCTAGGGCAGAAACTGCTATTTTTCATTGAAACAGAAGCCTAGCAGTATTTCAAAGCCATGTAAGCGAAAAACAAGGGCACAACTGTTGATACTGAGTAGAAAACTATGGTAGCTGCTAGCTTCCAAATTTTTTTCTTGGATTACTGTGTATCAGCAGTTCTTTGTTGTGTCAGATTGTGTGACAGTGCTGCTGCTGCTGGAACACTGCAGATGAGGTGTGTGACCAAACACTTCCTCTAGTTTTAGAGTCATTTAAAATAGGAACTGTGGGAAAAAAAATGTTTATTGAGCAGTAAACTTCCTGCATGATGGGTTATAGTTTTCTTGGGATCAACTGTCTTAAATTTGTTTCAGGTGTATCTGTGCACTTAATTGCTTGTAAGCATAGCTGATCAAATACACCTTGAACTTGTGTATGCAATCAAGCAGCTAGTTTGCAGTGCTAGAGGAAAACAATTTACAGATCATTAGTAATCTGCTCATTTAATGACTCAGTTGTTGCATAAGGGTTAGTGCAATGCTGTTACAGCCAAAACTGATTGTGAAAAATTAAAAGTTGTTTTTCTCTCACTGTTTTCTATGTCTATATGTTGACAAGATATAATAATGCATAGTAACAACATTTTTAAGAACTATCTTCTAGGATCAGGGCAGTGGTGCATTTAGCCCATTACTCTGCCCAGGAACAAAAGAACAAACCATTTAGAGCAATTCTTAGCCTGCCTGTTTTCTGCAGCCAATTACTTCTCATTTCCCCTCAGCTTTAATATTTATTGTCGTAAGAATACCAGAGGGAATACCTCTGACAAGTTCCTTTTGACTCTTCTATACTTCCTTCATATATCCTGGCAGGCTTCCTTATATTTTGTGTAAAGAAGGGTCTTTTTTTTTTGTACCTTTTTAAAACTCACTTCTTCTTGGTAGATGGCTTTTGGTTTTGGCTCTTGTAGAGCAGAAACCAGAATGAATGATGTACGTGTAGTTGTGTGTTCTTGCCCTGTCCATCACAGGTATGGCTGAAGACTGTAGTCATGTTCTTGCTTTCTTCTCCTTTGATAGATTTTTAAGGATGTGCTAAGCTCATTTCTTGTAAGGGACTCTCTTAATTTCACTGATCATCTTAGTAACCAATTTACTTTTTTTTTTGCCAGAACTAAATATGATGTACCAGCTGAGATCTTACCAGAGCTTTAGCGGGGATCTCGTTTTGACTTGTTCAGGTTCTGGTGTTTGTTGCTAGGAGGAATAGTTGCTACAGAGAAGGTGCCTGTGGGTGAACTTCCATGGCTTTTATGAAAGCTTCTCTGTAGCAGTAGCTTTTTATCTTCTGGACTTCATATAGGAAATGGAAAACAAGCTTTGTAATTAAAATTGTTGCATAAAAGTTGTCTCATGTGACTTCTGTAAAGTACATTAACTTGATTGCCAGTAAAAAAATAGCTGTCTTCAGGAACTGAATTAAATATTAGAGGCACAGACTGTAGTAAATCAACATATACTCGGTGTGTTTATAACCTTCATGCTTCTTGTGCAAAAGAACTCTAAAATCATGTGTGAGTTCAGAGATCTATTGTTAGGTAGACATTCAAGAAGTAAAATCAACATAGCTAATAAGGAGGAGTAACTTGAGTCTTCTGCTTACAGCCACCCTAGCCTGTGATACTGTTGGAGTTTAGTTTCACCTGTCCAGGCAGAACATAAGTCAAAATAGGAACCAACACAATTTTTGTGTCTGTCATAACTTTCCTCAGTATGTGTAGCAGCTAATTTTACTTGAGTACTGTAATTTTTCTGAGGCATTTCCATGGTTCTCTTTTAACATCCAAGGAAACAGCAAGTTCTTTTTTTGCTTGCAAAGATCAAAGTGGCTCAGCTGATGGTGGCATGAGAAAAGATGGGATGTGCTGAACAAATTAAATGGGGCAGTTCTTAACATCTTGCAGTCTAGCTGCTGTCTGTACTCTGTGCAAGTGAACATGAATAATAACTCAGGACTTGGGGTTTTTTCCTTTATTGCCCTAAATGACCCGATAAACTCTTTTTCTTTGCTTTTTTGTCTTTCAGTGACAATTCAGAATATCCCAGTTAGTTTTTGTTACAGTCTCACGCTTTACTTTTTAAAACCAAATGCCCAGTTTCCCCTACCTAGAAGAATATCTTGTAAAGGATTTTTAAACAGTTAAAGCCAACTAGAGGGCTTATTTTGCCTACTCTGGGAAGAATAGTGGGTTTGTTTAGGCCTCTGGCTTCTGCAAAGCACTCAAACTGATGCTTTAGTGCTCTGCTGGATGGAAGCCAGAGTGGACCTGGCAAGCTGACTTGGGTAAGTGCTGTAGTTATGTATCGTTGCTGGGAAGGTAGTGGTTACAGGTACAAGGTATTTGCAGTTGATGGAGGAAAACTTTGCATTATGGTATGTCAGATATTCAGTTTCACCATGTTAGTATCTGTGAGGTACTAACTGTTTCTTCCTGGATGCTTGATCATCTGTGACTCCAACACGTATTAAAAATGTATCAGGACACCAGCGTTTTTGGATACTAACTCACCAAGGTTTGTTCACAGAACAGCCTAAAGATGCAATTCGTGGATTATTTAAGATTTTTGGAATAATCTGTGTGAATTACAATATAATCTTTGATTCACATGTTTGCGTTTTGGATGATGGGCGTGGAAAAGGGGAGATAAAATTAAAGCAACCTTTGTTATTCTACCTGAAGCAATTTGTTTTAAAAGTCACAGATGACAAATTTTTGGGTTTTCTTTTGTTCTAGGTTCAAAGGATCTTGTGGTAAAAGCACAGGTTTTAGCTGGTGGTAGAGGAAAAGGAACATTTGAAGGTGGCCTCAAAGGAGGAGTGAAAATAGTTTTTTCGTAAGTTCTTTCTAAATTATCCAACCAAGTGGAAAAACTTCAAAGTTTCACATTATGAATTGAACCTATTGCTTTCTTTATTATCGGTGTTTTAATTATTAGCCTTAAAACAACAAAAGTTAGATAAGACTTTTTTAATGCTACTTCTGTTTTTACAGCAGTTTCTTTGTCACATTCTGAGCTTCTTTTATTCTAGTCCAGAAGAAGCAAAAGCTGTCTCCTCCCAAATGATTGGAAAGAAGTTGTTTACCAAGCAGACAGGAGAGAAGGGCAGGATATGCAATCAAGTATTTATCTGTGAGCGCAGATATCCCAGGAGGGAATACTATTTTGCAATAACAATGGAAAGGTCTTTTCAAGTGAGTAATATTAGAAGTAGAAGTAATCTAATTAACTTGCAACAACTGAATTTAAAAACAATCAACAAAACTGTTTGCTGTATTGTTCACTTGCTTTTGAAAATCAGAAGTACACAAGCGAAATTTTGTTTTCTAGTATATCTGACTGTATGATTGCCTTTGTTTTTGATTGCTTTAAAGATGTAGTGCTACAATTTAAGTTTACCGAATAACAAATGAGTATTGGTAGCCCCTGCTGAAGCCCAGAGTCATATGGCCAAAGGGGAGATTGTTAGAATAAGGGGGTAATTTTCATTTTGGTTTTAATTTGCCTTTGCCTACCAGATTATAAAACTTAGTTTAAAGACACAGTTATATGTGTGCATGTACATGTACACCCTATTTTTGAGTGTCAGAAACATGACAACTAAAAGTGTTGTAGAAGAGCAAATGGTCCTGCATAAATCCAACATCCTTTTTCTCCGTGTGTGAAGGTTCTCAGAGGTTCGCTGGTGTGTGCCTCGATTTTGAGAGCATTGGTAGCTTTCTTATGCTAATGCTCTTCAGGAATGGGTGAGAAGATTTGGGCCTGCAGGTCTGTCTTCAGAGCTTTCAGGAAAATGAGAGCCAGTCTTTTCTGCATGTATGGGCTGTATGGGTGGATATGTAGTTTTTTTAGGCTACAATTCAAATGTGGTTACTGAAATGTGTTAGTGTTTTCTGACAGACAAGTGTTTTATTTGGAGCATAGAACATGAATGCTAAATAACTGTAATGAAGCCAGGGTAAAACAGTTCTTGGAACTTCATTTTCTGAAGCTCAGAAAAAGTGGGTTTGGTCTGTTTAGATGCTTAGGAGTTTGCAGAGGCACTGGTTTTAAGAGGAGTATCTCTGGCATGACATGAAATAAACATGAAATAATTTTCTATGGAGGAGTGAGAAAACTAGTCTTACTCTTCTTTTTTGGTAGCAGTATTAGGAATTAAATATTGTATTTGTTCCTTTTTCTTCCTCCATAGTGTCCTTTTTGATAGGAAAGTATCGGCTGTATTATGTGACTTGGGCACCTCCACTCTGATGTGCTGGAATAGAGCAGGGAAGATTCAAATGTTACCGTACACACCACAAGGTGGCATTAAAGTGCTGTGAAAGAACGGATTTTAGACTTAAAATTGTGTAAGCACTAAGCAAGGATGCTGGTGGAAATAAAATTGACTGTAACTGATTTAAGCAAATTAGATGAAGAAGGGAAGCATGTTTTCATTACTTGTTCTTGCTGTTGTATAAAAGATAAATCTTATTAGAGTGTATTGAGCATATTGTGTGGGTTGTTGCCTTTTGATAGGGATGTGCACTGTTTTTACTGCCATAAGTAATTTTTTTAGATGTGCTTGTAATTATTATAACTTGTATAGGACGCTTAGGATGAGGAAATACCTTTCAAAAGAAGGAAGTGTGAAGGCCGAATAGCACAGAGTGTTTATTCCTGATGTTGCAAACCTCTTCCTTTATGGAGAGGAAAAATTATTAAAATAGTCAGCTGAAACTGGAACTTTATGACTTGGATCTTATTTGCCAGCAGGGGTTTATGTTTTAAGCAAACTGTTCACTTTGATCAGTTCTATGGAACAATGAGTTATTTTATGATCAATTTGTAGCTTACTGACAGTTCAAGATAAGACTATCCAAAAATATTCATGGAATCATACCTTGCTGTTAGGTGCAAGATAATTTGCCAGGTATATATTTCCATTTGGAAGGATGATAATGGAAGTGGTGTGGTTATTAAGCATGTTCTCTGAACCAGGGTCACATTTTCTATAATTAACTGACAACAGTTGTAAGACTGTTTAATCTTTAAGAGTTCTGCTGATAGGAGATGTTACCTTAGTACACCCATTGGTCATAATCCATGCATGGGTGGTGATAAGGGAAGGTTGGTTGAAGGGATCCAAGTATGTCTTTACTATGAACTGGAGGAGAGATTTTTAGGTTCCATGGTAGTGAGTCCTTGATGTTTTTATTGAGATTTAGACAGCTTTTTTAAAAATAAACTCGGCGGCAAATGCTATCAATTCTGGTTTCTTAATTTCTTTTATTAAGGAATAATTGAGTGCTGTTTTATTTTGCTATTACTTACTTTGAGTGAAGGCTTTAGTTACTGATTGTTGTGGTCCTGCTGAACAGTTATGGTTTGCAGTAATTTATCACTAAGTTCTGCAGAGCTCCATTCATCCTTGGAGTTGGAGCATGGCAGAATGAATAAATGAGTGCCTGGAATTTGATCTTTGTTTGTGTAGGGGTGAGTGAAGAAGGTGGAGGTGAGAATGTGATTTTTTTCTCTAGTGATACCTAAAAGGTAAAATGTGTGTGATTATGAAGTTGAATCTATCAAAATTTGAAACTAGTATATCTGTGTTAATTGCTCTGCTTTTACTTTGCAAAGGAAGTTTTTCCTTGTTAAAAGAAAGTGGACCTAACACACACCTTGACATTTGGAAAGTATTATTAAAAGGTTTTATGTGGAGGTATTGAGTAGATAGTAACACTCTCTTCACAGTGTACAAGAAAAATGTCCAAAAAAAAAAAATTTCCAACAAATAAGGTTTTATTGCTGTGAGGTATCTTAGGGGAAGAACTAAGTTTCAATTGTGTGGTATAAAATTACTTATGCTTCTTTTTTTTCCCTTTTTGTTCTAGGGTCCTGTGCTGATAGGCAGTTCTCAGGGTGGTGTTAATATTGAAGATGTTGCTGCAGAGAATCCTGAGGCGATAATTAAGGAACCCATTGATATAGTAGAAGGCATAAAAAAGGAGCAAGCTGTTAGGGTAATTGTTAATGTGGGAAAGTGCACATTACTAAGGATGGGAGGATTGCTTCTAATTTTTGTAAGGAGTGTGTGCTTTCAACCTGTGGAGTTGTCATAAACCCTTGTTTGAAACAGATTTGAACTAGATATTTAAGTATTTTCAGGTAAATCAATGTAACTCCAACTATGTGGCAGTGCTTTATCTAGCTTTTATACAGCTATGTAAAGGCATACAATAATAAATTTTTATTAGTTCTTTTTTAGGATAAGGCAGTGTTCTGTATTGAAAACAATCTGTTCAAACCTAAGAGTGAGTTTGTTTTTTTCCTGCCGGTAGACAGGACAGGTTCTACATCTACAAATTCAATTGACACTGAAATAAAAGCTAAACTGAGACACCCCTAACATGAGTTAACCAATAACCATTCTTTTACTTTCAGCTTGCCCAGAAAATGGGATTTCCTCCTAACCTGGTGGATGAAGCAGCTGAAAATATGATCAAATTATATAATCTCTTTCTGAAATATGATGCTACCATGATAGAAATAAATCCTATGGTGGAAGATGCATCAGGAGTTGGTAATGTTTCTTAGTCATACTGTTCCTGTAACACCTTGATGTTTTTGTAAATCTTGGTTGCTTCACACTGCTAAAACTTCAGCTGAATACAGCAAGAGGAGTTAGTATTAATATGGGATGTTGAAAAGCATTAATGAAGCAGATAAATTTGAGAATCTAAATATAGTAGAAATCTGCTCTTAATTGCTAAGTATGATCTTAAGGTTAAGTGACTTCCTTTTTTAATTTTTTTTTTTTTAAAAAGAGCACATCTACCCACAATGAGGCATTCCTGGAAAACAGGTCTTTTCAAAATTCATGAATTGAAACTTGAGCCATCTTGTGTGTCCAAAATTGATACTGTAAAGGTAACCAGAATAGTAGCACATTCTAGAAATCCCCTGCCTTTATGACTCAGGCATTAGAATAACTGATGGAGTGTGATGTATTGAAAGACTGTAGGGGTTTAAGTAATATTATGATATTTATCAGGTTTTTAGCATATCCAATTGCAGAGTAGTTCAATTTATCTTCAATTTAATGTTCAATCACAGCCAATTCCCCTCTACAAAAAATAACTCTGTAGAGAGTATTTGTAATTGAACTCAGCTACAACAGTTTGAAATTTAAATATGAATGTAGCTCTTTCATCAAAGTGTGTAATTACTGTTACTGGGATGGGGTTTTTGTGTTTTTTTTTTGTTTTTTTTTAAATAGTGCTTTAATGATCAGTATAAAGCAGTCTCTCCTATCTGTTTCTTGTGCTGTGTCATTTTTATATTATTTTCACTGAGGGATAGAAATGAAGTGACACATTTGTACAGACAGAAACTTAGTTCTGATGTAAAGAATACTGTAGATTTTCCTCTTGCTAAATCTAAATAAAGTTATTTCTGTGTGTTTTTTCCTGACACTTTTTCTTCCAACTCAGTCTTTTTCATTGTGTTTCTATGTGCTTACATTCATGCACAAACATATATATTTATTCTAAAAGCAAAAACTAAGATGGATTAAAAAAACCTCAAACCGGAGATCTTCTGTAGGGATTACTTTTATGCTAATTACTTGTGGTGGTGCATTCCCCCCATCCCTGCTCTTTTTCAGGCTGCAGTGTAATCTGAGAAAGCAAAATTTGCCCAAATTTATCAAACAGCTTGTTCTATGCTTTTTTTGGGTTTAGAGTATCTCAAGAAATAGTTATCTTCCCTTTTTTGTGCATAACTGATTATATGGGAAAACTGGAGAGAAACTTGTATTTATTGGCAGTGCTAAAGATGTCTTTTCAGCAAAACTTTGTGTTTGGACTGCATGACCTAGCTGGCAAGTTTGACTTAACATACCTGAACACATTCAGGAAGCAGTTGAGTTGTTACCCTAACATTAAATGATGGGGTTTTTTCCCTTTCAGTGATGTGTATGGATGCAAAGATAAATTTTGACAGCAATTCAGCCTATCGTCAGAAGAAGATCTTTGATATGCAGGATTGGACACAGGAAGACCAAAGAGACAAGGATGCTGCAAAAGCAGATCTCAATTATATAGGATTGGATGGAAACATAGGCTGCTTAGGTATGTACTATTTAATGAATTTTAAATGACCTAATGGATTTATAAACCGAATTCCTAAATGCTATCTTTATTCTCATATAGTCAATGGTGCTGGTTTAGCTATGGCCACCATGGATATAATTAAACTTCACGGCGGAACTCCAGCAAACTTCCTTGATGTTGGTGGTGGTGCTACAGTGCAGCAAGTGACAGAAGCCTTTAAGCTTATTACCTCTGATAAAAAGGTGAGGGAAGAGTTGGCATTTCAATGTCCTACGCAGTGGTAAAACAGGCTACAATGTGGAAGACAATGCTTAGTGCATGTTTTCCAGAAAACATGTTTTTGTAAGCACAGAACTAGAAAGAAAGAAGATGAAAATCTTAGCTTAATCTTGGTGCAGATGAAAGAGGCCTGAAAATCTATTGAATTTTTTTACTTTTTTAAAAAGCAGGTTCTTTGGCTGTGTACTGAGTAGACAGTTTTGTGTGTTCTGGTTGAAGTTACAGCTGCATTTGAATCTTTACAGAAATCTTGGAGTCAGACTCATGCTGTTTGCTCTTTAAACAGAAAGCAATATTCAGTATTCAGATGGTTTTCCAGTTTTTTTTCTTTTGGACCAGTTTTGCAGTTGGGTCTTTGTTTTGCAGAGTTGTAGAGATGAATATTTGCTGTGCTGTGTGCAAACAAGTTTCTAAGGTACTGATTATATGTAATGTAAGATAAAATAACTTAGTAATGGGCTTGGAAAGGCTTTAATGTTTCTCCTACTAAAAGTTTTTCAGAAATGTTTGACCGTTATTAAAATAATGAATCAGTTGAAACTAGAGGAAGAGCTTTTCCACAAAAATAATATGATGGTCTATATAGAGAGGCTGATCCGAGTGGGTACTTGGCAGTTTGGGGCTTTTTAAAAATAAAATTATTTAAAAAGAGGTAGCTATAAAATGTGGGAATGACTTGCGAGACCTGCTAATGGTGTGCTACTTTTGCCCCAGAATTTTGTGTGCCCCTTGCTCATCTTTGGAAAGGGGCAGAAACAAATAGTGAGTGATGTTCCAGAGGAGCTTAGTTTCTTTCTCATTGGAAAGACTTATTATCAAATGCAGGGTCTTTAACACCCTCCAAGAGTGTTAGAGAATCATTTAATCATTTAGATTGGAAAAAACCTTTAAAATTGAGTCTAACCATAAATCTAACATTGCCCAGACCTGCACTAAACCAGGGCTTTAAGCACCACGTCTACCCCTTTTGGGGAAGAAATTTTTCCCAATATCCAATCTAAAACTCCCCTAGTGCAACCTGAAGTCATTTCCTCTTGTCTTACTGCTTTTTACTTGGGAGGAGATGACTCCACCTTGCTGCATCCTTTCAGGCAGCTGTAGAGAGTGAAAAGGTCCCCCTGAGCCTCCTTTTCTCCCGGCTCCATCAACCACTCCTCATAAGCCTTTGCTCTTTCTTCACATTTTTCCAACAAATTGAGGGAACAGTGAGGGAAACAGTCACAGAGTGCCTGAATTACAGAGAGACAAGGAAGAATCTGAGGGTTGCTGATTAGGGATGAGTTTTTACAATACAAATTCTCTGCTGATGCATGAACAAAGGGTGTCCAAACAGACTTCTTAATACATCTTTTCCTTTCTGCCTTCTTTCAGTTGCTCACTATTTTATAAAAAAACAATGACTATAGCTGGGATTCCTGGTGCTGAAAGTCAAAGAGCTGTGCAACCCACTGGTGTCATGGACTGCTCTCAGGGTTTGGTTCAGGGGTTGTTTGGAACAGCCTTCTGGGATGCCAGCCTAAGTTGCCCATTAGTAGCAGGAGCAAGAGCCATGTCACACAGATGAACTGATCTAATTGCAAGATAATGGGAACCAAGTTACTGTTTATGAACCAGTTGCACAGGAATGTTTTGTTGAGTTTGTCATCTAGGGCTGCCTACTCATTTTGGTTCCTGCTTTGTTTCATCTTTCACCTCTGACCATGGTTCTTTTTACCCTTCCTTTCTACCACTTGAGTTCCCTTAACTGGTGACTAATCCTTCTGAATAAAATGTATTTCAGATAGCTTATCTCTAAGCATGCTGGCTTTTAAATAAGCTGTGTAAACAGGGTCTTGTGTATGAGTTTTTAAAATTTCCTGTGTCTTTTAGGTTCTTCAGTATGTGGAGTTACTGGTGTGGGGGGTACCTCTGCTGGAGTACTGCTAGAAATGGAAAGATAAATAGTTGGCAGTTTCCTGAAGTAGCTGCTCTGCTGTATGTGATTCTATAGAACTGTATATATATGCTGATGTTCTACAGAACAGAAATGTTCTTTTGCAGAGTCCTTTAATACACTTAATACACTTAAAGAGCTTGAATTGTCCTTAGGCTGAAGGCTGTGTGCTGCTTTCATCTGATGTGTCTCTGGCCATTTTTAACATGAATATTGTCATTGATTCTGTAGGTACTGGCTATTCTTGTAAATATTTTTGGTGGCATTATGAGATGTGATGTTATAGCACAAGGCATCGTTATGGCAGTAAAGGACTTGGAGCTAAAAATCCCTATTGTGGTACGGTTGCAAGGTGAGTGTGCTTAGTATATATTTGACTATATTTCTGTATAATTAACAGGTGTTATTGAGCTTATATATTGTGTAGCAAGTTACCTGTAAGTTGAAGTCAATGGAGAAATAAAGCAAACCTTGAATTTAGATGGTGAGGATTGGCCAGTTGATAAAAAGAGATTTCTGCTTTTTTAACTACTAATGTTGTTTTCTAGATTTATTCACTAACTTTTGGAACGGGCTTCCTAGAAATGAGACTAGTAGGTAGCAGTAATAGTAGTACTTTCCTGTTAAATAAGAGTGGCATTTTATCTGTTTCTTAAGGTACACGAGTTGATGATGCCAAAGCTTTAATAACAGCTAGTGGCCTCAAAATCCTTGCATGCGATGACTTGGATGAAGCTGCAAAAATGGTAAGATAGCTGGTTATGAATATTCTGTTCAGAACATAGCATTTATTGCAGAGTATTGAAAAGTCAGAACTCCATTCAATCAACTTAAGGTAGCTTAGGATAACTCCCAGTGCCAGTTGCTACCAGTGCCTGAAGCCAGTATTTTGTAAGTTAGTAAGTACATAGTTTGTCAGAGAACAGCTATGCAGTCAGGATCTATTAAACCCTACAAACCAAAACCAGATCTATGATCAGTTCTTAGCCATTCCCCTTGGTAGGAGAACGGCTAAGAACTTAGCTTTATTAATTGGGAGAAAATACTTAAATTGAGGTGACTGAAAAATGCAATGTAGCACTTCCTTTTATTGACCACTGTTTCAGTGTGCATGATTAAAACTGTAGTTGATCATCATGTTTTCTTCTAAGATAATTAGATATTCAGATGTTCAGATACACTGATTTTTGTGTGTGTATGTGGCATTGGTTTGTTTGTGGAAAAGAAAGTTGTTCAAGAAATGCATAGCAAGAAATTAGAAGATATCTGGTGGGTTTTGTCATGGGTGAACTTAGGTATTTTTTTTTTCCCAAAGAACTACTTACTCAGTTATAACATTTCATTCTAAGCAGGAAGTAATTCAGAGAGATTTAAAGTTGTTATGCAGGGGAAGATGAGGCTCATTAAGGTATCAGAAATGCTTGTAACAAAAACTCAGAAGAGAAATAGCTTCTAGATATATAGAATCTCCTATAAGTGGCCACCTCAACACCTCCCAAAATAACAAGATGGCACATAAAATTTAAAGCTTTTAGCATTTTGTCAAGATACTTCTTTATAAATGAGGAGCAGCCTTTTTAACTCTATTAGATGTTTTCTAGAAGACTTGATTAGCTTTCATTTAAAGTGATTAAGAAGTACTGAGCTAAATAGTAATCTCACCCCTAACCTCCTCTAATATCTTACTGATGATTGCCTGGTATCACTTTGTTTAAAAAGGTTGATTCAGATCAGTCAAGTTAGGATTGTTTTGAAATTAAGTTTTTTATTTTCTGTTTTTCAGGTGGTGAAGCTGTCTGAAATAGTAAGCTTAGCAAAACAAGCTCAGGTGGATGTTAAATTTCAGTTGCCAATTTGATCTGGGAAATGTCATGCCAGCGTCTAACATGTTCTCTGAAATACTGTGTTCTGTGGGAAATTTTTAATTTTTCTTTTGTGTGGAGGTTTTGATTGACAGGCGCACAAACTGAAGCATCTGGTCTTCAATGTTAACATTCAGAATGGTCAGAATTCTCGTAAAAGTGTGTATTGCTGATATTTAGTCTTTCTTAGTTGTTATTCTCAAGCCTCCAGCTTCTGCTGCAGAATGTCACTTGCAATATACTTCTGCGTTGTCCAAAGTAAAGCTTCTGGTTGAAAAATAATTATTCCAAATAAATTTCAAAGTTACTTTACTTGTAAATTTGTATTAGCCTTGTTTAAAAGTAAATATGGCTGGATTATCTAATTGTCCATGTGGAGAAATGTATTGAAACGGTATTTTATGTTGGAGATATTTGTACTTAGCAGTATAATGGACATGAGCAAACCAATCATTATTTATGAACAGATGCATTTGAACTTGATCAGAAATATTTTTAGAAGTCCTTCATTGAAGTGGCTGGTAACTCTTCTGGACAACGTGTTAAATCACTACAAAATATACTGTAGCACTTAGATTTTCACAATTTCTGGTCCTCACAAAAAGGCATTGTGTAGTTTTATATACAAACAAGCATTTACCAAGCTTCAAAGAGACAGGATAAATAGAGAATTAAAATGTCTATTGTACATCGCTAATAAAATTGTACATTAGTAAAATATCTCCCGAAACTTTTACTGTCTTTCTTTTATATGTTACCATTTTGATAAATTGCATATAGTCAGGGATTAAGCCATAATTTAAGACAGCAAACTGAAGCCTTTTTAGGAGTAAAGTTACAGTGTCACATATGTTAATTTTTTTTGTCCCTGAAATGCACAGTACCATTGAAACATGTGAACTCTTGTTAAAAAGCTTGGACAGATACCATGCATATAACATCTTACTAAAATATAACTCATCTCTGCACAAATAAATATGCAGGAAATTGTTGTTCCTTGGGGAAACACTGCTTCTACTAACAAATAACCTTTTTTTTGTCACCTTACTTGATTTTACATTACATTGAACTTGGAACTTGGGTGATAATCCATTTACCATTTAGTTTCCAAATGAGCGCTCATTTTTTGTTTGTATTTTGTAGTTTTTTTGTTTAAAATGTTATTTTCTTGGCTAATGATAGTGTAGTTTTATCTGGAAATAATGAAGTCACCTTTGTGGATTTCAGAATGGGAAATCATACAGTTATGATCTAGGGACTTAAAAGGATTATATGAAATATGGGAAGTCAACATATGTGATTGTGAAGAAGTGGGGTATTAAATGAGAAAACTTCATACTAGTATGGTGTGTTTCAGTAATTTTTTTGGCAGTAATAAAGAAAAGCAGCAGAAATAAAACTCACTCAAAATTTAAACTGGATTATTTTTGAGCCTAGTTCTCTGACAGCTAAATACTGTGTGCTGTTGATCCAGCATGCTAAATTGGACTTGTGGGTATGCTTGGAATTGCTTTTGTTCAGTAGCCTTGAATTGAATTGCAAAGATAACTAGTTTGAATACGTCTGTTAAGCATTTAATAATTTAGAAAATATAATTAATTTTTAGAATGTGGGTTTGCTTTTAGCTTTCTTTATTTACTTTGAAATCTTCGTGAACTGCTAATGTTAAATGGAAATGGTCTTTTCACACAAATCTGTAGTGGAATGGAGACAAAACTAGATCCTGCTGTTGATCCAGAATTTGCTTATACCCTGTTTGAATTGTTAAATGTAACTGGGTTGGGGAGAGGGAGCCAAGGCAAAGTCATGTCCATCTTTGAGAGGAGTGTAAAATACTGACATTCTCGGTAATGTATTTACAAGTAGCAGACTTGTCAAGGCACTGTTTTGCAATTAGGGTATTTTTTAACACCCACAGTATTCCTTTAACTGTGGGGAACAGATGTGGAATGGATGTGGGATATTTGTAATCCAAATACTTCCTAACTGGAAAAAGTGGAATTCCCTTTGGAACTGGAAGTAAGGGGCTGCAGATGATGTCACAGACAGGATGTGAGACATGGGAAGAGTGTGGCCAATAATGCGAAGGACTGTGACCAGGACAGTGTATATGGTATATATAGGTACCAGGCATGGCCCTTTCAATGATGTGTCTGGAAACATTATTTCTTGTTATTTCACATGGTGAACAAACAGAATTAGTGATTCACTCACTGATTTGTGGTAAATATCCTGAAACTAAGTAGGCATAGGGAGATTGCATAATTAAGGTATTAGAGTGCTATGGGACCTTTAAAATATGTGTATATTTTAAATATTTTTCAGACTGTTTTGCCTAAATTAAAGCATATTGCAACCAAGGAATGTTAATTCATTTGGTGTGTAGTTGATAATTTAAAGGCCCAAAGCTGATATATCTGAATCCATTTAAAGCCTTATAGACAACCTCCTTATCCATACTGTATTGCAATATTAATAATCAAAAGGCGTGTAGGAAAGGAGACTTGCTAAAATTAGTCTATACAGCTGGAAGCAAAATTCCTAAAAACGTAATCAAAACATGAAAAATGTGTAAACAACTCACAGATGAGAGCTTCAAAGGAGCAGGAATTTTAATGACAGTAGTTCTATTAGATGACTTGCTGTCTTTTGGTGCAGTTAGTACCAATGCAGAGTTTTGTAACTGTTTTTGAAATACCATGACAGCAAATGTCTTTTTGTGAGAGCAGTGTAACCACTACTAATCTTGAAATTCAGAAATTATCTGGTCTCGTGTTCCACAGCAACTCCAACTGTTGGTCTCAGGGCACTTTGTGGCCAATGTGCTTGAAGATATTAAGGGTCAAACCTACTCCCTAAATATTAAGTATTAAATGACTTCCTAAAATACTAAATATATATTTTTAATGGGTTGTCTACTTCACCAATTTCTATTTAATGTATTAATCCACATTCTACTGTGATACTTTGGTGAAATAGTTAACCTTCATGCAAAAACAGTAGGATTTTCAGTAGTGGTAGTATAGATACTGTTAGGAGATGTAGTCAAATTGGTTAAAACAATTTTTATGCTAGATTCTAATGTTGAACAGTTGGGAAGAAAAATATAAAAAAATGAAGCTCTGGAGGAGTTGGAAATAAAGCTGTGATTCAAATTCCTAATGGGTCTAATGCATTTAATGTGGGGGAAGGCCTGTATATTAACACTGTGAAAAAAAACTCCCTGCAGCAAGGAGGAAGACTCCGATTTCAGGGAAGTGAAACTGCTGAACTTCAAGTAGCTAGCTGGCTTCTTACCATGAGCAGATGAAAGAGTAGCCCTGGATTTAATGGAGGCTTAATTGCAAGCTAAGAATATACTGTTGAAAACTAAATACTTAAATTCAAATGTCAAGCTAATACAAACAAAGGAGAAAATCAATGTAGGACGTGCATGAAGCAACTGCTCACCTTTGAGCTGTGTGGGGGCTGCAGGCAGAAGGTAGTGAATTGCTGCTATTTTGGAGTGAGGAACCTGTGCTTCAGTGTAGTAAGGTTTGCTTCCGAATCCTGATTTCAGTCTGCCTGATTAACCTCTTTGCCTGACAGAGGCTGTCACTGCAGGTGGTGTCTTCAGTATCATCTGTATCCCAATCAAGGGAAGCTGCAGTGTAAGAAAATGTCTGTACTGGCTGGTATTTTGAGAAAGATGTGTCGGACAGTTTTCATCTTGTGAGGGCAGATAGGGAAGAGAAAAAGGTGCAGCTCAACTTGCCTAGTGAACAGAGGCTGGGGCTGAGGGGGAGGAGGAGCCATCAGCTGTCTCTTCTTCCCAGCAAGTTGCCTGGCAGTTGAAGTACCAAACACCTGAGAAAGGAAGAGTTCATCACTAGATTTAGTTTGAAGCCTGGCTGTTCCCAGCCTGTCTGGATAGACATTGGCAGTCTTGGTGCATACTGACTGCAAAACTTAATATGAGGTGTAATTCTCACTGAAATTCAGTTCCTGCTGTTCTGTATGACAGGGACTGACCTCTAGGTCAGTGAAATGCAGACATACTAGAGGATGGCTCAGAAAGGTATTAGATCTAGATAAGTAACGATGCCTCACAAATACACTCAGTTCAGCAGTGATTTGGGGTTTGGAGTATTGTTAGTCAGAGGTTGACACAAATGAGGCAAAACCCACTCAAAACTAGCAGTTGCTGCACCCTGCAGTTTCTGTTCTGCAGGTGAGCTGTAGCACATCAGGCATGTTTATTTTCGTTTCAGATGAATAGCTGAGACACCCTGCAAACCACATTACATTTGTAAAAGACAATTGGGATAATTGGTTTTCTAAGATATGGTATGTGATAATGAAACAAGTCTTAAAATGTAGTGAAAGATTTTCTTCAAGCATGTGTTAAAGTGCAAGAACCTAATGAAAGGCCTATACACATATTTATATTGCTTAGTTTGTGACTTTTTTCCCGTCTTCCCTTTACAACTGAGCAACTTACTTTCATGAGCAGGAAATGCTGAGGCAATTGTGTTTTTTTCCCATGAGGAACAGGGAACAGAGGAGTAAAGTTGCTCAATTGTGGTGGCTGAAATGAGGCCAGTAAAAAGTCTTACTCACAAAAATAAAACCTAAAGGACAGAACTTACTGAGAATTGATTTTTGACAAAGGGTTTTTTGGTTTGTTTTTACCCAACTCCAAATTTCATGTGGTAAAATACAAGAAACTTTACAGCTAAGAGAGACCTAAGTGTGCAAGCAATAGATACACAGCAATAGGGATAGCTTTTCCCTGATAAATGTCTGTAGGGCATGTTATTTCGGGATGGTGTCTTTGGTTTCACTGGCAATAATTAGTTCCTTGGGTCTAATTTCTAGGAAAGAAATTCAGAGTGCAGGAAGAGAGCCTGAGGCACTGTGTGTTAGACTTTCCAACATTTCTGATAATTCAGTTTCCTTAAGGGAAATTCACAGCCTTGTTTTTTTTTGTTTTGGGATTTTTGTTTGTTTAGGTTTTTTTTTTTTCCCCTACCCTCTCTTTCTTCTGGACTTGAATCATGCTCTGGACTTAAATGATCTTGTTTGGTCTCCATCTGCACCTAAGTCCAAAAACACTGAGGGGCCTTATCTGTGTTCCTGTTTCCTGCAGTTTCTCTCCTGCTATAGCTTTTGCTGCTGCTACTTGAAATCTTCACCAGTCTGTCCTTTTGTTTTCAATGGTGGCTAGTTTCTTCAACATGTCGAGAGAAACGAGAAGGGATCTGAATGGGTACAGCCTGAATAAAAGACTTCACTGCAAATAACATGAAACTACTGTTTGTACGGTTGTTTTTGTACTTCACCCAGGTTCTGAGGGTGAGATCATGCCAGTAGTTTCATAGTTATGTGCGTCTGTGTACATATGTGTGCATCTGTGTCTCTGCGTGTGAATGTATAAGCGGGTTGAGATTAAGACATGAATTTGCAGACAGTTTTTCTGTTTGCGTGCTGTATCTCTCTGCTACTACTTACTTTGTTACCCAATTAAGCCCTGCTTGCAGCAGGTGTGGGCTGGCAGAGCTGTTGGTAGCTTTGAGTGTCAGCATTTGGGAAGTCCAGGCTGCAGAGAGGATGGAGTTGTGTTCACTGGAAAATAACGTCATATGTAAAAGACAAAGCCAGATTTGGGGGTCCTCAGTCCCTTGAGTCAGCAGTAAGAGAGCTCTTTCCTCTTCTTTTTCTACACTCTTCTGAGCTAGGCAACATCAAATCTTTTCACTAAAAGAAGTCATACCAGGTATAGGGTGTGAGCTGATTGCATGGCTTGGCTGGGTCTACCCGCTATGGCTGGGCAGGTGGGCAGCATTCATGGTCCTTGCAAAGCTGGCTGATGATGGAAGGCCTAATGCTGCTTCCTGGCGGGCAAACTCCAGCAGCAATTTTCAGTGTTTACTAGCTGCTCTCCCTTTTCTCTGAGCTAATCATGTAACTTGTTCAGCAAAATAGCAAGTGTACTCCTAATGTTTTCCTTATATTTCCTTTAATTTACCATGGTCCCAAAGGTACGCAAGCTGCAGTGTTGTCCTTGCAGTAGAAGCAACAAAACAAAAAAGAAAAAGAAAAGAAACTTAATCTGGAGAAACTTGCAACAGTGGGATACTGAATGGTGCCCTCATTACTGTCAAAGGCTGATGTACCCTTTGCCTTCCTGGTCTCCCTGGCATGACCTCAACCTATCATTGCCATGACAGGTCTATTGCAGTTTGGAGCAGCCCCATGACTAGTGTCTGCAGATCACACATGATTACCTCTGACATCTGCCATTTCCTTTCTTCCAAGAGAATTGCAGCCATGACCTCTAATCAGACTGGGTCCTTGAAACAAAATCACTTGGAACAAATCCATTTCAAAGAAAATGGATTTAAAGCAGGTCCTGTTCTTGGTGTTCTTGTAAGGAAACTGATGCCAGTACAGCACAGCTCTGTCAGACACTCTCTGTGACAGCTTGATACTATTCTACTTTAAAAAAGGAAAATGGGAAAAACCTCATTATCCCCAACCCCCTCCCATATTGTTTTCTGGTGTTAGTTCCTTTATAGAAGCTCTACTGCATGTTCTGTGTGTTTGAAGCACACTACTCTGCTTTGCTTGTCCTTTTCCTTTGACTTCCCTGCTGCTTTCTGGTAGCTTGCCTCTATGCATCCTCTGTGTTGCTTTGTTGATTCATTGTTTTTCCCCTCGTCTGTCTGCCAAGACTTTGTCTTCCAAGCTGACTGTTGTTCCATGACTGGGCATCAGTCTGGTTGTGGGAGGTGATGAGAGACTGCCTTTGCAGCCCTTATTAAACTGTCTCTGTGTTGACTTTTCATGAAACCTTCTTGCTTTTGTTCATCCTGCTCTATCTCCCCTCCCACTGGGGAGGGGGACTGAGCAAGCGGCTGTGTGGATGCTGGTGTAGCTGTGGAAAGATCCTGCTTGCAGTGTGTTGCTCTACCCATCAGAAGGAATGTTACTTCAAAGCTTACTTGGAATAGGTATGTTATGAAAAGCCATTTAAGTTTTAAGTTTAAAAATGCTTTCTTCTAAATATGTATGGCTATGCCTTAGGGGAAGTTTTCTGGTTTGTCTTTTTTGTCTTTTTTTTTGATGGTTAGGTTATCACAGCAGTTGCTCGTGTGATCCTCAGGTAAGAAAAACGATGCCTGTTTCCCACCCAGCTTTTTGTAAGTGGTTAAGGTGCTAGACACAAGTACTACCTATTTGTTTTGAAGTCACAGGCTGTGTTTCAAGGGAAAATGATCACTTAACTCCCCTGACCTAAGACTTGGCACAGACAGGGCCATTGAGATCTGAATTGCTTATTTTTATAGCAATTGACCTACACTTGAACATGACCTGCCCATCTCAATGTGTGTTTGAGTTTTGCAAACCTGAATGCTGTGGTGTCAGGAGTATTTTCTCTCTTCTTTTTCATATGCTTGACCTCACCATCACATATTTATTTCTTTCATATCTTTGTGATGAAGTTGCTTGGGTGTCCTAGTTGGAATCAGGGCTCTGTATTACTTAACCGTAGCACATAGATGAGAATACACAGCTCCTGCTCATTTATTTCCAGTTCAGCTAGAATAAAGGGGGAGCAAAAGATACATATCCCGTGGAGTGATGGGGGACAATAATAGGAGCACACTGCCTTCTTCCCAGCCCTTTCCTTTTAGCTGTTCCTTCTCTCTTCACATTTCATTGCATTCTTCACATTTTAACATTAATCTTAAGTCAAGGCATCTCCCAACCACCCTCCATTTGTTTACCACTTCCTTGTCCTTTCTTAAAAGTAAAGCTGAAGCCACCTCACTCACCTTTGGCTCTGAAAGGCTGTATCACTCAAAATCCCACCTGGTCTCCCTTGCTGGTGGGTAACTGCTCCACATAGTCGTGATGTGTATCTTCTTTACAGAAGACATCCTGCTGAAGAGGGAGCAAGGTCATGCTCTCTTCTGTTCTGGGTCTAACTTTAGCTGCATTTATGAAGAGAGAATGTGCACATTAAATGTATAGATGGCATAAATCTGGGAGGGGCCACGTGCACTTGAAGATGAGGGCGAGATTTAAAATTAATTTAAAGGGTGAAATTTGAGAGACAAAATGAGCTATTTCACCTGAGCAGTGATAACAAACGCCAGGGAACGAGTGGCCAGATGGCAGTTGCAAAAAAGGAGGAGAGCTAGACAGATGAGGTGTATTATTGTGGAAAAGGAATAAATTTTAAAGAGATGAATAGAGTATTGCTCTAATCAGTATCTGCAGTGAAGCAACACAGGCAATTTCCAGCTTATTGGGAAAGATGCAGCTCAGTGGGAGGGAGTGAAGAGGAGGCCAACATGAGTGATCTAAGGTCTGTCAAACCTGACGTGAGGGGAGAGAAGAACACTGGAGTTGCTTAGGCTAGAGAAGAAGTGTCTGAGAGCAGACAAAGTTTATGGAGACTGTTGGAAAGAGGTTTAAGGAATAGTATGTTCTCCATGTTTGTGGTAGATGGGATGAGGAGCACCAGGCTTAAAGTGTAACGTCACAGTTTGTGAGTAGACACTGGGAAGAGCTTTTTTGGTAAGGATTGCAAAGCACCAGGGCAGCTTGACTGGGACACTGCTGGGTCTTTCCAGCAGAGACCTTTAGAAACAAGTAGAGGAGATTGGGTTAGATCTTGCCAAATTTCCTTTGACCCTGTTTTTCTGTGTTTAGCTGCAGTGAGGAACTGTTTCCTTGCTGGTGCTGATAAGACAAAAATCCCTTACCTCCTTTTTTGTGGTGTGTATGGAGTGTTCTTAGCTGCGAGGAGCGTTTGTCCCTATCCTCCAGATGAAGCCTATAGCACCGGACTGAGAGGTTGAACTCATGAAACTGCATTTATTGCATCCTGGACAATCTTTGTTTTCCAGAATGGGCATTGCTGAAGACAGCTTGGCCTCCATGTTTATGTCTGTGCTTATTATTAAAAGTCAGGGATAGTTTTGCACTGACACCTCTTAGGGCAGGGCAGATATATCTTGGAGAAAACTGGTCAGAGCAGTCCAAAACAGAAAGGCAGTGATCTAAAAAGTAGTCAGGGTGGGCAGTGAGAGGTTCTTGATTTGCTTTAGCAGAGCAGATGTACATTAGATCTTGCTTCTCCCCTGACACACATCCCTCTTTTTTCAAAAATGGTTCTGCTTCCTTGTTTCTAGCAGGCAGGAAAGCTCATTTTCTCCCTCAAATTTTCAGCATCTTTGACAGCAGAAATTAAATTCCTTCAAGTCCTCTGAGACTGCTGCTCTTAAAAACCTAGTCTGCACTCCCTAATTACAGAGGATTTAAAGGGAGAGAGAACCACTGTGATGTAAAAAGAAAATAATGCAGAAAAACGGAGGTGAGTAGGCTGGAACTACAGCTGTGTGACCCTTGGGTTTAACTGCATCATATTTGGGTTGCATTATCCAGATGTTTTACTGAAATTTTTTCCTGCTTTCCCAGCTGATCTTGTCCTTCAGTGTGGGAACCTGTGACCGTGTCTGGGGACAGCTGGGCTCTGCCTTATGACTCTGCTTCTGCCCCCAGTTTTCTCTGGCCACGTAGCCCTCTGGACAGAGCAGCTGCTGGGCTCAGGTTTCCCCTCATTCCAGCAGCATGCCTGGCAGCAGGGCTGGGTGTGCTGCATGCAAGCAAGAGCAGAGGCAGGGAGAACAGGACATTGTCTTCCATCAACTGACAGGCCCAAAGCTGAGAGGTTTGCTTCCCGCTTTACACTGTCTGTATTGCACTGCCATCTGTTATCCATTTGCACCCCAGCAGAGAGAGGGCTGGGGGTGCACAAGATGCTGGGAGGGGGCACAGCTGGGACAGCTGACCCCAACTGACTACAGGGGTATCCCATCATACTCAGCATATAAAGCAGGGGGAAGAAAATGGGAAGGGGGGGCATTTTGTATGATGGTGTTTGTCTTCCCAAGTCACCATTACACATGGTGGAGCCCAGCTCTCCTAGAGATGGCCCTTGGGAAGTGGTGAATGGATTCATTGTGTTGTTTTGCTTGCATGCACGGCTCTTGCTTTATTGATATCAACCCATGAGTTTTCTCACTTTCACCCTTCCAGTTCTCTCTCCCATCCTGCCAGGGGGAGTGAATGAGCAGCTGTGTGGTGCTTCATTGCCAGCTGGGTTGAAATCATGACAGCTGTGGAGAGAGACTCTGAACCCTAGACGAGCTAACATGATGCTGAGTGACTCAAACACAACACTGCTCAGATGAATTTTTAATATGTTTGCAAATATAAGTGACTAAGGCCAGAAGGAAATTTTGACACTTGCCTCCTTTGCATCTTTTTGTCTTGTTCAACTATCTGAAATCCTGACTGATTTCAAGACTGAGTTTCTGATCATATTCCAGAGTCAGATTTTTGTCAGCAGCTGCCTTTTCTTGGTATAATACCAAGTCTGATCCATAGAGACGTTCACATGCACACACTCAGCAAAGGAAGTAGATTTGGGAGTGATAATGAAAATAAACCAAAAGCCCCAAGTTCACACAACAGCTAGGCAGCAATTGAAAAAGCAGAGACATACTTTATTTGGGGTATCTGAATAGCACAGAGCTGTTCCTGCTGCAGGAAAACTCCCCTACAGCACACCTTAGTCTCTGTGGCTGCATGCACATCAGTCAGTCAATGAAATAAGCATGGGACCTCTCTCTGGCTCTGAATTAAGCTGCTATGGGACGGCCTGTGCCCATACTTTTATATTTCTTACACTCCAAAGTCTGCTGCTGACACAAAACTGGGAGGAGCAGTTGATAAATGAGGTGGCTGTTCTTCCCTCCAGGAGGATATCTATGGGCTGGAGAAAAGGGCTGAAAGGAACCTCTGGAATTTCAGTGATGTGAAATGCAAAGTCCCGCACCTGTGGAGGAACAGCCCCCCCTTCTCCAGTACACCCTGGAGGATGAATGACTGCAAATCAGCTCTGCAGAAAAGGCTTTGGGCCTCCTGCTGGATGACAAACTGGCCATGACCTAGCACTGTGCCCTTGCAGCAAAGACCGACAGCCCCTTGGGCTGCAATAGAAAGGGGGGCACCAGCAGCTTCAGAGAGCTGATCCTTCCCCTCTCTTCAGCTGAAGTGCTGGGTTTAGTGCTGGGCTCTCCAGTGCAGGAGAGACACGGACATACTGGAGCAAGGCCGGTGTAGGGACAAAGATAATAAAGAGACTTCAGTATCTCTCATTTGGGAAGAGATTTAGAGAGCTGGGACATCATCTTGGAGAAGAAAAGGCTCAATGGGTCTTATCCATGTGGATGAATGCCTGATGGGGGGAATAAAGAAGATGGAGTCAGGCTGTTCTATTTAGTGTTTAGGTAAAGAACAAGAGACAATGGACACAAATTCTGTTTAAAACACAGCAAATTCTGTTTAAGACATTTTACTGTGAGAGTGGTCAAACACTGTCACAGATTGCTCAGAGAGGTTCAGTCTTGGAGATATTAAAAACCTACCAGGACACATGCTGAGCAACCTCTGACGTTGTTGGGTGAAAAGAATCTTTGTGTAAAAGAGTTATTGGCATCCTGGTAAATTCATCTTGAAATGAAGAATACTTTTCCAATGAGACAATTGGCTTTTAAATTTTTTTAAAATTTTTTTTATTTTTTAGTATTTGTTATTTGTCATATCTATTTTACCAGTACTTCCTACAGAACCAAGAACATTTAGCCTAAAGTGTGGGATTTGCACACCACTGATATCTGTAATGTCACTTTCACAAGATGAATGCTTGTGCAATGAGATACAGAAAAATTACTTGCAGTGAAAAAATTATTTTAAATATTACCTTAGTGGTTTGTTTTGGGGTTTTCTTTGCCTACTTAGAGGCCAGCTCTCCTTCTTCAAAGTTCCAGGTTTTTGGATGAGCAGTTTCCCCATTTTTATTGCTTGTAAAAAGGAGGGAAGAAAAGACTGCAGCTTGGATGGTAATTGCTCTCCTGGGTTATGTTTTTGATTCATATTCTGTCTGATGTGGTATCAGAAGCAGTTTGAATTGCAGAACACAGAGAAGGATTCCCAAGGAAAGTGTCAGCTCTAGTTTTCCATCAGATGAGGCCTGAATGGGGCACTTGAGGGAGCTATTCACCTTCCCATGGAAGTAGTGAGGAGAAGGAATACCCACCAGCTTCATAAAAGAGGAGATAAATGAAAATAATAAATTTTAAAAGAAGTAGCAGTCATTAGTTTTAGGGAAAACCAGAGATATTATAACCCTGCAAATATAATGGCTTGAAGTACATAAAGTAAAGCTCTACTGTGGGTAATCTTCCCTGGAAGGAACCTGCTTACACAGGAGTTAATACTGGAGTGACTCTAAATGACAAGGGTTAATTTAAGTTATTGAGTTAAAACATAATCATTTCAGATTTTGAAAAGTCTGCTTTCAAGATGTGAGGGCTGTTTGCATAGAGCTGTAGGCCTATAACTCTGCACCTGCAAGATGTTCTACTGGGAGGGGCAAGAGACAAAAATCTAATTTCACCAGCTGTAGGCCAGTGCCTGCTTCTGTTGATAATCAGGGGGTAAATTTGAACTTGATCAAGAGGAGCAGCAGCCTTATTTTGGGTTTTTCCAAAGTCAAGCCCCTCTTCTAAATCTGTGCTTAAGAGGAGCCTGTCTCTATTGGTGATATGAGAGACTGTCAGCATTAGACATAGTGCTTCTCTTTGATTTCAGCAACCACCAGTGCCTAGCAGCTTATTTGGGTGGTTAAGTATCTTTAACAGGGACACCCTCTGCTCTTTGTTGGTTTTACTGTAAACTCCACTCATTTACTGAAGAAATCTCTGGTACATACTGGGAACAGAGACCACCAAATACCTGGAGCAGGGGTAAACCCTGCAAATCATCTGGCCAGGTGGAGATGTAGTGTGATGCCCTTGGATGTCTGGGAGAGACCTCAGGAGCTTTGCATGAACACCCTCAAAATGTCAATGCCTCTGCTGGTGGAAAATAAAATTCCCTAAAAGTGAAGCCAGGTTATAGTTAAAGCAAGTAAAAGTAGCTAGTTAATGGACCTAACCTAGAAAAATCTGTCATATGTCGTTTATAGAAGTACATTTAAAACAAAAGAAAACTAAATTTTGCTGATTTGTTCCAAAATCATGTCTCCTTCTTGCTCTGTACTTGGCCATGCTTTCTTGCTTAGCTCACACTTCACGTTCCAAGACAGAGTAAATAGACTACTATTACAACCCTTCTTTGAGATCTTTGTGGGATCCTCTTTGGATTTAAGTCTTCCCAGGTCCCTCTTTCACCCCAACTCTTGATGAATCTCTAAGCCATGGGGAAGGTCATGTCTCGTCCGTATGGGAAACGTTCATACTCCTGTGGCAGGTCTCTTAAGTTCTCAGTGAGATCACAAACAAATCATTTATCCACCAAGAGCTGAAAGGTTCTTCTATCCCTGAGAAGGCAAGGTGGAAATAGAGAAATGAAATGTTTTTAAGCTCTCAACCTTGTATTTCCTATTGCTGTACAAATCACCAGTCATACATGATACAGGGAATTCCTACGAGTGGTTTTTTCCTATTTTCTGGCCGAGAGCAGGAATGTTGGTTATCCCCTTGCTCATGGAAGTAGCAACCAGGCCGTGTTTGTCTCAGAGAAGTATGCATCATGACAGAGAGGAACAGGGAGAGAACTATGGTGGCTTTTTGCCCTCACAGTAAAACCTCAGTCCTGGGAGGACCTGGAAGAGAGAGATCCACCATCTGGCTGAAGATGGGGACCAAGCATTTTGATGTGATGCTGGAAGGATTGAGGCTGGGAGTCAAAACCTGGCAAGACAGATGGGCCTGAGAATGCTGGAATTGTGCTCCACTGGCCTGGAAAACCAGGGCAAAAGAGTTGGTTCTTCAAAAAGCCAAATGTGCTGTTTTCTAGACAAAAGTAATTTCTTGTCTGTCAGCGATGACTCCTTTTTAGGAGAATCCTGTAACTGTGAATGAAAAGAGCTGCTTGGCAGCCAGCCAGCAGCACAGCTACTTAATTTACCAATGAAAACTTTGGAGGAATAAGGAAAGTTTACTAGAAAGCAGGTCTGCAATACAGCAGGCTGTGTTTCTCCTTGCAATGGATAATCTGAGAAAGAGCTGAAGGATCACATAAATATATTTTTTGTACTCAGATTTACTGAACCATATAAAATTTAGTGGCTAGAATAGAGTACACAGAGTAACTCTACATTTGCCTTGGTCCCTTCTCTCTGGAATGCCAGCTCTTGGACCACCTTAGGCCTCCTTGGATCTAAGGCAGTCAGGCTCTTGCCCTTTGTATAAAGGTAGATTTGCTCTAGCCTGACATAGTTGCAGCCCTACCAAACAGGTAGATAAAAAGTAATTTTATGCATGTTTCTTCCTGTAATGCATCTCAGTATCTAGAGAACAAGTGAAAAAACCTCCCCCACAGCAGACCTTTAGAGCCTGGATGTAAGTATGCAAAGACAACCAGTGCCAACTACAGGAGAAAGACTTCAGCCCTGTGAGTAAATCCTCTGGGGATTTAAACCTGTCAGGTCACTGATCTGACAGCATTGCCGAGAGCTCGGTGCTACATCAGCAGGACACTCACATCCAAGCAACTGGGAAGAGACCATTTTATTAATGATAGTCCCTGCTGCTAGGGCATGCTTCCTTTTGGAGATTCTCCCCATAAAAAAGGGCCCTTCATGCTGCCTGTTGACTCCTGTCATCTTTATGGAATTCATAATGAGCTGGCCACCAAACTGGGCTCAGAAATGTGAATTTTCCTTGGAACATTAATCATTATGTGACTCCAATGACATAGATCTCACTTGGCAACCCTCCTTAAACACAGGCTCCTGAAACATTCCACATCCTCCCAGTCTACCTCAGCTTGCCTCAGCTGACATAAGAAATAAATTCTGTAGTGTGCATCCCCCTGCTTTCCCAACATTCCCTTGCATTTTGTTTAATTACTGGTGATTTTGGAAGACTCAGGTACCAAAGGTTGTGCTCCATTTTCCCGCACAGTTGCCCATGCCTTGCATCCCCAGCAATTCCAGCTGTCCTCTTTTCACTCTCACCAATACTCAGTGTTTTCTCTAAAACTTCTGTAAAGCCCTTGGCATTTCTTGCTTGAGATTCTGCAGCAGAAGGAAATTTAGAATTTAGGGCAGCATTAAGTTAATTAAACTTACCATCAAATTAATAACACAAGAAATACTGTGCAGACTACATTATTCATTGTCATGTTTTATTCAATAAAAACTCCATTTTTAATGCTTTTAGTATTACTGGAGGATTTCTACCCTGCTCTGCTAGAGTTACATGGCACACAGGGTTTCTGGGGTTTTGTATATAAAGTCAACATAATTTTAACTCAAGTGATAGAAGATCCACAATCAGTAAAAGGAAAGAGAAGTCCCACGTCTCTAGTTTCTTGGAAGGAAATTGTCAAACATGGAGGATTAAATTCCTGTATATTTAAATTAATTTTAATTCTTTGCCTTTCCTCATATTTTCTTGCACTCCTACTATTCTCCCTTGTATCAGTTTTGTCCATCAGCAAAGTTCCAGTTCATCTCTTAAAGGTTTTTCTAAAGGTTTTGGTGCTGAAGCTTCATTGTTCCATTGTGGCACATCCCAGCATTATCTATACAGCTCTGCTCCTGACCACACTGCAGGAGGTCATTATTTATGAATAATGCAGCAAAGCACTACATGAGGTATGAGCTTAAGACTGAGAGGCTGTGTGCTCCTTCAGGTTTCTTTCATTTAAGTGCAGCCAAGCAAGAGCTAAATAACATGCTTCAAAGAGTTCATCCATTCCAAGGGGACTGTGGATCACAGTCCGAAAGAACTAGTGCAAAATGAAATTATGAGCACAGTAACCTAATGCATGCTTTGAAAAGAGGCAGTGGGAATGTAACTTCCCTTGGAGAAAGGAAGGAAATTAATGAAAACTGAAACCATGGCACAGAGACAGCATTATTAAGAAAGAAGGGATAAGGAAGGATTCATCAGGAAAAGTGCAGCTATTGCTGTGGCAGAGCACAAGGGAGAAAGGGAACTCAAACAAACATATTAGAAGTTTTCGTGCTTAATTGCTGTGTTTATTAGAGATTATTCTTGATACAAAGATTATTATTGATTCTTCCCTCTTCTACATCCTTTGGCCACTTGCCCCATTTTTTTGGCAAAGTCTTAGCATTTACAATATTATTTTTCCTGATATCTGGAAATAATATTTAAAATGTGCATTTTTCAAAAAATGCAGCAAGAACTCACTCACTCAGAAGAGCTCAGGATATTCTTCTAGACCAGCTTCTTGATTTCCTTTTAAAGCAGTCTTTTATATTTCTCAGCCACTTCATGAATTTTTATGTTCTATACTGGTGTCTCTCTAGCACGAAGGTTGGTAAACCTTGCCAGCATGCTTCAAGCCAGAAGACTTTAGAGCATCTTTAGCATCAAAAAATAAACTCTCTTCCTGTGGCTGTCTGAAGAAAGGTGTGAAAAGAGGACTTTCATGGTGTGATATTCAAGTGCTGCAGTGCCCAGAACAGAACTGCTGTCTCCAGGAGGGGAATTCATGAGGCTGAGTGGCACCTAACCAGGGAAGCAGGCAGAGCTGGGTGCTTCAATGTGGGATTCACATCCTTCATCAGTCTGAGTGGGGAATTGAGAAAGAACTGAAGCTGTTCCTGAAATAACTGTCTACCTGCTATTGTGGTATTTTATACCTGCTCTTTGATGTGCATAAGTTAGGGCCTTCTCCTCTTTAGAAGAGAGGGTGTGAGAAAAGATTATATTAGTAAATTTTATTTGAGTTCTTGGTCAGGAAATAAAAGACATATTTTCTACATCCTCTTCAACCTGAAAAGACTTGAATCTATATTGCCCCTTTTTCATTTTTGCTAAAACTTTCAGACAACAATAACTGGAAAAAGCAACTCGCAGCGATCCATTTACCCCATGGAAATGGTGGTTCCAAAGGCTGCACTTTGATAGTGTTGCAACTATAAAGAGATTTCAAAAGACGGAAACTTGTGATAGCAGGAGACAGAAGCTGCCTTCAGGGGATCTACTGTGTCCTGTAGACCTTCTTCAACACCTACATCCATTAGGACATTTAACCCAAAACCTGGCAGCTCTCAGTTCTAAATGGACAGAACAGGATGACTAAGCCACAAAATATGCTACAGGGTGCACTGCTGGAATGAGGGTTTGGCTCAGAAGCTGCTGTGGGTCTGAGCAGGAGCTGTTGTCTTGACTGACTGCAAGCTGGACACTTCCACAGAAGGAAGATGCTGCTGACAGCTGCTTGGAAGCATTGATTGTGGCACAGGTGCCTGGTGGGGTCAGGAAGAAGGAGGAGCTGAGAGGTTCTCCCATATTTGCATCTCCTGTGGCCTTTGCTGGTTGCTCAGGCTTGCAAAGCTCCCGTGCACAGGGCAACTCTTGTCCTCCCAAGGTACTGAGCTCCCTCTAAGCAAAGAACACAAGGCACATCCTGTGGCAAGAATATCTGACTGAAAAGCAGCCACCTGGCTGTGGGCAATAGAGGGAAGCAGTGCTGCACCATGCAGCCATACGCTGGTCTGATTTTCACAGGCAGAAATTTTACCATTGGAGGGTAAGATGAATGTAGTGCCCATGCCTTCTCAGCATCCTCTGCTTGACCTTCAAGGTTTGCATGAAGATCAAGGTTTGCGTGGCCATACCTTCAAAACAGAGAGATAAGACTCAACTGCAATTGAAAAGCATTATAAACATAAGTTTAGTTTACAACATGCTGTGTGGGCTCACTGACCCATTAATTGGAGTGACATTTTTGATTTACTGGCCATGTAGCATGAACTGATTTACAGCATGCAGCTTTGGATACCAACCATGCCAAGGAACACAATCACTGTGGAGCTAGGAAGATCACATCACATGACTAGGAAGTTCATCTTCTTCTTTTCTTTTTTTCCACAAAGATCCATGGTGCAGGTGGCTCATCAAGGACCTGAGCACTCCCAGCTTCTTTGTGTTCATTCTTTTGTTGAAGGGTGAGGGAGATCAGCACCCTCTTTCCAGCCTGGAGATGAGTTTTTGCAACAGCAAATGCTTTGCCTCTTTCCTTGTTGTAGTGGATTTGGTTCGAAATCCATTACTCACTTATTTTCCTTCTGTGAGATAAGAATTAGGAGAAAACAAAGCAAGCACAAAACTTTAACAACTGTTAACAAAGAACTTTGACAATTGTTGTCTGAGTAGTGTCCTTGGGAGAAAATTCCAAATGGAGAAGGCTCATGGCCATGCTTTATAAAATTCCCTGCTTGCACATTAGGCTTTTAAAGCATCCATGGAAATCCAAGGCTGACAGTTCAAAGTAACTCTCCTGTGTCTCTCTTGTTGCAAACACTGGAAGAGAGGCATTGCTATGTGCTCGAGTGGGCTGTTGGACTGAATAAATAGATACTTTTGGATGCAAAGTTCATACAATGACATTTGAGGATGCTATTCAGTAGTTAGTTCTGTGAATAATAAGGCATCACTGAAAGCATTCCAAAGTCTACATAATAACTCGGGATTTGGGCTTGGAGAGAGACTTGCAGCAATAATACATGTCAGCACTGTTTTGGGGAGGCTGGCAGAGGAGGAGTGCCAACTGATCAGCTTTGGTTTAATTTTGCACTGTTTATCTTGTTTGTTTGGGTTGTCAGGCTGAAGTTCAAGAATCAATCAGCAAGCTATAATGGACATATTTTCATTATGGCACAAGGAGCCTCAAGTGTCCTTCACTCATGTATTATTCACACAAATGGATGAACAAAGAAACTATCTGCTACAGCACACAAATCCCAGAATATCTGCACAACTTGAAACTACACCGAGGCCCAGGCAAAGCCTCCACTCTCCTACAGTTGCAAAGGCAAGAGTAAAATTTTGGATTATTGCAGAAGTGTGATCACTTGCCATGTTTCTTTTAAGTCAAGCACTGGTAGAAGCTGGAGACTGAGGTACCAAATGTCTGTTTGCTAAGAGGTCTTTTAAATGTCTTCAGGATGGACATTAGGGTCCTTTCCATCTCTGAATGGGGAACATTGTCTCGCTGTGAGAAATGAGCAGCAACCACTGGAAGACAAAAGATGTTTATATTTGTCTGCCACAGAAAAGGGATACAGATGATATTCTAAAACCACCTGTGTGTGTAACAGTGGTAGACACTAATGCTCTGTGAGGAACCCAGATAGAATTATTCCAAGTTATTCCTGTATTTTCCAAATATTAGGAGAAGTGTTTCTCTGTTTTTGTTTCATCTGTGCACTAAGTGTTTATTCTAGCAGGAAACTATATTTGCATTCATTGAAAGTCCACTGGGAATGGTTTACACATATTTTACGGGATTTCTCATATAAAACCTTGAAGACAAAGTCTCTGCCATGCTTTCTAAAAAGCCCATAAGGTCGGATTATAAACTGCATTTTATGGGAAATGTTGGCTGGTGTGCAACTGGCAAAACAGGGAGCATGCAGCAACAGCCCCAGTGCTTCCTTGGAGACCTGTATCCTGGCCCTGTCTCTGCCATAGATGCAAAATGTGAATGATTTTCAGTCCAGCTTTTCCCTGTTCATATGCTCTTTATTTTCTAGATAGATGAACTGTGGGTCAGAGCCAGCATGCAACTAGCTGAAACTTTGGTCAGGGGGAGATTTTTTCCAGACTATGCATGTAAATTGCTCTTTAATACCAACTGCTCAAAGATCTGACTCTGGGTTTCTCAATGTGAGGACTTGAAATTTGCAAATGTCCCTTGGTGTCTTGTTTTATGGCTTTTTCTCCCACCTGTGAAATGGGAAAATGCTCCCCTTGTTAAAAAAAGGGGCTTTGTGTGAAGAAATGGATGTGATAGTGATGGATCCATAGAAACATCTTGGTGGGCGGAGCAGGGCTTAAGCACGGCATTGTGTGTCAGGGGCTGAGCTCTAGGCAACAGGAAGAGAACAACATGCTCACTTGCTGTTCATAAGCTGAGCACCTTCCAGTGTGTGCTGTGAAGGAGGTGAGTGTCCTAAGGTGGAAAAACCCCATAAAATTTAGTGATTAAAGACTAAGACAACAAAGGTAAACAGGAGGGGTAAAATGCAGCCTGTACAGGGCTGCCTTTCCTCTGTTATCTGCTGCATCTTTCCCAGGATGCTGCTGTGTGTTCCGTAGCTGTTCTCCCTTAGGGCAGCAACAGGTGCTTGAGGAAGTGAAGTGTGTCCTGAGGTTAGTTTATGCTTTTTTTTACTTTGTGTTGACTTCATCTGGGTTCTTATGGTGACAAAGACTGGCACATGGCTGTATATTGGTCTCGTGGGTTTTTTTGGACTATCTACATCTGAAGTTTTTTTTCCCCTAAAACTGTTCAGAAGGGTTTGTTTGGTGGGTTTTGTTTGTTTCTTTTTTCAAAATAAAATTTATTTGAAAACAATTTCTATTTCTTCACCTTGGCAAATTTTGCTACTCTTTCATTTTCCTGGTCACCCTGATGGCAGAAGACTACATTCTTCTGGGTTATTGTTTCCTTTGAATTTTAAGCCCACTCTTAATTATCCAAATTAGGATATTAAAAGGGGAAGAAGCTCATGGTATCCATCTGTTCTAAACACCTCACTAAAATTGCTGCCCTATAAAGCTGCACCATGCTACAATTTGCTCTGAAACATGGAAACACTGCTTAAGAGAGGAGAAGGAAATGAGCTGATTTTACAGTGTCTTTAGCAAAAGTTTAAAAAAAAAAAAGACATTGTTGCAGCCAGTTATAAAGATTTGTCCCTGAATAGGGATGGGGTGGAAGAGCCCACAGGGCCCTATGCCCTGCCCTTACAGACTGCTGTCATTTGGAAGTGATACTCTACAGTACATGCTGACATGGTTTGACTAGTTCAGAAATTACAAGTTTTCTTTTTACTTTTATTGCTTTTTAAAATTTTTACTAGTGTATTCAGAGTAGTGAATACTACTACTAATAACAAAGGATCACTTTAAGAATGTGTTTCAATTTGTTCTAGGAAAGGAACAAGCCAGCTTTAAGCAAACTTGGTCCATGGGTGAGCAGAGAGGTGAGAATTTGAGTCATCCTTGACTTCACTACCAGTGCCTGACCTGTCAGACACACACTGGAATCCCAGATGCCATTCTAAAATCAACATCTTTTCAGAAAGATGCTGGAAAAAGGTATCAGAAGAGTTTTTTTGTGGGGTGTCCATTTGAGTGGAAACAGGTGAACTCTGATTGCTGCCAGACCGATTCGAGGGCAGATTGCACTGTCTAGGCAACCCACACCTAAAGTGGACTTTCCTAACATAACTCAATAATAATCCAGGAGAGCAGTAATCAAGGCAGCTAGGAAAATACAAGACCTAAGCCTTTCTCAAACTTTCTCTCTGTTGCCTGTGGTGAAAAAGCATATCGGTTGATGCATTCATCACAAGTGTGCTTCCAAATGAGTGATAAACTAAACTAGTATTCCTCAAACATTTTACAAGCTTAACATGCTTTCCACTTCATCTATGTTCTTGAGATAACTCTTCAGTTTACACCTTTAAGTTGGCAGCTGCTCAGTTCCTTGAGCAAGGTGGGATTGGAAAGAGAATTAGGAAAAAAAGAAGAGAAAATCAATATGTATATATTTTTATGACATCTCAGAAATTTTTCTTAAAATTTTTCTCATCTTCTGTGCTGGCCTTTTAACATATCTTTGTGAAGGCTTTCAGAATTGCAAATCAGTTCCTCGCTTTGCAGATGCATGGCACTACGTTCCTCGGTGGGTCCCAGCCTCGGGTGTTTGTTTTCATTCTTCCTGAAACCTGCTCATGTGTCCTTTCTGCATTCCCTGGCACAGGAGAGCATAAAGCATCTGTCTCTTACAGCCCAGGCACAAAAACAGATTTACTAAAATAAGAGATGTGATATAGAAGTTGATTTTTTTTAAAAGCTGTTCTGGCTCCAAAAGAAGTATTTCCAGAAAAGGACTACAACAGTTTTTCTCAGGCCAACTCTGGCATATGTGAGCAAGACCAGCTAGATTGTTATCCTGGTTTGGGATCGGGCAGAGTTCATTTTCTTCCTAGGACCTGCTGCAGTGCTGTGATTTTGATTCAGTATGAGAATAATGTTAATAACACACTGATGTTTTGGCTGTTGCTAACTAGTGCTTATCCTAAATCAAGGACTTTTCACTGTCTTGTGCTCTGCCAGTGAGGAGCTGCAAAAGAAGCTGGGAGGGAAGATGGCCAGGGCAAGTGACTTGAACTGACAAAAGGAGTATTCCATACCACAGAACATCATGTCCAGTATATAAACTGGGAGAGTTACCTGGAAGGGGTTTGATCACTGTTTGGGGTCAGGCTGGGCATTGGTCAGTGGGTGGTGAGCAATTGTATTGTGCATTACTTGTTTTGCTTCTGTAACTCTCTCTCTTTCTCCTTACCATTGCATTTTTTGTTATAATCATTATTTTTGTTTCAGTTATTAAATTGTTCTCATCACAACCCAGAGGGTTTACCTTTTCTTTCAGATTCTCCTCTCCACCAAAGGGAAGAGTATGGAGGGAATGACAAGAGGCTGCTTGGTACTTAATTCCCAGATGGGATTAAATCACAACAATTATTTTCAGTTATTTCCTTTTGAAAGCTTTTTCAACAACAGTATTCACAGAGGTATTAATCTTCCTCCAGATTGCCTGGATCCAAATCAGAAGCTACTTCGTTGTTTAAGAATCATTACTTTAATTTCCACCTCACTTAAAACACATATTTGCTCTCCATTGGATCAAACTTTAACAACAGAGCTTGAAGTAGAAGACCAGCGTGAAAGTAAAGCCATGCCAATTTTGTGGAATCATCTTTTTTGTTCAGGAAGATTCTTTGTGTTCAAATAAAGGCAGCTTTATAAAATCCTCTTTTATAAGCTAGATGTAGCTGAAGTGCAACTCCCTCTTTGGGGAGGTCAGCACTGCAGATTCCTGAGCAGTGCCAAATTAAGACAAAGCACCGGCCTTCACTAGGAAACCTAACCAGTATTAGAGTGTGAACAACTAGGGCAGTCTTGAAGTCTAGGGCAGTCTTTTTTCTGTCTTTCCCTTGGCCCTTTTGCCAGTCAGGGGACTCCTGCTGCAAGCTGACCTAACCCTTGGATATGTGTCCTGAGTGATGAAAGCTCCAGGTCCTTTCCCATAGCCTGGCTTACTTAGCCTCATCCACTTCCCTCCAGATCTTCAGCTGCATGGCCTGTGCCTAACAAGAGCTATTGCTCTGGGCTGATTTGAAGTGATCTTCCCTAATTTGTTTGGCATCCATGAGAGCTGAGCAGAGGTACCACTAGGAGCTATGCACAGGATCATGGATGATGCAGGCTTGAAGGGACTTCAGGAGTTCTTTAGTGCAACTTACTTCTCAAAGCATGGTCAACATTGATTTCATATCAGACACAATTTTGCATGTTCTAGATTTTTTCCCCTCACTGATTATTTTTCAAAAGGAATTTTTTGTTAAGGTCAAGACTGGTCATCTCCCCTGCATAAGCATGTACAAGCATGTGGGGCACCAATGACTGCCATTCAGCAGCTATTTCCATTGCCCAGGTTAGACTTTATATCTGTGACCCACTAAAGGGGCCGACTTCTAAAGCAAAATGTTTACATCTGAGTTGTAAGAAATATCTCAAGTTGGCCACAAAGAACTGAGACAGCCATGACAATGACATGCTCTTGAAAATTTGCACATCTCTACAGTAAAACTCATGTCCTCTGAGTTACTAGAGGAAAAATACTGAAGGCTGTGTCAGGTCTTTCATTTGTTTTACTTCCATACAGAGTGTTCAGAGGTGGATGGTAAATGGAGGGAAAACTATGTTTTACCAGGTAAAGGTATAGGTGGTACCCCCTTTGAGAACAGCTGATCTTATTCTGGCTCCCTAATGCTTTACAAATAATACATCTGAAGTGGAGGATTCTTGTACATCTGGTGAGGAGAAGCAGCTTAGATTGTACAGAGTCATGAGCAGTGCCAAGTAAAAAAAGCAGTTTTGAAGCATTATGTGGTTTATAGCAAGGAATCTATTTCTTATCATAACTCTTATACATCTGTGTAATGAGGTCATGTCCAAATATATGACCTTAACCATTTTGCAAATATCTGACAAAATTCTTTGCACAATTCTATATTCCATTCAGTAGAAAGCATTCCTGGTTTGATTAACTTAAGAGGCAAGCACTGTTATATCTGGGACTCTTGTGCTAGTCTGTGTTAGGGATTTTTCATTATAGGCAGTACATAATTTTAAAAATAGATATTCTAAGCAAAAGAAGAGAGTTATCTCTCCCTCTTCCCTGTAACTTTTTCAGAGAGCACAATTACATCCCTAACCATGCAATTCCTTGTACTAAACCATCACTAGGAGAGTTGTTTCCCAAGGATGTTGCTTTTAGAGCAAAAAAGAATGCAGGAGATTCCATGCAAGACAATTCCCCACTTTTGATCAATCAACTTTGAAAAAGAAAACCTCCCAACACTCAATTTACTCTTTTCTCACATCTGCTGAGGTGCAAAGACTAGTGATTAAAATGAAGATGCTTAATCTTTTTTTTTTTCACTCAGAGATGGCTCCATTTCGAATGCTCGTGGTATCTTGTTGGGTTTTCAGTGGCATTGATCACTCACACAATTATATCTGAGGAGAAAAACAATGATTTTGTGAGTAGGTAAGTAAATCCTCTCTGAAGCTAAGCGCAGCTGTTGGTGCTGATTTTCTGCCTCTGAGCTGACCTTGCTGTGCAGAACAGATCTTCTGGATTTGCATTTAGCTGATGTCCTCTCATGATGGCCAGGTTCTTTCTACTTCTGAAAAGATGTCTTGTCAAAACAGCACTTTTGCAGGAAAGCCGTGGTAGTTTTACAGCCGCTTTTTTAAACGGGTGCTTTGAGCAAAAGTTCCCATTGTAATCCCAGGTAGGCACACTAATTCTTCTAACTCCAGTGACTTATTGCATCTGCATGCATGTATACTACTAAGAGATTTTAGAAAGTGACACTTCAAGATCCATACATAAATACTAATTAATCCTTTTCTACTTCTTTGCTTTGTATCTGTTTATATGCTGGTATGTGGCCATGTTTTACTGCCAGTCTTTTTTCCTGGGCACCATACAGCAGCTCAGTATCCCTTGTTCTGCCATCTTTGGTCATTTGAGAAGTCTCTTCATTTTCTGCTTGTCACACAACCACCTCACCGCTTCCCATAACAGCCCTTCACTGGTTTTCTGTGAGGAACTCTGCAAGTCCTTTTATTGGTACCTAAAATTTTCTGCTTCGGAATATCCCCAGAGTCACTGCGCATGTGCTCATCCTTCCTGGCATGCTGCCTGAAGGACAGGCCACAAGCCCACTTCTCCCAGATGTTCCCAAAGAAGTCCCTCCAGCAGGTTCCGAACCTTCTCTAAGAAAACTCCAGATCGTCCCTGCCTAGTTAGAGCTGCACAACACATCCTGCATGAGCACTGCTCTCAGTTTTTCTCCTTCATTTGAAGGTATGTGCAATGCTGTTGAGGTCTTATTTTTCATCACTGATGCTTGGCAGAATAATTGAGAGAATAAGGGTGAAGAATAGCAGAAGGGTCTTGCTGTCAGACCCATTAGTCCTGGAGTCAGGGAGATGAGAGTAGTGCTGGGGAGATGAGGGGGATTTCTTGCTTACCAATCTGAAAAGCCAGAAGTTCAGGGAAAGTGGAGAAAACCAAAAGCAAGAAGGAATAGGGGCAGCCCTGGTTAACTTGCTGGGTACGTCCTGGGCTCTTGTGCCCTTCCCAAGTGAGCTGATCAAAGCTGAGTAAAGGTGTGACTTGGTACCATTACACACATCACACACACACATTTAGTGTCTTTGTACAATAAATTAATGAGAGAAAAGGCATTGCTTGCTTTTCTCTTTTTGCAATAGCGTATGGTTAGCCCTATTGGGAATTAGCATTTATATATATATGTATACATGTATACATACAGAAACTCTTCAGGAGGAAACTCCTCATGCAAATTCACAATCCTGCAATGGCTGGAGAAAGACATGGAGTGTTTCAGAGCTCAACTGCTTTGCTGGCAAGTGACTTTCTTTGTTAGCTAGTTTTATAACACTGACAAACAACAAGATTTTATGCAACTTCCATTTTGATAAATGCATGGGGAAAAGTGTCAGTGGTTGATGTGTTGTGAAAAATGTATTAATCTTCTTCCCAAGCCTTGAGCTGCCAGTTTTTTCCACACAGAGCTTTCAAGAACAGGTTTGATTAAGTTATCCAAAAGGATCAAATCACTATATTTGTTTCTTTTCCATGAACTTTACTGAAGTCCCTCTGCTAAGGAATAAACACAAATAATCAAACTGCTTTTTGAAAGGCATGAATGACAAGGGCCAAATGAATTATGTTGGACTACAAAAATAAATGCAAAGTGTGAAAAGATGCAATTTGTCACATGTTGGCGATTGAATCATGGACCCAGACCAGCAGGGAATCTGAATTGTTTATTCAAAGAAGTGAGTTGGTTTTATACACTTTTCCAAGGCACAGCAGTTCCTTATTTGGCATGACCTATCCAGTGTTGCCACATCAGCAACACATTTCTCGATGTCCTTCTATGGGATGGTCACTCACTGTCCACCCGTCCCTCAGCTCCCACAGGCTCCTCTCCGTAGGTGTCTGCCCTGTGACCTCTCCTCCCTACAGGGTCTGGTGGAGACAAGCCTCTGTGTGCCACCATGTGCTCCTTTGTGCTGCCATGTGCCTCTGCAGGCAGCTTTTGCAGCTCACAACCCAGTTCTCTCTTATAATTCCCTGTAATCACACACATTGTAACCAGCCTCCTTGGAGAGACCCTCTTCAGCTGTCATTCTGAAGAGTTTTATTCTAACCAGTGACAGTCATTTTTCTACATTTAATGTATTTTTTTTTCTTTTTTTGTCCCTCACTTTATTTTCTCTGAAAATGGAAGAGCCAGAAAGCATATTTTTTTTTAAAGTTTTTTCATGTTCCCACTGGTGGGAATCTGCTAAAAGTGAAGTTTTTTTGTAAAAGTTCAGGTTCAGGACTTCATCAGGTTTAGGTACACTTCCCCGCCCCCCCACCCCTCCACCCTCTGATGAATAGATCATAAAGCAGTCTGGCTTTTAAGCACCTTAGTTGCAATTATATTCCTCTAAGTAGGAGCCTTCCTCTCCTCTTCTCATGGATAATTTCTGGCTGTTTAACAGTATCCCATGGTATATAGGGAAAGGGAGGCAGGAGCAGCCTTTTTGGGCAGGCTGTTTGTGCAGAAACACATTGCTCTCGGTTTCCTAAAAAGATATTATAGCAAAGTACTCTTGCAAAGGGATTGGGGCAGCCCAAAAGGTCAAATAGTATTTTAATTGAGGATCTCTAGAGGGCTTTGACCTCTACCTGATGCTGGTGATAAGACAGAGGTGTGCAGGAAGAGCCCTCTTCCTTTGAAGACTTTTGAGGATATCTGCCTCTGATACACACCTCTGTGCTCCAGGTAGAGAACTCTGTCATCTGTTTGGAGGGCTAGTTCAAGCACCTACAACTCAGATATGAAATGGTTCATCCCACTGCTTTTATACTTCTGCATTTTATAGCCAAGGGCAGTAGGAATGAAGGAGCTGAGTCATATCCCAGAAATTTGAACTCTGCTTCTACCTGGCAGGCTGTCTCGTTATTTTGAAGCATGTCAGATTCTCCTGGAAGCGTTTATATGGCACCAGTCATTATGCAATGCTGCATTTGAAGGCTCACAGAAAGCACTGTGGCATTTCAAATACTGTGGGGGATTTCAACTCACGTCAAATACAAAATATCCAACTATTTAAACAAGCTGATGGTTTCTCAATTAAGTATGTGACCAATCTCTGTAAACCATGTGTTCTACAACTCTGTGCTTTGATTTAATTTCTGTGCCTCATAAAGGATTTCAGACTTCACTCTTCATAAAGGTTGTTTGTTATTCTTTGAAATTATGTAGAAAATATTAAGCTCTTGATGAGGAATTAGGAAAGAAAATAAACCATTTTCCTATATTCCTAGTTTGAATAGATATTTAATTAAAGTGACATGCCTTGGGCAAAATCTAATTAATACATCATCTCTCTGTAACTAAAATTAATGTAAGACTTGTGACTGCTGAGCTGCAGAAGGGACTGAAAATTTCTCTTGTCTTCTTATTCATTTTTCATCCAACCGTTCATCATTATTTTCTCATTGGAAGAGAGAAGCTTTTTTGCTGATCATTGATTTTAAATGTATACTGATAGATGCTGGCTCCACCAACTTCTGTGTTTTGATCAGTTCCATGATGACTTTTAGCAAATGCTATGGGTAAGGCTTTGCAGAGTATATAGCAAGGACCCAGTTCAGCCATTGCTTCCCTAGACTAGCAGTTTTCCTTGCTGAAGGCACATCTGTGGGTGTGCTGACCAGTGTGTGTGACACGCTGCCTCCTGCCCTCTGCAGGATAGGAGAGATTTGCTTTCTTCTGGTGTGCATCCTTGGATTAAGGAGTTTCCTGATAGGCACAGAGCACAAAGCTGCTGGGAACTGCAGGGTCTCTTGGGGAATTCATGGACATTGCCAGGAGAGGTGTTGTTCCCTCTCCCTGGGATGGGCTTGTTATGAGCTGAGAGGGCAGAGAGAAGTGTTGATTCACAAACTATCAAACACAGTGGCTGTCTTGTTGTGAGGCAATTGCACATGGGCATCTTTGCCCCACCAAGCCCTTGTCTCTATGTTGCACTGGAAGCAGCAGCACCTGGGTAGTAATTAAGGGGGCAGAAGTTCATACCTCTCTGTGGGAGGTGATGCAGTAACTATTAACACACACAGGACGCTGTGGTGTTGTGGATGGACCCTTCTTACTGTGGGATAGACCTAGTCTAGAGTTTCTCTTCCTTGCAGACCTTCTAGAAAGCCACAATTTTAAGTGCTTCACCACCAATATGCCTATCTCTATCTTCTCCATCCTCTTCCTATTCCTCCTATCTCCTGTCTATTGTCACCATTCATATGACCAGCTTTTCTGCCTTTCTTCTCTTATTTCTCTGTGGTGTGGACTCCTCTGTTTACAATGGTGAGAGCACTTCCCAGTCTCAGCTCCTTTGGTGTGATCTACCTGCCGCCAGGATGCCTGTGTGTATCAAAACTCATTTACTTATTGAAATGAGAAATGTTTTCCACAGCACTGCTGCTCTGCATCTCTCAGATGCTTTGTTTCACCTTCGACTTCTTGAAGGGGTCTGTAAATTCTTCAGTCTGAAGATCTTTTTCATATGATTTAATTTTATAGATCACAGAGAAAGAGGGGCTGATAGTACTGACACAAGTCCAAGGCCTGCCAGAATGAGGCTAGCCTCACAGAGCAGCCAGGTGTTGGTGATGAATAGCTGAGCTGGGCTCATTGTATGCTGGTACTCTGTAGGGATCCTGCATAAATGCATGCTGGTAATGCTGTGGCAGGAAGTCTTTGAGTGCTATGATCTGAGTAGAAAGATGAGAAAAGTGGTACATAAATGAGAGAAAGATGTAGAAGCTGACTCGTCCTGCACTATGAAGGGATCATACTTGAGAATGAATGGCAGTGAGTGGATAGGGCAATGGCCCCTGCTGCTGTCCACGAGGAGAGCTGTTGGTTTCAATATGATGGCAGGAATGTGGGAAAAAATCCTCAGAATCTTGTTCCCTGCCTTGGACCTCATGGGATGACAGACTAATTGAATTTCTCTGAACTTCTTTTGAAACTCTCTATGTAGGTGCCTTATTTTTTTTTTTTTTTTTGCATGGAAAGAACTGTTGTGGAGATCAGCTCTGGAAATTTGGCCCATTAGGGGTAATGGCTGTGCAGCAAATTTTCTCACCTCTCATCCTACAACTCTGCCTGTAACTCCTATTCCCTCTCCACGGAAGCCTTTATGAAAGGGGAATGTGTATTCTCTAGTGCACACTTACACAAACTGCTCCAAAGACCACTGTTCACTAGGAAGAGATGCACCAGGCTAAGACCCTCAGCTTTCACATCAAAAGGAAAAAGGAGGGGAGGAGTGAGGTGTGTCGGAGAACACAGGAGATTGGGGAGACATCTGGGGACAGAAATAAAGGAGTGTCGGAAAGGAAGGGAAGAGGGTGAGGGAAAGAAGGAAGGAGAACTTAGAATCAAAAACAAAATCAGAAAGTGCTGCTGTAAGAAATAAACATAAACATGCTATTGTAGCTTTTCTTAATGTTTCTGTTTCATGTTGATACCAATTCTTGGTGGTGAATTTGTTAGATCATTTAGCTCCAATCTGACAATTGCTCCTAATCTGTCACAGGAACTTTTATGAAAACTTGTTCTATTTCTGCTCCTCTAGGGACTGCAATTTACTTCAGTGGAGGTCTGAAATGCGCTCTAAAGAACCTCATGCCTTTCCATTAGTCTCCTCATTGAGAAGACTCAGGCTTGCTGGAATGAATTTGCACCTTGCATGCCCACAAAAATAAGGAAAATAAGACTGAAGCTGGTAAATTTTGTGATTTAGGATTTAGGGTGTTTTGCAACATGGAATCAAGTTCAACTGTAACATTTGATGATGGAATGAAGCATTACTGATGAGTTGCTCTAAAAGCATCAGGTTGAATGTCTCAGGCAGTTTTATTCACCGGATGCCATAAAGTACCATTACATTCTCCTCCAGGAAGTTGTATAATTTGCAATTAAATTTAGCTTTGATGCCCTGTAGGGCAACTGGCTCACTTTGTGCCATGTGGGACTTTGGGAAGTTTAATATCAATTTCACATTTCCTTCCTGGCTCCCACGACAGTCAAAGCAGGGCACTTTTGTGTTCTGGCTTCTGTGGCATGCCAACTTTTTTTTGGGTTAAATTTTATATATGTTTCACATTTCTTAGTTCCTGGATCCCAGAAAGGGTGTGAAACATTCAGCATATGGAGAAACAGAATTATTAACACAGCAAAAGTGAGAGAGAGGCTTGATAGTCTTTGAAGCTTGTGGGATTAGGCAATGGGTGAAAGGAATACTAATCAACTCCGGGGCTGGGTTTCTGCAGTCCAGAAGGCTACAGACATAAGGATGGGGTTGCAGGCCTGACAATTGTCTTTGCTGTTGCTCTCATCCTTCTAGGATCACAGATGTGCTATCCAAACTAAGAGGTACTTCACACCCATGGTAACACATAGATCTGGCTTCAGGAAGTGCTGGTGCAGAGCCTGACTATTTCTTCCTACAGGTGTGACCAGGCAGCAAAACTAGAAATGGTCTGAGAGAGCCAGCGGCAGCAAGATGGAGAAGAGATGATGAGAAAACATGTGAAATGTGAGTGGGAGCATGTGGAGAGCTAGAGCAGGGAGAGGAAGAAAATTGTGTCTTCAGGATCCCATGGTGGAGAGATTTTCCTAGCCCTGTATGCAGACAGAAAAGGTAGGAATTTGGCTATCCACAATCAAAGCTGTATGGCACTGTACTGCAGGACTGAGGTCCTTGTGGGTATGGCTTTGTGAGTCTACCTTCAACACAGCCCTCAGGTTTATTTATCAGCCTTTGGCAGGAGAAGCAGGACACTGAACAAGCCCTTTTTGCCAAAGATAATATTCAAGTTGCTTTTATCATAATTCATAACTATATTTCCAATACAGCAACAAACCTCCCTTCTCCCTGCCCCACCCCATGGCATGAATGCACATTTCTCAGTTTGCAGCAGCTCGAGCTGTGTTCCTGTATACATCTGGCATTAAATAGCATGGCCAGGAAGAGGGGGACATTCATCTGGGGAAGAATTCAGCTACTTAATGACAAGTAAAGACCAGAGCTGGCTGGCCAGCCCTATGTAAGGGTCAGGCAGTTGCATTATACCAGTTCTCTGTCTCCTCTATAATACATGGCCAGAATGAGCGGTTTCAGAGAGAAGACATCCCACCTGTCTCGGGATATGGGATGAGAACCTGCTGTCTAGATAAATGTAGATGGTTGGTGTAGACTGAACCCCTACTTTCTAGATGGATAAAGATGTGGGGACATGGTTTAGTGGTGGACTTGGCAGTGTTAGGTTAACTTGACGTTCTTAAAGGTCTTTTCCAATCTAAGTGATTCTATGATTCTATGAATCCTGCTGACTACAGTGTGGTGGAAATCTTTCCAATGTCTTAGTCATTCAAGGTGCTGCCTGATCACAAGGGACTGGAACACATGGTCCATTAGATTCAAATGCATAAATATGAATTCCCCAGTAAAATGAAATAAAAGTGAGCTTGTCTAAGTTTTGATGATCTTGTTCCCTGTTTCCCAGCCTTGTCGGTGTTGCAGATACAGGCATGGTGCTGGGACTGAATTCTGAGAAATCAGCTGGTTCCCAGTCCCAGATACCTAACTGACCACCAAGCTGTGGCCTTTGGCACTATCAGAGAAACGAGCTAACAGCATCCAACATGTTGTTACACATCCCCACAAAGAGGAAGCTTTCAAGATCCCTTTGGAATATGAGTCATCCAGTGCCCTTTCTGTCACCAGTGACAGTTCAATGGAGTACCACAGACTTTGCTATGAAGAGGAAAGGGCACCAGAGCTTCTTTTTGCTTATAGATGTGCAAAGATGGCCCCTTCCTTCATCTCCCAGCTGACTTCAATCTTCTCTGGAAAATCAGTGATATGAAAGTAAAAACAGTCATTTGCAAGGGCATGAGAGAAACACAACTGAAGGCAGTTCAAGCCTTTTGGTTTCTGTTCCACCTCCATACATTCATGACCAGTGCAAGCTCAGTCTGCACTCAGATGGGAACGGTAGTGTCTGGTGCCAGTGCCCTGAAACACTAGGAAAAAAATACAACTATCCCAAACAGACAGTGCCAGTGGTGTGGGGCTGTAACAGCAGTGGCCTTCTGTTTATGATATTATATTATTTCATAGACAACCTAATCTTATTATTTTATGGCAAAGATACCACTGATCAGGCAGGCTTCAGCTTTTTCCTAACCCTGAGCCTGAGCTACCTGTGGAAATGACTATGGCAGGTAACTGGTTATTTGGAAGCATTTCTGCTACACCATTGTAGACTAATATTCTGGAGGAACAAACCACAGTGTGATTTGATCTGCAAACAGATACTTAGCAGAATTATTATGTTCTGTACCCACACAGAGCAATCCCTCCACTTGTTATGGGAGACATCGTGTTCAAGGCTGAGCCACAACAGATTGGGCTGTGTTTCCATGGGCTGAAATGTCAGGATAAGGATCTTGTTCTGCTTTTGCACTGTTGAGAAGAAGAAAAAAAAGTGATATAAAGCCTTCTTACTTTCAAACATAAGCTTGGCAATTACTGCTGCACATGGTTACTCCTAGGATTGCCCACCTCTGAGGGTGGTGGTTTCATACCTTTCCAGAGAAACTTATGCAGACAAAAAACCTGACTAAAAGTCACACATCTGAGCACCTGGCATTTTTCTCTTTAGCTGCACAGTGTTATCCTAGGAATATTTTCCAGATGGGGAGCTGTGCATGGATGGAAACAGCAATGTGGCTGTACACAGTCACCGAGCATGGGGCATATTCTCCATGGTTATTTGCAGCCTGATGTTGGTTTTCATCACTGATGTTACAGGTTTTTTTCAAATGAAAAAAACCTTTTGATGATAACCCTTTGTTCCTCAGATTGTGTCTGTATTCCTACAGAACTCTCAATAGGGAAATACTTTCCTGGCTAAGTGTAGTGAATGTCAGTAATTACTTTTTTCAATTTACCACAGTTCTCAAGATTAAGATTAATAAAATACTGACTCTCAGCAAAGAAGCTTAAATAAAGGATGGGTACTTCAAGTTCAGTCTGCTGTATTGATTAGATAGCTCTACTTATTTCTCTCTGCTCCCTGAAATAGTTTGAAGCTGTTGTTTAGCATAGGCAACTAATGGCAGCTGTACTTGAGACCAAGTGGCTTGGACTCAGATGCTATTGAGAATAAATTTAAAGTATTGTTATCTTGACATCACAGAAGTGATTAAAATCTAGAATGTAAGATCTGAGTAATACAGATAGATAGCTGCTGGACACGGAGCCAAGTAGGAGGGCTGAATCTCTAATGAAGCACATTAGACTCTTGTTCAGCCTCACCCCATGCCACCACAGGCTGGAGCGAGGCAGATGGAAGCAGGAAGTACATGCAAGTGAGAGGACTGCTAAAATCATCAGAAGCAAGTGCTGGAGCCCAGGTAGACATGGCAGAGCCTCTGACTGGATGAAAGAAATGCATTCTGCAAAGCTATTAAGAGCTTGTAAGGGGCAAATGAGAAGGACAGACAGCAGAGAAGATGACTCAGCAGTACACAGCGATAGAAATAGCACAAGGATCTGACCTCCCCTGAAGTGACACTTTTATTGGCACAAATAGATTCTACAGGGTTGTTTGTCATACTGTATAATCAGCAGTAACTGCAAACGCATTTTTACCACTGTAGCCATTTATGTCTCAGGGTCTGGGAAGTTGTTGCTCTGCTTCTCTGGCTTTTTTTGACCTTCACACTTTTATTTAAAGTGGTTGTCTACTTTGCAAATTTCAGTGGCATTCACATGCAGAAGACATCAAGTGCACACCTTGCAAGATTTATATTACATTTTTTCTATTATCTCATGCCATCAACTCACAAATGAAATATCTTAGGTGAAAGTATGCAGGTACAAGGCATGACATTACTCAGAGTAACTGTTAAAATGTCCCTTGCTCTGTGGTGTAGTTTAAACTGAATGATAAAAACCTGGCATAAATATATTTGCTGACATTTCTGTGAAAGACCATTCTGTAGACTGGGACCTATATAGCATTTTATTTCAAGTTTACTCACCCAATAAATAGCATAAATTGCTCTGCCCTGCCAAGGGTTTATGTTCGAGCACTTCATTTCATAAACAATCCTAATCCCATCCCATCTGTTTTGCCTTCTTCCAAGCTTTTCAGATTTACTAAAACTGTAGGTTATTCCCTGGGGACTTGAAAGGGGAAAGCAGAAACACCATGGCATTGCATATGCCATACTGAAACCATATAGAATAGTCCACAAGCTTCCCCCAGGAGGAGTAGAAAAGTGAAGGAATTTAATATAACTGGATACCCCGCATTTTGTGTTTTTACCTTATAGTTGCTAGAAAGCTGGCAGAGAAGGTTTTCCTGAGAAATCCTTCAGCTTTCTCACATTTTGTGGGAATTATCTCTTTCACACACAGCCAAGGCAAAGTAGAGAAGGACAGTTGTGTCCTTTATCCTTGCACCTGCAGAGTTGTTTCGAGAAACAGAAAATTATTTTCTCTACTCTAAGAATAATATTTAGAAATGGGTGATTTGCCACTTTATTGTCAGTCTTGGTGGGTGGTTAACCTGGACCAGTAGTGTAACTTCATATTTGCGGACCACACTATGAGAGAAGCTTTCCATTAAATGGATCGGAGCTATGCTCTGACCATGCACCTCTGACCTGCTCCATGTTGTGATCTCGCCATCCCTGGGGGGCAAACAGAGACAGTACTTGAAATTTATAATTTTTTTTTTTATGGTGTGAACAGTTGAATTTGTCTGTAAGCATGTAAATATGTGAGTGGGAAAAGTTTTTAGACTGCAAAAGGTTTTGGTTAGGTTTGGTTTTGTTTTTTTTCCCCAAGGGTTTACATCTTTACAGGGGAGGATAATTTGGTTTTGAGTGAACAGAACATAATATATGTTGTGCTTTAAAACCTCTCATTGCCCTATGGGCCTCTCCAAGGATACGATGAGAGCTCTCTGGCTTTGGACAACCTTTGCCACTTAGCACTGCAGAAGTGCAGAGCCTGTGCATGCTGCTGGAGATGACACTGAGGAATGAGGGAAAGGTTTTGGTTATCCTGTGTCATGATTTCACCCTGGCTGGAAGCTAAGCACCATGCTGCCTCTCACTCACACCTCCCCTCGTGGACTGGGGCAGAGAATCAGAAGAGTAAAAGCCTGGAAACCTGTGGGTTGAAATAAAGACAGTTTAACAGGTAAAGCAAAATCCACAAGCAAAGCAGAGCAGGGAATTTATTCACCACTTCCCATGGGCAGGCAGGTGTTCAGCCATTTCTAGGAAAGCACAACTCCATCATGTGTGACAATGACTTGTGAAAATAAAATGCCATCAATCCAAACATCCTTCCCCTTTCTCCTTCTTCCCCCAGCTTTGTACTCTGGCTATGATGATATACCTTTGTCTGGTTGGGGTGAGCTGTCCCAGCTGTGTCCCCTCCCAGCTCCTTGTGCACCCCCAGCCCTCTTTTGGGGTGAATAACACAGGGATGTGTTTGCTACAGCTGGGCAGTGCTGACACTGAGTCAGGCCTCTTTCTGCCTCTCACACCACCCCAGCCAAGGTGAGAGGCAGAAAGGGGCCTGACTCAGTGTCAGCACTGTCCAGCTGTAACAAACACATCCCTGTGTTATCAACGCTCTTTTGGTCACAAATCCAAAACACAACTCCATATCAGTTACTAGTAAGAAAATTAACTTTACCCCAGCCAAAAGCAGCACACACTTGAGTCATTAATTATGGTCAGTCTGTATCAATGCACTCATCTGTTTTTGCATCACAAAATAACTGTGAACCTCCTAATCAGAAGAAATTCTGAACTGTCAGGATAGGAGCAGGTGTGAAGGCTGCATCTCATGCAGAGGTTTTTTGGTGACACAAATGGTGATGGTTGCTGTCAATCTCCTCTCCCCTCTTCTTTGTACCTACAGTGGGAAAGCAATTTACTGGCTTGCTTCCCATCTGATACTTTTGCAGAGTTGCATGACGAAAAAAGCAGAAGAATTGTATTTGAAACTTCTTGCTTTTGCAATCCTGGATTCCTCTGCCAACATTTACAGCCAAGGGCATAAGTGAGGCAGGGAGGGGAGAGGGTCTGATGAACTTTCCTGTTCCCACATTAGGGGTTTCCCACACAACAGTGCTTTTCATTTAAAGTTTCAAGTGTGGGGTTAAAAGAACTCTGACAAGTTAGGAAAGAAACAGTATGTTCAAAACAGGTCAGAAACTGCCAGTCCACGGAAGAGAGAAAGAGCTCAGTGCAGGGACCATCAGGTGTGTGCTCTTTCTAATAGGTACAGACCATCAGCTCTCTGCCTCCCAGCTACTGCTGGTGCTTTTTGTAGCTGAATGACAGATGATGTCTGGGAGCCAGGGGACACATGAGCTGTGTCACATTTCTCACAGTGCTGCCTGCATACATTACAAAACGCCTCTCCTTTTGCCTTAGGACAGCTGTGCCAAAGTGTTCTGGGCATCGCACTGTCTAAAGATGTAGAATAGGGGTAAATGTGGAGAGACAGGCAAGACAAAGATGAGGGAATAGTATTAGTTTAACATGAGAGCCTGGGCCTGTGAATAGAGTGCAAAGCACCAGCTGGCAGGATGGTGCTTTCTACCATAACCTATGCAGCCCAGCCAAGAGTTATTAAAAAGGACTGAGACCAGACATGAGGGACAAATATCATCTTGTTTCCTATCTCATTAAATGCTGCGACATCTGTACTATTATTTTATTGTGAACAATTTAGGAGTAAAGTGCTTTGCTTCTTCAAAAAGTTTATGTCTGAGCTTGGTCCTTAATTTTTTCATGAAGACAAAGAGCATAAAATGAAAGCACCATAGATGAAATGTAATTGGGCTACAGCAAAAAGAATTTAAACCAGAGGCTAACTGGGTTGGAAAAGATTTCATAACAGTCCCACTTCGAACATTTCATTTTATCCTTCTTGACACAGGTTTAGCACAAATACTTATGAGTTGCTGCAGCTGTTCAATGTTGTTTTTTTCCTAGCTCTTCTTAATGCAGACCTGCTTAGAATGAGTGCCTCTTTTCATCTAATTGACCCAATAAAAAGGTGTATCTGAAAGACAGGTTCAGTCCTGTCACTGGCTTCAGCAAGGCCAGCACTAACCCAAAGCTCTGACATGACCAGTCTACAGGCAGGACAAACACACAACATCTCACTGTTCATCCATCCTTGTTGCATTACTGAGCAAGTACTTGTTCTAGTTTGGCTTTAAGTGCTGTTGAACTCTTTTCTTGTGCTCCGAAATATATGCTTTGCTATAATGATCAAACCAGAAATGAACCTTCACCTAATTATCCTGTTACAATTTGCTTTCTCTTACATTCTTGTGCATGAAAAGCTGGACATGAGCCAGCAGTGTGCCCTCGCAGCCCAGACAGCCAGCTGCTTCCTGGGCTGCATCAAAGGCAGTGCGGCCAGCAGGATGAGGGAGGTGATTCTGCCCCTCTGCTCTGCTCTGCTGAGACCCCACCGGGAGTGCTGCACCCGTGGGCTCTGCCTCATGCTCAGTACAGAGACTGGAGTAAACCTGGCCCAAGGCCCCTGTTCAGGAACTGGTTGGGCATCAATCAACAGTTGGTGAGCAACTGCATTGTGCATCACTTTTTTGTATACTCTGTTTATTTTATAATTATTTTTAGTATTTGCCCTTCTGTCTCTGTACTATTAAAGTGCCTTTTTCACAAGCCCTGAATTTTACTTTTTTTTCTTCCCAATTCTTGTCACATCCCACTGAAGTGGAGAGTGAGTGAGTGAGCAGCTGTGTGGTGTTCAGCTGCCTGGTGGGTTAAACCATGATACTTCCTGATGCTTCTAATGGCAGAGTTCTAACAAATAGAACTGCAGAATAATTCAGGTTGAAAGAGACTTTGGGAGAGATCAAGTCCATGCTCCTGCTCAAAAGGAGGGCTAGCTTGAAAGCTAGATTAGAAAAAAATCCCAGTTACATTAAAAATAACACATTGCAGGTTTCAGTTAGCAGGCAGGGAATGTAATTCTTAGTGGATGTTGTGTTCATAAGTTTTCAAAGGGAAAAAGGAGGAGAAAGCACTTGAGAAAACAACCTAATGGCCTCTTTCTTCATTTGAATTTATTGTCCTGTGTCTGGAAGATCACCTGCCTGACCTAGAGGACTGGAGGCAGCCTGTACTTAAATAGCGGGAAGATCAGGATAAAGGAGATAAGCAGCCTGACAGAGAGAATGGGTGACTTGTTTCTTTGTAGGCAGAAAGAAAACAGTGGAAAAGAACCTGGAGGGAGGGTAGGTATTAAAAATCCCATCTTAATGTAGTGACATAATTTCAGTCATATGTGAGTAGAGCTGCCTCCTCCCCTCTCCTATAAAAGTGTTCAGCAGAAGTCTTAAGCAATCTTGCAGAGGGGGGGAAAGCAACAGTATTAATATAACCATTCTTATTCTTTGTGTGCAGACAGGATGTGTCTTATAAAGTCCTTAATAGTTTTCTTCTATGACCAGCTCCTTCTTCAAAGTTTGTTTTAAGGTAAGCACCCTCTTTAAGGAGAAAATGTGATTGACCCAGCCCTGTTAGCAGATGAAGTGCTATAATGATATATAGCTTTATATATGTGATATAAGCTGATATAGAAAGCAGTCAAGTATGATTACAAGCACTCTGGGGTAGCCAATTGCGCTTTGACAAGCTCATCTTGGAGGAGCTCATATGTGGAGGAAGCTGGGGTTTCTTTTACTGCAATATAGAACAAAATGTGGAGAATCATGAGTTCTAGGGGCTTTGTCTCAGCTCAGATAACAGCTGATGTGAGAGGAGCAATTCTAATTAGTTGCTGCAAAAATTACAGCTTGCAACAAAGCACTGAAAAAAATGTAATCTGGACAAATAGAAAACAAACTTCCAGGCTTTTAATTCTGAACTTTATTTTTTTTTATTTTTCTTTTTAATTCTCTGAATGTTTAATGGGTTACTACTTCTTAACATTCAGCAAAACATTAATCATCCTTTTTACAGGATAATACTTCTAGCTACAATAAAGTGCAGTGTCTCTTCATCCCATTGAAAAGGATATATTTCTTCTTCTATTTCTATGTTATATAAATAATTAATTTCTAAAAGTATATCCTCTTTTTAAAAGATGTTTTAAAATCACACTTAGAAAAACATCCATCAGCACTTTCTATGCCTCTCAGTGTACAAGCTCTGTTTCTTAAATGCACATCCAGCAGGCACTTCCATGCTCCTTGTCTGAGTAAACTAGTCACCAGCCTTTGGAGATCAGTTTGTGCTTCACAGTTCATCAGTTCCCTGCCAGAGACCAGATAATCTCTCACTGTGCTGGAAGCTGTGGTGAGATTTTAGGTGTGGGTTAAACTTCAGGTAACTTCCTGAGCAGTGCTGAATTCAGCTCCTAGTTAGGTGCATGGCTGAATCAAAACTTTGACATATGAGCTCAAGTGCTTTCCTGAACTGAAGTGTCCAGCAGGCTCAATGGGAAGCTGAGAGAGATCCTTCTAGATCTTTTAATACATATACATATTTTTGGAAATCTCTGTGTATTCATGACTACCATATGTCATTGTATTTACATAATTATAGGCTGTGTTTCCAAAATTGAGTTTGGAGGTGCCCACATCTCCCAATAGGAACACACCTGTACCTCAAAACTCCAGCTCTGCCTGGTTCATCAGTGTAGATATAAATGCCTACTCATTCCTGTCATTTTCAGTTTGCCTCATTATTTTCTAGGAAATAAAAGGATTGTTTCTTTTATTGCAATACTTGATATTTAAATGATATGGTCAGCAATTACTATGGGTTTATTATACCTTCTAAAAAATAAATACAGTACTTTTATAAGCTTCAGGAATACAATTAAGGCAGGAAATTTTCTAAGACCTTGCTTGCCTTGGTTTTAATTATTGTTGAAACCTCATTACAGGAACACAGAAAGGCACAGAAGAAAAAAGGATGTTAAGGGAAGAAGCAAAGAGTTGGAATGGCATGTGAGTTGTAAATGCACTTGCCTTTCATGTTCCTGACAAGCATCAGAGCTAAATTTTAGCAAGAACCTGGTCATTTTCTGAACAATTTGTATCAATTCACAGCTTCTGCTCTGCTGTGGGTAGCAGAGTGGTTTTATGTGCAGCAACTACAAGGGTGAATAGTTTTAATGTTTTCTTGGAATGACTCTCTCTCACTTCACTGAACTGAGGGATATAATTACACACTTTATAACTAGCTACTAGCAAGTGAAAATTAGAGTAGACATTTGAGTATTTTAAGTGATGTTGTCAAGAATTTGGCCAATTCCAGGTCCAGTTGTGACACTTAGTACCTAGGAGACACTGTAACTTCGTCCGAGGCAAACAAGAAAACTGACAGGGGTGCTGATTGTTATTTTTGATCTGCCCTTTGGTTGCAATTCCAGAGAGAAAATTTCCAGGTGAAAACATTTCCAAAGTAGGTCACATCTCCAGCTACAGCTACACCAACAGTGTTCACTGCACTGTAACATGCCAAGAACCACTCAACATTACTATTATATATTATGTCTGCAGTTTAAACTCACAGGATGTGTCTGCTGAAGAATATTTCCCAATCCATTTTTTTTTCTTATGAATTTTAAAACATCACTAAAGCCAAGAGTTTATCTTTCTTGGGTTTTGTCATCATGACTGTTGTTCACACTCTGTAATGGGTCTGTGTGTGGCAGCTAGTAATCAAATCCTATTGTCTACCAAAACAATGTCAACTGCATCTGAAATTTGCACACCTCAAGGGCTTTATGTTTCTTTGTCTCAAGCATCTAATTACTTTAATAAGGAAAGCGTTCAGGGGAGTGCTAATGCAGTAAAACAATTTTGTATCTCTGTAATTTCCCCAGCCTGCTTTTTGGCAATGTATGTTGTTTTGAGTGCCTTGCAAGATAAACAACATTCCAAAGTAGAATTCTGCCAGGTCCTAGAGTGAGCTTTTGAGGTGGGAATGCAAGATCTGTGAAGTGCCATGGTTTCTATAAATGGCCTCCTTGTCTATATTGGCTTTTTGGTGATTAATTATAATTACACCAATGTACTCAGCGTCTGCAAGCTTTATGGATTTCTTTTGATCCACCTAAGCCATTCTTGCTTTCCCTATTTAATTGTAAATATGAGTTTAATAATTTCCCATCATTTCTTGGTTGAAAGAGCTGATATCAATGGTGGAGGAAAGATATATATTAATTACACCATGACTATTTCTATCTGCTATTTCTCTTTGTTAAAAACAAGCAGGGCTTTGTATATCTACACCTTGGTGCAGGCAGTGTTGCTAAGCTACTGCTGTGCTGGCTGGCACGTGTGGGCAGCATCCTTCAGCTGTGAGGATCAACAGTACCTGAGTCACCAGCACATACAACCATCACCTTCATGTACATGGCTCAGGTGACTTAACACCTGGGAACGTCACCTCAGAATGACAGAAAAGGGATAGAAACATAAGATGGAAAAACCCCAACATTAGCTACTGCAGCTTTCAAAGCAACAGGCTGTGTGCATTGCCCTGTCTTACATCCCTCTTTTATTAGAGCACAATAAAATACATAATTACAGTACTTCAGGGCTGGAAACTTTGCTTTGGTGAGTGTAGCCCCACATGGACACTGGAACAGGTTGCCCAGAGAAGCTGTGGATGCCTTACCTCTGAAAGTGTTCAAGGATATGTTGGGTGAGGCTTTGAGCAGTGTGGTCCAATCCCTATCCATAGCAGGGGGGATTGGAAGTAGATTATCCTTAAGGTCCCTTCCAACCCAAATCATTCCATGTGGGAACTCAGCACTTCTGTACAATGAATCAATGTGATTACACAGAAGCTTCTTATTGTTTAAAATATGCATCACCTCTTTGGGCATCATGTGGGAACCCTCACATCTTCCAATTCATACAATAATAGCTACTTATCACGTCTTTTGTGTATTAGGCTTACTCATACTTGCACATTATACTACTTTTACATACTTATACATAACTTATATAGTTTACTTACTTATACTTACTTAACATAGTACTTATAGCTAACACAGTACCTAAACACCTCACTAACTTACCTATACTACAGCAATACACATTTTACTTACACATTTGCTAACTTATCTATAATACACCTTGCAACTGCTGTGCATGAGATTACACACCACTTGATTAGTCTCTCTACCCTGTCCAAGAGCTCCACACACACCCTTCAGACAAGACAATTGGTTCATAATCCAGTGCAGAACAGTCCCCTCTATCCACTCCTTGCTGTCCCACCATTGAGCCCTCCAGCTCCTCCTTTCCCAATTCCATTTTAGCACAGTTTATCTTTCAGTCCTTGATACTGGTGAGGGGAACTCCAGCCTGGTCTCCCTCTGAGGGGTCCAATAGGAACAATAAAGATGGCTTGGCTGGGGCACACCACCATGATTCAAAACACGCCACAACAATTCCATGATTCTGGGATTTTATGTTTCTTGGAGCAGTATTGTCACCTGTTGAAGGACGAGCTAAGCTTGGAGTAGTGTAATGTGATCCATATCAAACAGGGGAGAAGGACTGCTACTTGGCATTATCATAAAATTGTTTAGGTTGGAAAAGACATCCAAGATTATCATGTCTAGTCATTCCCAACATTGCCAAGTCCACCACTAATCCAGGTCTGTAAGCGCCATGTCTACATGTCTTTTAAATACCTCCAGGAGTGGTGACTCTACCACTTCCCTGGTCAGCCTGTTCCCATGCCTGACCACACATCCCTGAAGAAATTTTCGTAATATCCAATCTAATCCTCCTCTGACCATTTCCTTTTGTTCTGTTGCTTGTTACTTGTGAGACCGACCCCACCTTGTTCCACTCTCCTTTCAGGCAGTTGTGGAGAGTGATAACGTCTCCCCTGAGCCTCATTTTCTCCAGGCTAAACACTCCCAGCTTCCTCAGCTGCTCCCCATAGGACTTATGCTCCAGACCCTTCCCCAGCTCTGTAACCCTTCTCTGGACTCGCTTCAGCACCTCAATGTCCTTGTAGTGAGGAGCCCAAAACTGAACACAGGATTCAAGGTGTGGCCTCAGCAATGCCAAGTACAGAGGGACAACTCCTGCTCTGGTCCTGCTGGCCACACCATTGCTGATACAGGCCAGGATGCCATTGGCCTTCTTGGATTAGGGGCCTCTTCCTTATTTTCATAGTAAGGGGAATGAGGGCAGCTTGCTCTGAGCATGCAACTTCAGCTGATGATTTGCACCTGGTTCCTTGGTGCTGTTCAGGTTGTATTTGGTTAATATTATTTAACCTACACCTGAAAATATCTTGAAATGGAAGATTTAAACAGAGGAAACACATAACTTTGGCTCTCAGTGGATGCTTTGAATATTTGATCAACTGCCTAGGTTTCTTTGTAACTCTTTAGACATGATCTTTCAGCTTTAGCAGTCATTTTGGGAGGGGATCTGAGGATAAAGCCCCAGGATCTGCCATGGTAACAGCATAATTTTTTCTCTGTTTCAACGGATGGATTTGTCAGCGAGAGAGAAGACACTGTTATGATTAAGCTGGTAAGCTTTGGCTTAAGACCTTGGACTCTGTTTCTGTTCTGCTGGAGGCTTTATTTATAACATCAGATTTTTGGGCCCTGGTCCTCTATTCATACATGAGATGCCCTTTAACAACTGGCTCTCATCTATCCAAACATTCCCTAGTGCTTGTACCTCAGTGTGTTTCATAGGGGTCTTTCCTCTTGGCAGGAACCTTTAAACATCCCCCTAGAGAGCAACAAAAAACAGAAGCAAACCATGAACAGCCTGAAAAGGGAGGTTACAAAGCTGAAGTATGTATTCTACGAAGGGCAGTGGACAAAAAGGTACAGTATATCATAAGAGCTTCTCTATTTCTGTTTTCTGACTGCTTCTCTCTCAGTCTGAGATCTCTATGGGTAATTTCTTACTCCTAAGAACCACCTAGTTGATAAAAAAATAAATTAGTTAACAAGCTTGCCTGCATGTGTCTTTTGGAACGGAGTTTCTGAATAGCTCTGCATCTCAGTACACAGTCCAGAGTAAGCATAAATCTGGCTACATTAGAAAAAAGATGAAACAAGTAAAATTCTGTACCTCAGAATTGCCCTTTCTCTCTGAAACTTCTTGAATGAAACTTGTGACTGTGTTGGCCTCAGGTAACTATTTGCAGTCTTAAACTAGCCAGCTCACATCCTAGTGATGATAGCACAGGGGACTTGTGGGGACTTGGAGAAACCATGTGGGGATACTGGCTGTCACAAGCACCCTGCTCACAGAGACTAAGTTGCTGTTTGAACCTGGGCTGGCTGGTTTCAAGGTAAGGTGGCTGCCTTTGTAAGACTATTTCATCCTTCATTTTTCGTCAGTAAAATGTTTCAATGATGGCTGCAAGGTGATTTCCTGGCTTTGCTGGTGAACAGTGTTCAGTGTGTCGCTCTCACTCTGTGCCAATAGGACACACCACAATTAGGCAAACATCCCAAGGGTATCAGTAAGTACCATTTTCACAGCATTCTCTGTATTTAAAAAAATGTAAGATGAAGACCCATCCTCACTGGGCCTTTCATGCCAGCCCCACAGAGCCCCCTTTGAAAGGCACTACTCTCAGAGCAAGGCTCTATCCTCTAAGGAACGTTCCAGGTAGCTCCTAGGGCAGCTGGTAAGTAACTAAATAAAAGATTGGAGTGTGAACACTGGATTGAACAGGTCTACTTGGTTTTCATGGGTTTTAACCCTGTGGGTTTCCACCATTCTCTGGCTGCTGAATGAAGTAATAACGATCAGTGCAGGACCAAGGTATTCTCTTCACAACATCCTACCAGTAAACTCAGTTGACTATAGTACAACTGGAAAAAAAATTTCCTTAACATGCTTTTTTTTTTCTCCTGGCAGCTAGCATAAACAGAAGAATGAGAGCCATCAGATTTGTTTGTAAATTTAAAAAACAAAAACCAAACCCTTAAAAAATTTGAATATAATCTGAAGCAAATAAAGCAGATATAGATTTCAAACCACAACAGAAAAATCAAAACATTTCTGCTAACAGGAGATATTTTGAAGGTCCATTTTGCATCAATTCAGGATTATGCATTGAAGTAAAAATTGCATCATGTGAAAGAGCTCATTTTACACATTTGGCAGAATTGGTTGACTGAACTCAGCCTCATCTGTCTCCTTTCTGCAATGCATCCATTCTGCAATTCCCTTCACAATGTATCCATTGTGAAGGGAATGCCTTTTGGGTGGAGCATTAGTATCTCCAAACTATTCCTCTCTTCAAAATTTCTGAAAGAAAGATGGTTGTAGGACTACTGAAAATTATATTTTCTGTCTTTCTTTTTCTGAAAACCTGCAGCCCAAATACTTTGTCAAGTATACACTGCAGTGTCTTTAAAAGTCAGGCATCAACTTGAATCATAAAATTATAGAATCACAGAATGATTTAGTTTGGAAGGGTCCTTAAAGGTAATTTAGTTTCAACTCCCTTGCCATGGGCAGGTACATCTTCCACTAGAACAGGTTGCTCAAGCCCCATCCAGCCTGGTCCAAGATGCATGCAAAGAGCTAATTCTAGCTTTATGTCAGTTTTCATTCCAAAGAGTTGTGGAAGTCTTCATGTGAGCAAGCAGTGTGGGATAGCATACTGCAGCAATCCCAGGACAGAGCACTGCGTGAATAAATCTTGCATGTACCTGGTCTGTCCTGGACCACTGCTTTCTTGGGGTTTTATATGTTTCTAGAGACCTTTTCTGCTCGGATGATTAGCTGATTAACCAAATTATAATTTTTCCATCTCAGTTTGGAGGAATTTGCTATATTTCCCCTTGAAAGGTGAATTCTGGGCAAACTGATGCTTTAGATCCAGCAGAGAAGATAATCTTATGTGAAATGACTAGCTCTTCAAGTGAATCACACAGTTAGTTCCATTAGGAAACTGTCTTCACTTTTCACTTCTCTTAAATGCTCCTGCTTACATGACACACTTGGAAAGCTACAGTTTTAGATTAGTGGATTTGTCTCAGTTTATGGCTGTGCTCCTGTTAATTATGTTAATGGTAATGCAATCTTACATTTCTTGGGTTTCATATGCAACAACCATTTTCTTGCATCTCTTATTCTTGCTTCATGTTTTTCTCCCATGTTTGCATCTCGTTTTGGGGTTTATGCCAGCATGGTGACATGCTATTGAAATCAGAGCCAGGTCTAATTAGCTCTAGTAATTACTACCTTCCTCTGTCCTGGGGGTGTACAGCATCACTCCTTTTCCTGTCAGCCAAGCTTTTCATTAGTGCAGTCATCCATGGTGTTAACAAATTCTCTTGAAGCAATGGGCTGCTCCTATGCCCACCTAGAGTGTAGAGATGGTCTTCTCTCAGCCAGTGGATCTCCTCCCTCTCCTGTCCCTGAATCACAGATATAACAGCCAATGCAAGCTGCCAATGTACATTTAAAAATCTCCCCTGTTATGATTACTTATGACTCCTTTCCAACATCCAATTTGAAAAATATTTTCTCTCAAATACCACTCAGATTTCTTCCCTTTGTTTCCTTTTCTCCACAGTTTTCACTACACTTTTCCTCATTATAACCTTCTAATTTCCTCCCTACTTTTTGGGTATCCCTCCTTGCACTAAATCATAACTATGCTTGCCTCATATCTGCATCTCACATCTTGTAAGGATCAAAAATAAAATGAACAAGAAGGATACATGACTGTTGAGAAACTCCACATCCAGTGTCCAAGAGACTACCTACTAGTGCCATTAATGCCATTTGGTGTAAAATATGTGCTGGGGAGGCAGATCTGGAGACCTTGTTTCTTGTCATGCTGTAGATTTACTGAAAATCATTTCAGGATTGTGATGTCCCATTATTTATCTATGCTTTGCTCATGCTACTAAATATTTATTTTATTTTGATATAAGTTTATTTAACACCCTTTTGTTAAAAGGGGTTTTAACCTCTCAGTTATGACAAAGGAATATTTGTCTTATTTGCTTGTTGAAACATGGCAAAGCTAGGATTATCTTTAGCATTAGCAACAGATGGCTAATCCTTCCTTTTCTTTAAAACCATGAGAGATAGGAAGGCAGTTACTTTTGGACACTGAAAATATTCCTGTCTCTTTGGGCTGCTGGGGTTGAATGTCAGTTTGGTTTTGATTTCCAATTGTTCTGTATCATTGCTCTTCTCCCACCACTGCTAGCTTTTCTCCTGACAGGCATTACAACTACATCACAACAAAGAGCTTGATCTGTTTCCTGAAACCTCTGTGAGCAATGCAAATGACTTCACAATAGTCTCTGGGTTCTAGAATGTTTCAAGACCCTATCTGAATTTCTACACTGACAGAAGAGTTGCCCTGTATGGTATGTCATTGTACTGGATCAAGGGTAAGGCCTTCTAGGGCTAATTAGCACTGCAAAACAGCCTCTGATGTCTTCTGTTAGGAAAGTGACATTTGAAGACTTATGCCATTAACTAGAAGATAAAATTGAGATAAATGACCTATTTTTTTAAGACAATTAGATTCATGTTTAGCATCTACATATATTTCTATCATAAAAGCAAATTCATTTACATAAAAATAAGGCAATTTGTTAAAGATGAAGGCACCATTTCAGATAGGAATCAAATAAAGAGAGACTGCTTGTGGAAAAGCATCTATGCCATGTGATCGGCTGGCCCTCCCTCCCTGTATTCTTGAAGAGTAAAGGTCAGACCCCACTGAAGGGCAACAAACTGGCTTGTCTCCACAAATGCTAGTCGATCTGGGGGCTGGGTTTGGGTTGGTTTTAGTTTGTTTTTCCTCACATTGGCCTAAGTCTAGATCTTTACTACAGGATTTTCAGAGGCAGAATTTGATAATTTCTTTCCCCATCTGGATAAGAGGCATTTAGAACCTTAGACTGGGTGCTGCCTCTTAAACAAGCTAAATGTGAACAGAAGGTGTGTGTTTGTACAAGGCCTCTTCCTTTTGCCTCCCCTCCTCAAGCCACACTCTCCACCCTGGTGGAATTCAATGGCTATCAACTACTCCTACAAGCACTGGCCACCAAAGTAACATGCTTTGTGACATAAGAGTTTTAGAAGTTCAAATAATGTACAAGATGGCACAAGAAATGCAGAATCTGAAGTTTCTTGGAGTTCCTTGAACCTTGGAGGGGCAGCTTTTTTTCATGTGCTGAAGTAGAGATGGTGGTTTCAAATCTGGGAGTTTAAAAAATATGCTGAAATAAGTTAGTCTGGAGCTAACCCATGCTTACATCTGTTACTGCAGATGAAATTACCCTAGAGACACATCTGATCTGCCATGGCCCTCATCCAGTAAGGTACATAATCATATGCCTAACTTTAGGCCAATTATTAACTTTCCTCAATTAGGTTGCTTCTTTGAAGCTAATAGGGCTATTTGTATCTCTAGGTTAGGCATACACATCCAAATATCTTGCTTAATTGGAGTCTGTGGTTCCTTATATTGGTCAAGATCTAGTGAAAATATTTTATTAACAATGAAATCATAGTTGCATATTTCAAATTCCTTTTATTATCTTACCAGGGAGCATTTGTAATGTTAATTAATGAAATTATTATCTCAAATCAGCTTTCACAATGCTTGAGAAATTTACAAGTATCACAATGTAAGTGTAACAAAAGGAAGAGACCAATTCTGTTAGTATAGTTAAACCTTCAGAATTTATTGATTAGATCATAGAGAATTTAACATTCTCTAAAGGGTTTCCCAGGTCTTTTTCTGCAAGATATTTTCTCCCTTATTCATCTATTTTAGAGCTGTGGTTTTGCACTTCTTTTCTACATAGTTCATTTCTATCCTTAAAAGCACACTGTATTTTTAAATTTCTGAATCTTCCTTACATGTTCACTTCCAAAAATAGCAAAAACCTCTTTTGGAGAAATATGTTCTTTATTTTTGCATTTGTCAGAATGAGTAAATAATACATCCCAGTGTTATAAGTAATGCCTACAGGTGTGTAAACCCTTGGACTGGAGAAACAGACACATTTTTAACATAGTGAAATAGGTAACAGAGTGTCTAAATTTTGGTTTTCCTTCTCAGGCCTTGAAAACATGCATGCCTCTGCATATTCAGGGACAGATATTGTGCTATTCAGCCAGCTCTTTGCAAAGCTGAAAATGTTATCTAATATTTGCTCCCAACAAGTTGGTATGGAGCATTCTGGTAGTTATGACATTTATCTGGAAGTCTGTGCATTTCTGGTCAAGTCCCTTTCTTTGCTTGTGAAATTCCAGATGGGTGAAACCCTGCCCCCAGCACTGCTTCCCTTAAAAAAATTTATTGTAGTTTATAGCCCTTGACTTATAAATTTTTGCATCTCTAAAGTGCATTTGTAGCATAGATGTACTACACAAAAATCACAGAAGAGGAAATCCCTACTTTCAAATAATTGGGAGATGAGACAAATGTAGCACATCACATGTAAGATTCTTGATTATCTATAAGGGAAAAAAGGCCCAGACAGTACTGACGGCTGAATCTTCCCAGAACAGGATTAATTTTTGCTATACATCTGAATTGACTGATGATGGGATGGCCAGTGTTTGATGTGGGTTTGCTGTCAGCAGCACAGTAATAAAACAAAGCAATAAGGAACAGGGCCAGCACTCATACAGCTGAGAAACATTTGTAAAGGTAATTCTACATCTTAATAGTTGCTGAAAACATGTGCTTTGATGTGCTAAATTAGCATGTAAACTCAAAGCCAAAGGTTTAAAACACTCAGCATTGTGAAATAGTGTTACGGTATTTAACAAATGGAAATGACTTTCAAAGGAATAACAAGAGAGTATCTGGAACGGAACAGATTTTTCTGAGCAGAAAATGTACCTAATGATGGCATTTTTCCGTGCCTTGTGTCAGACAGACAAATCCAATGATGGCAGATGCCCACTGTCATCCCAGGATAAAATGGAAGATCCTGGGCTCTGGCAGGCGCAGCACTGTAGCTGGGGAAGGCTGCCATGTCTGCCTGTGTCCCTGGGCAAGAGCTCAGCAGTTTGTGTGTGCTGGGCAGGCAGCTCTGCCAGGACATTGCCTGTGGAATTAGCTGGTTATTTAGGTCTAGCCTTTCATGATGTGATTTTTCTGAGCTGCAGACTTCCCCTGAAGGACTCCTGGAGGAGTGGAAAGAAGTGTGTGCATGGACACACCAAAGTGAATTGTTAGTTTATCACTGCATTCTTGACTTGCCTACGGGGTTTTTAATGGCCAGTTTTTTTCTGAAACAGTTCAGCAAACTTACTGTTGATACTTTTCTGATAAAGGGGTTCTCATGAGCCTCAGTTTGGCCAGGCATTCCAAGACATGTTGAAATATAAATCCTTTAGAAAGGCACCAGTACATTGATGAAGTTAGCAGCTGTAAACATGTACTTAATGCTTAAATAACCAAACCCTGTGACATGGTGCTGTTGTAAAATATCAGCATGTGAGACAAGTGCCCAGGCACGGGTATGCAATGCTTCCTTAGATGCCCTAGAGCACCCAAGACACATGATAAAAAAACCTACAGAAGGCTTACATCCATCAACAGCCAGAGGCCCAGGGGTGTGTGCTTGAAAAGCATGTGTGATTTCTCACCTCCTTGCACATTCACAGTGGTGCAAACTTAAATGAATGGTAAAGTGGGTTGCAAGTGGATTATAAAGTGAGAAGTATACTTATGAAGGTATATTTTTGTTGCCAGTTCTTAAGATACTTTTTCCATGTATTTGTCAGTGTAGATCTCAATATGTTTCTAAGCAGCCATCATAGAACCTTCCCCACATTCCATTGTGATGCTACAGCGCATTCCTGTAAGCTACAAGGAGAATCTCCTATCCTTTTTCTGGCATTGTTACCCCTTTTTGTAATGAAAGAAAATGTCTGCACCTGCCTATTCTGCCAAGAAGCCTGTAAAAGGCTCAGGAAACTCAAGAGGGGAGCAGCACTGTTAATTGATTTGACACAGACAACTCGTATGGAGGGAAGAAAGGCTCCTCTATTTCTGAAGTATCTTTTAGGGACTTTTAATTCTGCTTTATTTTGGAGAAGTGGTGGAGGGAGATTATCATGTTACTGGTGAATAGAGGCATTCACACAAGCAAACACTGAAGGACTTCAATGACTTATTTTAATTAGTAGTGATTAAAGTCAAGAGAGAGTGTGGCAAAATGAATGGCTGTTCATGCTTTACTACAGTTTGAGGTTTCTAGAATTTACAGTGTTTTAAGCACCTCCAGGTCAATTACATAAAAAATGGACAATGCTTGCAAGATTGTGTAAGACCCTTGTTTTCAAAACAAGGGGAGAGGACAAAGACTCATCACTCAATTGCAGCAAAAGCCAGCTTTGAAAGGCTTTGCCCTTGCACTGGAAACCCTGTGTGCTGGCTGCTCTCTTCAAGAATCGTTGAATGATTTGGATTGGAAAAGGTCTTTAAAGATCATCTAGTCCAGGAACACCAAGACCATCTATTCTAGAGAGGCGATGCTTCCACCTTGCTCTTTGCTTTGGTAGAGCCCCTGCTGTTGACAGCAGACTTACTATGAACAGCTCGGGCAAGCCACTTCACTGGGAAAGTCTGAACTTCTGAACCCAGAGCTGGTGATTCACCCTCCTTTGGCAGCCAGAACCATAATTAGAGTAGAACTAAAAAAACCCAGTGCTCAGCAAAGGTTGTTTAAATAGTCATTAGAATATCAAAAAAATATGGTGAGATATTTTCTTGCTAAAACGTTATTTGTGGTAATTGCATATTTTATCTTTAACAGCTAGTTGTGTTTGTTACCTGACTGATTTTTTGTTCAGACTTAAACTATAGCAGCTTATTTAAAACTCCATTTATTATTTTTCCTTTGCAGGTTGCATAAATGAGTGTCAATAGGAGCCGTATTGAAATGAATCAATTTGTAATTACAATAGCATTAAATGTATTTTGCTGGTGTCTGAATGGAAAACATTTCACATGAAAAATTAATTCCACCCACTTGAAAGAGAAAATCAAAGTTGTGCTTTAGTCTCTGCTCTTTAAAAATAGCTGATAGTCAGCTTTTTATTTTCTTTTTTTATTTTCAGCTTTTCTGTGGAAATGAAAGTCAACATTCTTTCTTTAAAATAGAATTATTTAAAGAAATAAGAATAAAGTCTGTGTTGAAAAAATTTAATAGCATACTTCCAGAAAATTTGACTTTAACTGCAAAGCACTGGTAAATCAGCTTAGTTGGTGAATGAACCTGAAAAGAATTTCTCAAACAAAAAAAGGGCAAATGAAGTGCCCATAGGTATTTTGTGTTGTTGTCCAAGCCTTGTGAGTTATCCATCTCTTCCTACTTCATATGAAAGACAGGTAATTGCAGATGTAAGTTGTCATTTGAGTGCCTGAGGGTCCAGCTGTGCTTGCAAGAGTGAGGGAGCAAGAATATGCATATTTTTATATATTAATGTACAGCTTGTTCATCTCCCAGTCAGAACAGCTGCTGCTGGAAAACCCTACCTTAGGAGTATGGACATGTGGATGTAATAGCAGAATCCCTAAAAATTATAGGGGAAATAACTTGATAAAAACATTTTTACGTACCAGATCCATCCCTGCTTAATAGGTTGCAGGGTGCATAGGCTGTCTGTAGTAGAACCACTGGGAGAGATGTTTGGGATCGAGCAAGTTATATGTACCATAGTTTCTTAAGCATATTATAAATAGGAAGAAAATAAAATCTTGAAATAAAAGTCATGCAGGAATGCAAATAAAAATTCTAGGAAGGGAGAGCAGGGCGCAAGAGCGAGGCAAAGGGGCAGCTGATGTAGTGCCTTGTTTCTTACAGGTTTGCATGTGGCATCTTGAAGCTTGCTTGCAGACAAGCAAGTTCCATAAGGGTGAAAAGCAGCTGAAAGAGACTAGTCAAGGCCACTTTGACATATGTGAAAGAGAATAAATCCATGTCTTTGACTTCATACAGGTCTCAAAAACAACAAAAAAGCCAAAGATGTTGTCCTGGGAAGTGTCTACAGGAACTTGGCTATCAGGTGGATTGATTGATAAATAGGCCCTGCATTTTTTGTTCTGTAAATTATTTCAGAAGCTGAAATGATAAAGAAATATGTAGTTGTTAAATGAAATCTAGAGAACTGCTTTCTGTTTTAGGCACTTACTCTTCTAATTCCATTTCCTAAGGTGAAATTATGGATTTAACTGTTACCTTATTGTATTGCTGTGTATTTTCCCTTGTCTACAAATCTGGACTTTGTGTCATGCAAACATAGGATATTCTACTCCTATGTGTGCTACAAACCCAATCTAAATCCATCCTTGTGTAATTTTTTGCAGAGCTCTTCTCTTTATTGGTGGCTGAGAGCCATTGTCCTGTTTAGAGGAAGGAAAAGATATTTGAAGATGGAATCTAGTTCAAAGAACAAAGGATATTAATATTAGCATAAAATTAAATAATTTGAATTTAAGAATGAAAAGATCTTCAGTAATTAGTTGTCCTAGGTGTGTGAAGATGGAGTCTGACTCAGCACAAATGAAGGAAAACTGATTTTGTTTCCTGAGATTCCCAACTGGAAACAAAGATCCTTTGAGGCCCGACTCTCAAAGTCAGTTTTTGTTGTCACTGACAAAATTGCAGGTAGAGAGAAAAACAATAGGCATGTCAGAAATGAGAAGCTACCATTCAGCTGAGAACATTGAAACTTTTGAGTTCATTAATTTCTTTTTAATTTGTTATTGCTGAAATGCTATTTGAATCATTCCCACTAAAGAGTAGAAGAGAAGCAGATTGTCCTTTTTGCAGGAGTTTGCAAAATGCTTAAATTTATTTTTAACTAAATCTGTCAGTTTCCCACAAAAATAGCTAAGAAATATTTGGAAATTTTCTTGTGTGTTTCAGTTTAGTGATTTCACTAAAATGCTTTGAATAATATTTGCTTTTTAATACCATGACATTACAAAAGCAGTCATCCTTTCAAGCTGAAAATTCAAATGTGGTTGTTTGAAAATTATTGAAAGAACTTGATTGGGAGAATGTCCTGAGAAGACCGACTTTCTTTTTCTCTTTTTTGCAAAACAAAATTTCACTGCAAGTGATATGTGCCTACATAAAGGTTCTGGTTTGTCAAAACATTTTTTTTTAGTGTAAAAAACTTTGTAGAAAAATGTTTGACTGGTACCAGTCCAGGTGCTTACATCTCATCTATCCTCTATCCACTGAACAATGCATGATTTAAAGAAGATTAGACTTTACAATTTTTTAACACTGACAGAATGAACTGCAGAGATGGTAGGCTTGGCCTGAAAATTCTAGTTCTATTAGCATACCCTGTGCCAGTAATGTCCTTCCTTTGCTATTTTAGATGCATTCTGGCCAGAGAGAAGGAATGGCTCTATTGTTAAAGTTTCCTAGTTTACAGTACAGGTTAATATTTCAGAAATAAGCCTATGCAGCTTCTTTTGTGCCCATGTGAATTTACACGGAAAGCTACATTTGGGGAGTTTTTTTCTGCTTTAGCTGTGTTTTGGCAGCTATGTACCACAGACTCACCTGCAGCAGGCTGTGTCCAGATTACTGCTGAAAGCAGTATGCCCTTCGTATGTGCATGGAACCCAGGAAAAGTTACTGGAAAACAATAGGAATGGAAGAAAAAAAGGTACTTACACAAATTCCCATTTGAGGTGAAGTTCTCTAATATGTACATTTCTTTGCCCAAATATTGATCCCTATTCCCTGGTTAGTTGTTGGCCTCAGGCAAAGTACACAGTGGGAAGAACAGAAAGATTGCTGCACAAACCATGTTCCAGCTGGTGAGGTTTGTGAAAGGCATCCAGAAAAGGCTGCGTGACTGCAGATGGGAGGTAACATGGAGCAAGCTGATGCCCTCAGTTTCTCAGTGGGGTTCAGAGAACGGTTGAAGGACGTTGGCACGGGTCACTAAGAAGGAGAAAAAGGAGGATCTAGTGAGTCACAGAATCACTTAAATTGGAAAAGACCTCTAAGATATAAGAGGTCCATTGGGCTGGCACTACCAAGTCCACCAGCAGACCATGTCCCTAAGCACCATGTCTAAATAAAGCAGTTCAAAGGCCCATGCAGAGACTAATTTGGTGATGTGTGCCAGGTAATGTGAATTAGTCAAGAACAAGTCATGTTAAAATATTTATTTGGCTGATTAAGGGGAGTTAAAAGGTGTGACATATCTTTACCTGAGCATGACTTTTGGCACTGTCTTGCATAAAAAAGTTGGGAAATTATCTAAATGAAATAATGATGAGTGGGGTGAATAATTGCATTAAAATTGCTCCAAAAACTGTTAAGAATAATTCCATCCTTAACTAACAGTGCATTTTAAGCAGAGTCTTGTGGCGGACTGTCTGTTTTACTCAGTATAGACATTCATGTCTCAGAAGATGAAATCTGACAAATGCTGATAATCTTCTTAAAATGAACAAATTTGATAAGAATAGGAAGTACTTTGACCAGCCAGATTTTAATTTAAAATAATCTAGATATTTTGGAGGAGTGATCCAAAATCAAGAAGAGGGAGTTCACCCAAGGCAAGAGCAAAAAACTGATTAAGAAAGAAACAAGTAAAAGGCAGCTATCAAATGAAAAATATCTGCCAGTGCAGCTGTACTGTGAAAAAGCATTTGAGAGTTGGAGTGCAAGCTGAATCCTTTCTGGGAATGAATTACAAAAAGTGTAATGTGCAAAGCACATGGAAATAAATCTATGTCTCTTCACTGTGCTGGTGAGACCTCAATTGGAGTACTGGTACTAATCTGTAAAAGTAGAATGAGAATGAGGAGGAGACATACAGAAAATAGTTGTGAGAATGCTAAAAACTTTTGGGTTGTATAAGAAAACCTGAACAAATTGTCTTTTTTCTAGAAAAGAAGATCAGTGAACAGAAATTACAACCTTTTCCAGCGTTTAAACTGATTGATACAACATACAGTGGTGATCGTTTTCCTCTGTAACTGGGTTGTAGGGTAGGAGCTAACCAGCTTAACCAGAAAAGAGACATAGAGATGTGGCCTGGAAAAGGTCACTTTAGGAATTTGTTGGATTACTGTCTTCAGACAGTATTACAGATGGTTTAGGCCAGTGCCTATTAGAGAGGTTTTCCTGGTGGTTACTCTTAGCTGTGGGGGATCAGAGGAAGGTGCTGAGTAAATTGACTTACAGAGCGTCACACAGCCCTGATTTTGTTGATTAACATTACCTCTCAGGGATTCTCTCTTCAGAAGCAGATTTGCATAGATAGGTTAACTGCCTTCTTATCACACACAGACTGGTGCACTGAGCAGGAGAATGTGCATGCAGGTGAATAATGGTACATAATGTCTCAATTCACGAGCTGCTTGGGTGCACAAAGACATCAGTGTGCACTGCTTTGTCTGCCTGACTCTAAATGGGCCCTGTCTCTACCAGAGCAATTGTTTTGACTACAATAATTCTACATTTTAACTGGGACAGAAAGCAATCTTTGCAAATATCCTCAGCTAAAGATAATCAGGAATGGAATAAAAATTGCCACCAGCAAACTGACAGTGTCAATTGCTATCTGGAGAAATACATTCTTTGTCTGGTATATTCTTACAACCTGTGCTGAACTGCATGACCTTCTCTCTTTTGAAAATGTAGAACAATTTTAATTTCCTTTGGCAGTACATGGGGATGCCCCAGATACCTAAAAATCAGGTTTAAAAAGTAATAATTCAGAGGTAATAGTGGCGGAGAGCTGCTTTCCAAGTTGTTAAAGCCTGAGGCTAGTATTTGATGACAACAACTTACTTAAAGCTGCAGTCCTTCCCTACATGAAGCCTGATGCAGTGGTCTTCTCTGCTGCCTGGGAGTAGGACAAACTTGCCCAAAATGACACCAGAAACTGGGCTCATTAAGCTTGGGATCAAGCCAAAGCTCAATACCCTAGGGTGTAACTGTCTTACACATTGGTTCAGAGATGCCTTGTAAATGTTGTTGTCAGGCAGCAGAGGGAATCAATTTTGAGGTGGAAATTGCAAGCTCGTAAATCTGAGATGTCCTAATAACACATTCTGCAAGTAAAAGTAAAGAGAATTGAGTTCCTATTCTTTGACTTTGGCTGTGAATAGCCATAAAATCTCTTAACATGTGTCCTAGATTTGTGAACAGAGAATACAAACTTGTCCTGCTCCAACTTATACCGTATGCCATTTGAGGGCAGGAGGAAATTTAGCCAGATAAGTCAATCCCCTTTGATCCTTGTCATCAGATGGGTCTTTCCGTACTACAGTTGCAATCCTATGATCTGTTGCTGAAAACTTTTGTGTTCTTTTCTTCTATACAGGACCAGGACTGAGCAGCTGAATGTTGGCTTTGCACATTTAAATCAATAGGAGATTCCTAAAGGAATATTTTATGTAAATTTTATGTGTGAAGATGTCTTAAAGTAAAGTAACTTTCAGGGCTAGATCTATACTTCTTCACACTGGCTGTAGGTCTCTCTCCAGACTAATAAACTAAGATCAGTTTGATATTCAGGGATTAAAGTAAAAATGCTCCCTTTGTCACTAGGGAGACTTTGAATTGGGTCCTTTATAGAGTATTTTTTAAGTATAGAAAATTATCACTTGGTTATTTACACTCTACTGTATTGTAAATCAATTTGGTGGACAAGCTGCTGTGTGAATACATATTACAGAAATATTGAATACAAGTGAGTTCAGAGACTACGGCAAAACAAAGTAAGACCTGAAGGCATACTGAAAAAATTGATTGTTTCTTGCTTTAATGTAAAATTTTATCGGTTTCTGTTGAACACTGACAGTTATATGCTATTTCCACCATTTAGAACCAGTAAAGAATACATTTGTAACTGAACTTTGGTAAATTCTTTGTTTCAACAGTCAAAATTGCCAAGTAAAGAATGAGATAAAAATATGTTTCCAAGGAGTAACTTAAAATTGTCTCTACTGTCTGTACTCCTTTATACTTTGCAGACAAACCTTCCTAGAGCAGAATTGCCTTTAGATTGTAAGGACACAAAAGTTTGCTATAACACAGGTTCTGCTGAATGGAAAATCCACTGATCTCATAGGAAGCCATATAATCTTTGCAGCGGGCTCTGTGAGACAGTCTTCCAGTTCTTGCTTGCACTTGCACTAGGGGCAAAGGCATCTTTTAAAATTAGAAGATCCCACCCAAGGAAACTCTTCCACATGAGCAGAAACACATTCCTAGGGAGTACTGATGTGCACTTCGAGTTAGGTAGATGTCTTGTCAGTACCTACTTTAGTGGGACACCAGGTTAAGCTTGCTGCTAGGGAAGTGACATAAGAATGTTTTCACTATATATGCTTTGATGGGGGACTTAAGGAATTACTTCAGGGTTTGATTACATGTGAAGCCTCTCATTTTGAGAGAGCTGAGAAGAGTCTCTCCTCTTTTTAAAAACATTTGCAAACACAGAAGCCCAGACCCTTTCCACTAAGCCTAATGTACCTTACAGAAGGATAATGCAGGAGTCTGGTTTCCCTGGTGACACCTATTCAAAGTTGACTCTGCCTTCAGAGGGTCTAGTTTTCACCAAGCTGGATGGTGGAATCTCATACTTTGTAGGTGAAGTAAAATGAAATCTAGTGAACTGATCAGCCCCAGTGCTGGTATAAAGGATAGCACACCCTCACATATCTCATTTTTAAATCTAGAAAATTAACTGTAGCCTTAGAGCCCAATTGTGTTGTCTTGACTTGGAGACTTGAACAAGAAACAGCAAAAATGTCCGGGGAAGAGGCTTACAATCATATAATATGCTCAGTAACAAAGCCTGGCAGTTAAAACCAGAGGTTCATTATAGCTTTTGAAAACTTCATGCTTCTCAAACCAGGCTCACAACTTCATAGGGAAAGGCTCATCAGACTGACTTCCTCAAGGCTGGTAATTACTGGCTGATTGTTTTTCAGTACCAGTGACCTAATTACAAGCTTTTAGCAACAGGATAGAAGATGACCCTGAACGTGATGAGCCTGTGATGCTTCCAGGCTATGTTATGTTTGCATGGTCCCTTGCTTCCACACATTGCTTAGCCAACAAGCCCATGAGCCATGTTGCTGTATTCACGTGGTGCTAGGCCCAGTTTGACAGGCACAGTCTCTCAGCAGGTCCCACTGGTCTCTTTGCACCTGCTGGAAGTAGCTGTGTGGCTTCTAGACAGCTTGGAGTGTAAGCAGCTGTGCTGGTTTTGGCTGGGGTAGAGTTAATTTTCTTTGCAGTGGCTGGTAGGGAGCTCTGTTTTGGATTCATGCTGAACACAGGGTTGACAATAAGAGATGTTTTTGTTATTGCTGGGCAGGGCTTACATGGAGCCAAGGCATTTTCTACTTTTCATGCTGCCATGCAGGGGAGGAGACTGGGGTAAATAGGAAATTGGGAGGAGACAGAGCCAGGACATGTGACCCAAACTGACCAGAGGGATAGTCCACACCATATGATATCATGCTGAATATATTAAGTGGGCAGAAGAAGAAGGAAGAGAGGGGATGTTTGGAGTGATGGCTTCTATCTTTCCAGGTCACCATTACAGGCAATATGGCCCTGGTCCCTTGGAGTTGTCTGAACACCTGCCTATCCATGGGACACAGTGACCTAATTCCTTGGTTTGCTTTGCTTGTGAATGCAGCCTTTTTGCTTTCCATACTGAACTATCTTTATCCAAATCCATGAGTTTTCCTGCTTTTACACTTCTGATTCTCTCCCTGATCCTGCTAGTGGGGGAGTGAGTGGGCAGCTGTGTCAGGTTTGGTTGCTGGATGGGGTTAAACCATGACAGCAGCATTCATCTGACTGTGGGCATAGACTAAGACTGTAACAACTGAGAAGTGCATAGTGTTGGATCCTGCTGCTCTCTGCTAGGGCTGGACAAGTTGACTGCTCTGCTTCCACAGTGTGGAGTACTAAAGCAGGAAAGCTCCTTTTAACTCTCTTCCCACTGTAAATCCACACCTGTGAACCTCTGCAAAATAATAGCTGAACTGTCACAAAGTCCTGAAGTGACTTAATGAGGGTCTCTCAATATCTAGTGGTTTTTTAGGATAAAGCATTCTGAACTTCTGAAGTATTTTGCGTCATGCTAGAAACAGAAATCTGACATTTCTCACAGTATGACAACACTGAGAACAAAGCATCTACAAAATGGTTGACAAAATAAGGAAGCTATCAACAGTACAGGAAATAAGAACCAACTCCATGAGAATTGACAAGAGTTTCTCACTCCTGATAACTGTATAAACTCCCAGTCCACATGAAAATTACTGGGCAGGGGACAAACAGATTTGTCCGGACAAGCTTCAGAGTTGATGGCGGGTGTTTGAGCCCTGCTGGGATGAGTTGCTGAGTGGAAAGATTGAAGCTGCAGGAATTGAACAGATTTAGATGAAACAAACAGGTGCTAGTGAATATTGCAACATTTTATTTTGGTTTGTATATTGATGCTTTGAAATGTCTACTAGTGAGTCACAAATTAGAACCATTTTGCTAGCTAAACTTTCTCAGTTTTGTTGTTTAGGCTGTTTCTTTTACAGGGCAACAGATACTGATACTGTTGTCAGAGCTGTCATGATTTGGGCACTAAGGAAAACAGAGAAAGCGTTCTGTGAATGATTTTTTTTCTGTTTTCCCCCATATCAGCTGAAATATTAGTAATTTCTAATAACCTTTAACGAATTTTTACTCAGCATGTGTTTCTCTGTATGGTTGTAAATGCCTATGTTTCCGTTTGCAGTTTCTCAGCTCTCTCTACCACATCTTTGAAAAACCTGTTAAGGCAACTTTGAAATATATCCTTCAAAATTTATTTGGAATGTCTTTAACTTCCAATTTTGCCTTCATTCTCTTTTCTATATTTCTAAAAAATAATAATTCCCCTACTCTTCCAGCTTGATGATTGATTTGTTTTTTTTCAGAAACTGTCTGAAGGTTGTATAATGAAGCTAAAATGAATTCAACTTCCATCATTCTCCCTTCCCTTTGGAATCTTACAGCTGTTGTATTCACTTCTAAAGCATCCGAATCTAAGATGGAAGGAGGTTTCCAAACAGCAATTCATCTAAATATGTCCTAGTCCATAATTTCTCTAATTGTGTCTCTGCCTCATACAGTTTACACAAGGGACAACTGGGTAATGTATCTGGAAGTATGAGACAGATATTTTATTCACAAAAATATACCTTGTATTCAGTACCTTTTGTACTTTCTCTAATAGCTAAATTACATTTAATTTAAATTATGCAGAAGCCAGTGAAATCTAGGAGTAACCCCCCTGCACTTGGTAAAATAATGACAGTGCAAGTTATTTTTTATTACTATTGAGGCAATAAAAGTAACAATTATGGATTATTTTACAGTATTTTGTGGATATACAGCATGTGTAAAGTATTATAAATACTGGTTTTGCTGTTGTTTTGCATACAGATAACAAGTTATCACTTTTGGTAATATCCTTTTTATGTTAAAGAGATACTCATGGAAGACTATAAGCATTCTGGAATGCACATGGGAAAAGTTCACTTCCTCCCAGTTTTTGACTATGGACCTACAGATTGAGGCAAAAAGCTAAGTTTTGAAATATAATGGAAAAGTATGAAGGTGAAAAATTCACCTTTTAGTGGTGCACTTTTACTGTGCAAAACAAGGAACCCTGTCCCAGCCAAAACCAGGGCAACTCTTTTCTTAATCTTCTAGTTTCAGAAATAAATCTGGAAGTCTGAAGACTTTTAATTCAATGATCAGTTTGTCTACTCAATAAGTGACAGACTTTCCTAGTAGAAATTTTTGTTGTTCAGAAGCAGCTCTTCAGCAGCCACCAAACCTAGGCTGGCCTCTCTCTGCCAAGACTGAACTTTCAAGCCTGGTGTAGCTCCCAGCAGAAGGGAAAAGGACAGGATAAAGCTATCAGGCCGGTCACGCGCCTTGCAAATAAAGACCTTTAAAGTGATTTAGCTTGATAGGCAAACAGTGGAGAATATGAAGTGCATCTTTAATTTATTACTTTGACATCATTTGCTGAGTAGGAGTGTAAGTCTATGTCATATGTATTTCAGCAATATCTTTATCAAGCATCCATGGAAGACTTGCAGCATTTTAATCAGATGACAGTTTGCTTGGTCCGTGTCTATTATTAATGCTTTGGTCTATTAGAAGTGTCAGAGTTTATCCTGTATTGTTCTGGTCAGTGAGAGCTTTTAAGAGAGCAGAATGATCACCCCATATCTGATAATGTTTCCTCTTTTTAAGAAAGCAAAAGCATCTTTGTTTGTGATTTGGATTTGATCTCTGCATGAGCTGGGGTGGATCTAGGTGTCTGTGGTTTTATGTGTACTCTTCCATTGCTCAGCCAATGAGCCAAATGTGGTAAGACACAGTAAACTGAGTGCAAAAGATGGACCTTGGGGTATTCACTTTTGTCAGCCTTCACCATCAGCTCCTTGCCCAGTAGCTGCACAAATGTGTTGGGTACAGATGAAGATAGTCCTGAGCTTCATGGTATTTCTCCAAATCCCTCCCGGCTTAGGGGATTTGAATCAATATCTACTTGCTTTCATCTGAGAATACTTGGGAAGGGAGAGCAGGATCAGCTAAATAGAATCTGGCCTTCTCCTTCCAGGCAGTTCAGTCAGCTTAGCAGAGCAAGCTGCAGGCTGCTGCCAGCTCTGATGATGGTCGCTCAAGCAATTAAAGTTTAGCTGAAACCTGGAAAAGAACTTGTTTGAAGCAGCTTCATCTTAGTGAAGAGAACTCTTGGCCAGAATGTACACCTAATGTGCATCACAACTTTACTTCTGTTCTTTTCCGAAATACCCTGTTTAGCTTCTACCTTCCACCCTTTCCACAAGAAGTCACAGAAGAATCTCCCTGATAATTTGTGAGTAAACACGTCTATCCATTTGTCAGTGACGCTGACCAGCATGATGGAAGGAAAGAACAGCATGAAGTCCAAGCAGAATAGCCAAAATAAGTGTTAGTCTAAAGGGTGTGAGTGGTATATCCCCACATTATAGAAACATTTTTACATCGCTTGTCATCTGAAGTGAAGAATTTTTTTGTTGTTGTTTTTTTTTTTTTTTTTTCCTAAAAGCCATCTGCTATTTTGTGAAAGAGTATGGTAATGGTGTAAATTCTTGTATCCATTTGAGGTCTATGCAGTGACCAAAGCATTTTCTGTACTGAACCCTTTTCAATGAATTTTATAGTAAATAGGATGAAGAGGTTCCAAATTTGGATACCTGAAGACTATTCAGCAGAATATCTGTAGCCATGGAAATGGACTAAAGGGAAGCTTGCAAGTCTTCTGGAAAAGCTTTCAGAGACCAGACTAGCAGACAGGAGGTTTGCAGTCTTTCAAAGGACTAACAAAAGCCTACCCAAGATTTTGTGCTTAGCATGTTGATAATGAGCAGTAAAAAAATGCATTGGGGAATGTCGGAATATGACATTCAAAGATGTTTTATATGAGCTGGGATGTGTGGTGTGATTTCTAATGCCTAGAGACATGACAAGAGTAATAAGCCACAGGAAAACATGTGATAGTTGTACCCAAAGACTTCTGTCCAAGCAACTTATTAAACAACACAAAGGGGAACTGTCTTTGGGCCTTTCGGATTCAGGCAGCTGGATATTGACAGGGCTTTTTTGTCGTCAGTTTGTGGTGACTCACTGTGACATGCACTTTGGTCATGACATCCTGTTGGAACAGAAGACCATATGTGACAGATCCTATTGTGAAGGGGCACCTTGACTGAAAACACTGGAGTGAGCTGTGGCAGTAGGAGAGGCAGTCTGGAAGAGTCATTACAAATATTCATCTTTGGATGGAGGAGGACCTGGTGGTGATCCCAGCAGAGCAAGCAGTGGCCTCTGAAAGATTTAGGCATGGAAAGAGAAAGCAGCCAGCAGATGGTGGAAAGAGGCTCAAAAGCAGAGTATCTTTCCTTAGTTTCATAAAATTGATAAACTGCTGAAGTTGGTTTCCAGCAGAGTCCACAGTATGGTGCTGACAACGATTTGACATGAACAGACCTGCTACACACTGGGAATCCCCAGGACCTCTAGGAACTCCAATATTAGGACTCCATCTGTGAATTTCAAAACACAGACATACAGAAAATAAATAGTAACAGCTTTATGACTGTAAACAAACTGTATCTCTGGTTTGTCTAATCAAGTAGCTGTGTCTGTGTTTCAAAGACACCAGTAAATCAACACTAAGGCAAATCTGTAAATTCCAAGGCTTCTGCTTTTTTCTTTCAACTTTTGCTCCTAACCTGTGTCAGACTTTGCAAAGCACTATTCTGACAGAAGGGCTCTGCTGGAACAGTGCCATGCAGGAAATAAGGAAGAAAGTTGGAGTGACTGCAAATATCATAGAATCATAGAATATGATGGAAGCAACCTTAAAGATAATCAAGTTCTAACCCTCTGCCATGAGCAGGGACACCTTCCACTAGACCAGGTTGTTCAAAGCTCCATCAAGGTCATCACCCTGACCTCATTACACTGCCAGGGATGTGTTATCCACAACCTCTCTAGCGACCTGTTCCAGGGTCTCCCCATCCTCTGAGTGAAGAACTTTTTCCTAACATCCAATGTAAATATCTCATCTTATAGTTTAAAATCATTCTCCCTTGCCCTGTCGCTGCACACCCTTCTAGAAATCTCCTCTGCAACTCTCTTTGTAGCCCCCTTTAGGTTAAAAAGCTGTTATAAGGTATCCCCAGAACCTTCTCTTCTCCAGGCTGAACAACCCAAACTCTCTCAGCCTCTCCTCACAGGAGAGTTGCTTCAGCACTCTGGTTAGCTTTGTGGCCCTGTGGTGGTTTGGTCCTGTCTGGATGCTGGGTGCCCACCAAAACCACTTTATCCGTCCTCTCCTCAGCTGGACAGGGGAGAGAAAACAGAAGGCTCATGAGTTGAGCTAAGGACCAGGAGACATCAGTCACCAATTACTGTCATGGACAAAAACTAGGGAAATTCCCCCAGTGTTCAGCTTTGTGTGCTCTTGCTCAAGTTCAATCTATTTTCTCACACTATAATTAGCAGAAGGAGAAATAATTGGCAGAGAACAATTCTTTTGTTATATTTTTGTCTTTCTTCTGCTTGAGAATTGTCTTTGTGTGAATTATTAATAGATCTGTTCCTTGTAAATCTGGATGAATATGTGTGCAAATACATTTTATCTTTCAACTTCTTCTGGACTAACTATGACTGCTAAACTAAAACCTTTCCACTAGGTTTGGAGAAAACTTGTCCAATGTGAAGGGACTCTTGTCAAAAAGAATATGTTTATAATATATTCAAAATATTTTTGTGTTTGATTTTAAAAATCTCTTATATTTGAAAAAGAGCATTTTTGAAGGAGCGTGGTGATTAAGAAGAACTGTCTTGAAGATCACTCACATAGGTATGTAAATAACACCAAATTATTACATTTTTAACAAACACACTTCCTTTGCTTTGAAGTGACTCCTTATCTTTTCTTCCTGCAACAAATACAATGCCTTACAACTAATATAGGCAGGTTTTTTTGGCCAGAAATCAAATCAATTGCCTTATAGCAATAAAAATGGCAAAATAATAAAGTATACATTTAAGAAACATGAAGGTTTACAGTTAAATAGATTCATCAAAGCTACTTCACCCATCTTTTCTAAAACACACGTCTTCTCATTTTCACCCATTAAAATAAACTTATTGAGCAAATTGCTATTTTCCCTCTGAGAGGTGTCTTTATTTTGATTCATTGAAGTGCAAGGGAATCAAGGATATCAAGGGAATATGTCTGTGGGCAAATACCTCTGACGGAAAGCACATTAGCTGTGCCTCATTTTCATCCATTCATTTTATAGAGTGAGCAGTCACTTCTGCAGGCTGAGATTGATCAGCTGAAATGGCAAATGTGGTGAAAGTGCTCAGAAACATGCCTGGGATGTAAAAAAACCCTAAGTGGATGACTTAGCTTGCTTGCTATCTTTCTTCTAACAGAAGGGGAAAAATCATTATTGTGAATATTCTAGGTCCTTTAAAAACAAAATAAAATAGAGACTATACAGAGTGATTTGGACCCTGAATTTCCAAAATCAGCAACGGAAAAATAGCCCCAGATTCAAGTCTTTTTTTTTTTTATTTTGGTGAGGTATGGCAAAAATTGAGAGCCTGAGGGAATCAGAGATTTTAATACCATCTAGATAGAGGTGATAGAGGCAGTGACAATGGTACCAGGAGTAGGACTATCAGCCCAATGTGATGTACAGTTCAGAGTTCCCTGAGAGCTCTTAACACCACCAGTGCTCAAGCTGGGACAGAACCTAGGCCCACCTAGCTCAGTATCACACCTCTGACTGCAGATAAAAGCAGATACCCAGAGGAGACCATCTGGACAATGCAACTTATATGGCCTTCTCTGAGTGGTATCCCTACCTTCAACCATTTGTCACTTGAAATAAGATCCTAAATGAGCTGTCTTCATGAGTTGTCACCTGAGAAAAACAAAAACATTGCTGGGTTGTGTGTGTCTGAAGACTGCCAGCATAAATACTGAAAGATACCTGAGGAGGAGTTCTGCATTTCTTGTTCCTCATGGCAAGATTTCCTGTTACTCTATTAGGCTCAAAAATTCTCTGTTGGCAGTCACTTACATGTGCTTATGAGAAAATAAGTGGGGATTGGCAATAAATGATTGAACTTGATGAGACACTCATCCTGTTTGGGTTTTCTTTGCCTCATCCATAAGCAATCTAGTTCACATCCCCCAGGATTGCAGTGTGATAGAGATCAGCTAGAAATTCACTTAAAATGTATTCCTGTCCCCAAATGCTAGCGTAGATGCACACTGCTTTTGCTTGTGTTCCACACGAGTTCTATCCACCACAGTACTACAAAAATTTCCTAGCATCCAGTAAAATGTTTTGCATATAAAAACCATATTTGAAGAGTAAGGTATCATAAGTAATACTGTCTTGCTTTGATATTTTGAAGAATTCCTAGAATAGACAACTGCAGTTTTGGCTTTTCCCTTCTACTCTTCTTTTTTTTTTTTTGGGTCATTGCATTTTTTGAAAATTATAGATGGGTATAGGTATTCTGAGGCAGAATATGCAAAATTCATAACAGACATATCCAAGCTGAAACTGAAGAAGTTACAGTTTTGGCAATGACAGAGATGTATTTAGAAACATTGCCAAAATTCAGTGAAAATCTGTTACTTAAGGAAATACTAATTAATCTGGTGAAAGAGGAGATCTGAGAAAATCTGCTGACTTCATCTGAAACAAAAAGATATCCATCTTTTTTTCTCCTAATCTTAAAAGACTTTCAGATAGAAACCCTTTACCCTCAGTCTTGATTTGGCTTCTTATGTTGGTTTAAATTTATTTACTTTCACTGCCCTGGCTTTTAGCATAGTGATTAAATAATTAAATATTATTCCATAGTTTCTTTCAGAACAGAAAGCTAAAGTTTGGGAATTAAATATAATCTGATGAGATACAAGACAGGACCACAAGTGTCAACTCAGCATTTGGGGATGGCTCGTAGCTATTGACCATGGCTCTGAGGCAACATGGGAATTATTGAGAAAGGTGATTTTATTGACCGTTCCAAGCAACCAGGCTATCAGGAAAGAATTATGGCTGTGCTTTTGTGTACATCCAGTCTTACTTGACTCAGTTGTAAGCATCTCCTTGTTAAAAAGGAAATTCTAATTTAAAAAAAAAAAAGTCAAGGACACAACAAGAACATTAATCTACTGCTTCCAAACTGCTGCTGTGTATCTACCAGCATTAAATTTTAACCACTGTGGCACCCATTAATGTTATAAAAAACTGCTCAAGAAAAATTCAGCTATTCTGGATAGGGTGGAAGGAATAATATTTGAGACAACTGAGTGAACAGTGTTCTTTATCCTAATTCAGAACCTAATCTTCTTCCTCCTGGAGCAATTTTAGATCTTTGCTGTTGACTTCAGTGGAAAGAAGATCAGCCCTATTGGTTTTGTGTGGGGAGTGGCAATCAGATCAAAGTCAGCATTATTGGTTTGAAGGATTTATGTCATTGCAAGCATTTATTTATTAATTAAACAAATTTCTTGTTACACTAAGGGCAATATTCAAAAGACAAATCAAAATAATAACATTCAGAATATTTCTGGATACTAAAAATAATTGAGATCAATGCAGTATTATGGTTTTCCTTCTCCCTTGCCCCACAACATCTCAGTATGTGGTGAATTCCTGAAACAAGGCTGCTCCTGTGCAGTCCGTGATGTATGAGACCACCCTCCCTCCCCCTGATTTGGAAGCATCAGGCACTACCTGCAAAGGAAGATTTGACTCACGTTTTTTGTTAGGCCATGTCTCACATGAAAGCTACTATGAAGTCTTTTCTATCATGATTTTTATAGATATTATCACTTAGTATCTGAATGTCTTCCAACAGCACTTTATACAGTATGAATAACATCTGTCATATGTTGTTCATTCTCTCTTTCTTTCTGCATTCGGGGAATGGAAATTAATGCAGTGACATTTCTTGTTCCAGAAGGGATTTTAAAGAAAAATAAGTATATATTTCCATGTATTTATGTGTATAGAGATGACAGAGTCAAAGCAACCTGTTTTGTCTGGAGGAACTGCACATCAGGGTTACAGTGGTCCCAACTGTGGAGAACTTCACTTCAGCCCCCACAGAAATTCTGTTTTCTGCACTAACAAGCTGTACCCCTTTTCTAGATAGTTGCACTGTCCTCTTTAATATAATTGCCAGCTACAGCCTTCATCCTGAAAAGTTTTGAGCACATTTTTTTCAGACCATGGAAGCCTCAGCGAAGAAATCAAAAGCACTACTCTGAGTGAACAGAAATTGATTTGCTCATCAGTGTTGCTGAAGTGCAATGTGCTGTTGGTCTTAATGTTTTTTTACCTCAATTAAGTCTCCCTTTTGGGGAAAAAATAATGTATTTTTACTTTAAGCAACAAGATATAGGAACCCCATAGTATGAGGTGACATGGTCTGCCAGCTGAAGTAGCATCTCTGAGCATCAGCCAGTCAAGACAGGATCTAGGCATACAGGCAATTTGTAATAACACTGGACTGAATCTGTCAGGAAAGAAGGATTTTTTTCTGCCTTTATTTCTTTCTTTCTTGTCTCAACAGATAGGACTGAAAAGTTTGGCCCATTTTTTTCCCAGACTTAATAGAGGAAGATGTATTTGAAAAGATGTGACTTAACCTGGAAACTCAGGGGATGTTTTGTTTGTTTATTTTAGTCCCATATTGATTCACTCACACTTTTGAACTAGTCTGAAGGAAGATGAATGAGGAAAATCTGGAGGGATCTGCTGGGGCTCCTGTAGCTTTCCACACCAAGCTGGAAGGGCTTAGCTTAGCATCAATGAGCTCCAGACAGTGGCAGCTAGGTGGGATCCCCAAGGACATCTCAGACATTCCTACATCTTTAAATCTGGGGACCTGGTCTAAGCTTGCAGAACAGCTTACAGGACACTTCAGATCAATCTGGAATGAGGCACTTGTGGTCACTGGCTCACCAAACTCCACTAAACTGCACTTACATCACAAGTTTAGTACAGATGTTCAACTGGCTTTTCCCACTTCTGTAGAAAATGCCTGCAGGTGTTTGTACTGGAAATAATAAGGAGTTCCTGAATAACAGAGCTCAGGAAAAGTGCTGCACTCCATGAACTGAAGGAAGTTTAGTCCTCTTCCTCACCCAGGGCAGCAGACAGCTTTCAGATCCTACAGCTTGGAGACACAGAGGAGGAAGTACATCTGGGGCTGTTCTGCAGTGTATGTGAGGGTTGTGTGTGAGGGTTATGCTTCACAGGTGAGGAAGTATGCTGAAGAAACCAAGACACCCAAAGTATCCAAAAAGAAGCCAAGCAACCCTTTTCTTTCAAGTATTCCTTGAGCCACCTTCAGATTGAGTAGCAGCACATACCTCTGCATAACTGCCCAAAGATAAAGATTCCTTTTCTTCCATTCCTTGCCTTTTGCCATGGATTTCTTTTCCTGCCAGTGTATAAAGTCAGGAAGGGCTTGAGTGCCTCACCAGCTGATTTATTGAGCAGAAATTACTTTTGGCCTTGCATTTGGGTCAAAAAAGATAACACCAAATTAGCTCAAAGGCCTCTGAGTTGAGAGTTTGATTTTTATGGAAAGATATAAAGACCTTCTTTTGTTAGGACAAATGACTCTGGTCTTTTTTTTTCCTTTTGTCTTGAAAGCTGACCTATGATCCTTGAAAAGCTTTCTACAGTTTTTAGGAAAAATCAATGTGGCCTATTTTTAGATTCAAAGCTTATATCTAGTCCGTTTAAGAACTGCATGGATATTGTCTTGGCCCAAGGTTCTATCATAAAGACTATTCAACTTTAAGTGCAATTTTTGTGAATCACTTTTCCCACTAGTATATGACAATTCCACTCACAGTATTAAATGTGTTGGTTTATTTGCATTCTCTTTCCTTCAGTTTCCTTTATACAACATGGATTTCCAAGGTGTGTAATGCACAGTGACTCGGTGTCATGTAGGGGACAGACAAGGGGAAATGGATCTCAAATTAAAGGCAATTGCTCTTCAAGGGTTGCTGTCCTTATTTGAGCAGGGTGCATGGGTGAGAGTTTGAAGTACTGCAAATGCATGTTTTTAGAACTGTGAATAATTTCAGTTAAAAGTTTTGACTTCTCACCCCACCTCCATTTCCTGCCATGTCTCTGTGTGCCACACAGCAGTGTGGTTGTGGCTGGCTTGGAGCTGCCGACAGTAGGTGAAAGAGGGAGTGCAGAGCCCACTGATGACAGCAGCAAAGTTCAACATGGCAGTGGTTTGGGAGGAAGGTGACCCCTGTGTAAGGAGTGTTTCAGAGGGCCAGAACAGATTAGTGGAGAATTAGTGGAGCTCAGAGAGGTGTGAAAGAAAAAAGATGGAAAGTGCTTTGGGCAGGGCAGCTGAACCTCTTGATATATTGCCTCCCTGAACTTCAAGTCATCTACTTCCTACCTTGGCCCTTAGCCAGCTTGGTATTTCTGGAGAGCGAGGACCAATTCCTGGGTAATTTCACCCCAGAAAGGTTTGTATTCTGGTATGCTTGCTTCTTTAGCCCCCATGTCCCTCTGAGATGTGAGATGCATTATGCCTCACACCCACCCTGTGCATACATTCGACCCAGCCAAGCTCCACTACTCTTTGCTCACCTCCTCTGCTTCTGCTGTGCTCATACTGGAAAGCAAAGCTGGCTGGGAAATGCCTGCAGTGTCTCAACACAGCTCCAGGACAAAATCAGGAAGAACAGAGCCGAGATCTGGCACTGGTTTTTCACAGCGCAAGGCAGCCATGTCCCCTGACACAGCCTCAGAAGGGACCTGTCTTGTGTGTTTTGCAAGTGGAGAGAGAGTGCCACACTTTCAGCAAAGCATATTTTGTCTCACAGCTGATTGAATGAGATGGACACTTACCTTTTATGCATATGTTATGATAAATCTCATGTCCACAAGTTCTGCTTCTAGGCTGTAACTATGAATGCTCATATGGTTCATTGCAAAGCATTAACTGGAGGGCCAGCTGTCACTCCACTGCTATACTGCTGTAGCAGAAAGGAAAATCTCTAAAAACTGTCACCTCGTTTCAAAGCAGTGGAAAGAACTGACAAAATTTTGCTGAATTTCCATTGTCTAGTGCAAATACTATTAATTTAAGAAAAATAACCCATGTCAAGAAAATCTAGCTTCATGTAAAAAATATTATTCCAAGCAGAAAAACTGATTGTGATAAATAAAATATGACCAAAACGTACTTTACAAGGTGGAAAGTTGTGGCTTACTCCAGCAAATGTTTTAGTCTCAGACCTCCATATAATTGTAACATAAAAATCAATAATGTGCAAAGAATGACAAATACTTCTGATGAGCCTTCTCTCAGCAACACCATTAAAGTGTTTTACCCATAAAATGTTTCTCTGAAAGGCAAATGGTTCTTGTCAGATTAGGCTAACTCTCCAAGAGAAATAATATTGTTTCAGGAGCCATAACTGACAAGTTGGAGATCAAAGGAAATGCCTAATGAAGAAAAATGGTTGATAAGTGACACAAATCAATTAAACGTCTGAATGTTTTCTTAACTCCGTGCTGTAGAAACTACACACTGGAAGATGTAATTTCTAGTTCTGAAGAAGTGTCAACCTGACGCCAAACTGCAAAGTTAATGCTGGCAAAGAACCTAGAGAGGCAAATGTGTTCCATTATTCTGGCTGTGGAAAATACATTTGGACCAATCCTCATTGCATGAAAGCTTGAGAAAACTAATTTCCTTCTCTGCAAAATCAGAACTTAGTACAACTCCAGAGTCCAGAAAGACGAGCAAAAGTTTTGTGTCTGTTTAAGAAAATTGTGAAGATTCCAGGAGGAATCCAGGTAGATTTAGCTCAGGTTTTTCTCCACATTGAGTAGGGACAAGGAAGATGTTCTAGTAGCAGAGGCATGACTCCTCTATTTCTTATCACACAGCATGAATGGTATATACTGAGATAATACTGTGCAGCTTATTTGCAAACTTCTGTGAGTAGCCTCACTAAATATTGCCTAGTGATATCAGAAATTAGTGGGAGGTCATAGAAAAGTTTCTTTCCTGGGTTTTAATTCATATCCTGCCTTCCAGTATTCCCCACCTCCTCATTGTGATATTTGGCTCACTTCATTCTATGTTACTACAAAGTTTCCAGAAAGGATGTCAAAATACCTGTAAAAAGATAAAAAAATAGAAATCTCATTTTATAAAATATGAGATTGACAGCTTATGACGTCGTAGGGAGAGGATAAAGAGAAATTTAAAATTAATTGTTGCTTGCATTTTCCCACTTTATTTTCAGTAGTATTTTTCCTCTGTTGTTTTAAGATAGTGGTATCATTCAGCTGGGAGAACTGGGATACAAACATGAATTTGGAAGAATTTATCTGGCATGTTCTTTGTAACTCACAGAGATGAGGGGATGATTTAAAGAATATTCACCTCCAGACTGGTCAGAGATTAGTCTCAGCTATCCATACCTGAGAATTTCTATCCTCTCAGCAAGTGCAGCTGGAATATGGATACAGTTCAACAGCTGTGTAATCCTGGACAGCCTTTCTGACTGGAATCAGAAGGTTCCTTGCCAATGCCATAATTTCTGCAATTGTTTGAGTGCAACCTGTTATGTTTTTGTACACCACCCTAATTTTGGGTACATTTCATTATAAGTCGTTCAGCAATGAGGCCAGAGGAACAGTATGGGAATGTTTTTTTCTTTCGTGAAAACAGAATGAGATGGGCAATTACTTTTAGTGCATTTCCAGCACCTCTCATCTGTGTTACTTGGCTCTTTGTTAAATCCTTTCATGTGTCGGAGATGAAGCACGTTGCATAAACAGAAAGCCCTCTGTATTCTGTGTCAATGGTGGCAGTTCTTTGTCAGTTGCACTTTCTCTCATAATTTATTTCCAAGATGCGTGTTCACTTCTTTTAGTGTTTCATAACACACAGTTTATTATGGGGGAGCACATCAGCTCTTTCATCTCACATTTTAGTAGAAAAGCAATCCATCAGTCATAATTAGACACACTGAACCAGACTGTGCAGTGTGGCAGAGGAATGCCCAGTGTGAGGGAGGAGAAAATCCATGACTGCTGACAGTTGTTTGATTTCATTGGTATGGCTCCCGTGAGACCTACAGTGGAGAAGGGGACAGCAAGCAAACTGCTGGAGAGGAGGGAGATTCTTTTACAGGTACTGCCTGAAGACAAGTAGCAGTGAGCTTCTTGCTTAGGGCATCTGAATTGTCATACTTGTAGGGCCTGAAAATGGGTAATGTAAATATCTTGGCATGAGAGTATGGAAGAGATGCCAGAGTGGTTCCACAGCACCTGCAAAACATCAGCATGAGACCTTACAGAGGCTGCACTGGGGGATTGTCTGTAGGTGAAATGTACATTTCTCTAAACCTCCAGGAGTAACCCATGATTGTATCATCTGTCTGTAGAAACATGGCCATCTCAACTTAAAATATTTTAAGAAAGTACACATGCATTAATTAGCATCTTTCATTATGTGTTTCTTTATGAATCACAGAGGACCCCAGGTTGGGAGGGACCTAGGAAGATAATCTGGCCCAACCGCTTATTAGATCTTGAAAACCTCCATTGATGGAAACTCTACCACATCCCTGGGGAGGCTGTTGCAGTGATTGGTTGTTATCACTGTAAGAAATGTCTTTCTTATACTAAGATGAAACCTAGGTGTGTTGCCACTTGTCTTCGCTCTCTGGCTCCTTGTGAAGAGAGATCCTCCCTCCTCTTTCTAGCCACCCTGTCAGTACTGGACAACTGGGATGAGGTCCTCCTGAGCATTCTCTTCTTCAGGGAGAGAAGACATGGCTCCTTCAGTTTTTCTTCATAGGGCATATTCTCCTGCCCTTTGATCATTTTCATGGCCTTCCTTTGGACTTTCTCCAGACTGTCTGCATCTTTCTTGAGTTATAGGGATCAGAACTGGACACAGTTCTTCAGGTAATGCCAGGTAGAGTGGGATGATCACGTTTCTATGTTTACCAGTAAAGCCTCTTAATTCTTTCTTTCTTCCTAAATGGAAGTTCTATTTTTGGGAGTGAATATCCCAGGTAGATATGAAGCATCAGGGGAAATTGCAAAAATTGGTGGAAGAATCTCCCAGCCTTGTGTTTTGACTTTCACATTACTTTTAATTTCATGTCTCTGAGGGATTTCAGTAATTTATCTTAATAAATGCATAATTTGCTAGTGAGATTTTTCATTTCTTTTAAGGTTATTCTAAAGTAACTTGAAAATTTAATTTGCTGAATCTAATTCTCAATGCTGAGCTGGATTTTTTGAATCGATAATCAGACAGTAGCTGAATAATGAGGATAATGGATAATTAGAAAAAGCATATGACTTCCTGCATCTTCATTATTCATACCAGAAAATTACTGGGCAAACACTCTTAGTCCAATGTAATCCCTGAATGCTGAATAAATGAAACACAGCTAAATCCTGGGCAGTGCTCAGGCTGAATAAATTGTGGTAGTGGTAAAGACATCCCCCTACACCACCCCTGCCCCCCAAATGGCATTAATTCTACTTCTTAGAAAATACCAGTGAACCTTTATTATCTATTGCTCCCACTCTCCAGAAAACACAAGATCTGGTTGACAATGCAAAACTCTACATCATGACACTAATTCCTTCTATCCTGAACATGAGTTGGATTTCTCTTGGTGACAGAGGGCATCTCAGGTGAACAACTATGCACAAGTAGGTAACTTTTGAATGGTGAAGGACCAAGACTTGGTTTTAAAGCAACCAAAGGAGAACGAACTAATAGAATAACTAGCAGTTTCTCAGTAGATCTGAAATCTTTGTTGCTTCAATGTGTCAATATGTCATAAGGTTTGGAAATGCAAATTCTGCTCTCCTATAAGTTTGCGGGGGATAACATTGCTAAGTTTATGTTATTTATCCTTTTTAAATCCTTAGATGGCTTAAATGTGAAAGGAATGCTAAAATAATGTTTAGTAATAAGATGCAGGGCACTGGGCTTGTCCTTAACTGCTCTAGGTCCTCTAAGCTCACCAGATGACATGCTCTGTGCTTCAGTGTTAAACTGATGTATAACAGCTGTGTTAAGTCTTGTTATAATGACCTGATTTTGGAAATGTTTATCAGCAGGGTCCTCCTTTCTCCCGCTATTTTATCTGTGTGCTCATCTTCTCTTAAGCATTAAGATCTCTTATTAACCATATCTCTTGTTCAGTATGATAGAAATTGAGAGGGTTTCTGAGAATTTACTACCAACATTTGCTACTTTGTGGTGATCCTCTCTCTTCTGACGTTTGGTCTGATCACCTAATACAGGCAGCTGATTGCATTGGACTTTTCAGACACGCATTGATTATCACAAATTTTGACCTCCAGTGTGTCTTTTGGGCAAGAGTTTACAAAGGAAGATATCAGTGCCATTTCCGTATTGTTTCTAACGGGAGTCAGCTGTCTATTTTAATCAAGATGTACTGAGATACAGGCTACACTATGAATAATTTCAGTGTGAATAACTCTCCAAGGTGAATTAATATTTAGCTCCTGAGACTTGTTAGTGAAGTGTTTTCCAAGACTGTTTCCCCATCGTATGTTGTCCTCAACCTGTGCAAAAGGTTTGGCAATACTTAAGAGCTGTCATTTATTGTCCATGAACATAGTAGTTTCTGATGTTTGTGGTCAAGATCTCTGCAAAGAAACACAGAGCTGACCAAAGCAGTGTATGAAAAATAAGATTTAGCAACATCTGCATTTTCCCTTTTCCTTTAATTTTTTAATAGGATGATCCAGTATGAGGGACACGCAGCAGTTTTTCAGTCACACCAATTTACTTTAAAGAAAATTTCTCTCTCTGATCTCACAAGTTTTGAAATAAAATAAACAAAACTAAGTGATTCATTTCTATCTGGAATAAATACTCAACCTTAGGTGCCACGATAAAAAGCCATTGTGGAGAAAAAATGGCAGTGATTGAGATCTAGGTTCTAGCTACATAGGCAGCATCCAAATCTATTTAAGAGGTGCTGGGAAACAGCTTAAAAAACCCCAGCACTCTTAGATGAGTGCAAATTGCTGTGGTGGAAAGGGCGCAAGGGAAGTCTAGCTTATCTGTGCACTGTATATCCATTTCTGTCCAAACAAAGCAATAAAATATATATAGAAATGACAAAGTTAGTCCTCTCCAACTTAGTGAGAAAGCACAATTTTTTTGTCATTTTTGCCGTATTTGTCTTCCTCTTTTGTATTAAAAAAAAATAAATCTGGTGGTTTTCAAGAGCATCTGTTATATAGGAAAAAATGAGAAATTACAAAGAAATCACAAAAATCACATCTTAAAAAAGAAAGGGGAAGAAATAGCGTATGGATGCATGAACTAAGTGTGTTAAATAGTACATGCTGCTAAGCAATTTAAAAAAATATTAATCAACATCCTTTGAGCATAAGCTCAACACAATTCACAGCCCACAGCCGTGACTCAGAAGGAAAGTTCACTATTAAAATGTCAACCTTGTCGTTTACTCCTTTTGCCATTTACTTAATTCTGGAGGAAAACTTTGTTCATTAATGCTGATTTTTTTTTCTTGGTAGCAGTTGTGCTCTGGTGAACGCTTCTATTTGCATTCAGCCCTGAAATTTGGACTCTCTTATGAGAAGTTTGCAGGTGATTCTGTGCTGTGTTTAGTATCTGACTCTTTGCAGCTTTGTGAGAGTAAATAGCTACAGCACTGCACAGCAAATGGTTAAGTTAAAAACAAATACCCAGCAGAGTTCTTACCACAATCCAAAAGAGGAAGAGAGCAGAAGACTATAAAATGAGCTTGGAACTAAATTTCCTTCTAAGAGAGTCTTCAGGAACACATACTCAAACACTAAATATGCGACAAGTCTGGGGAAGATCATATATTAAAGGCTGGATACACACTATTTTCCAGTTGACCAGAGGACTGGCAGTGAAGCAAAATAAAGCCAGGAAGAGAAAGCTATCAAAAATTCCCTTTTGCTTGTTCCAAGAGGAGCTTCTGATTGCACCAAAAAGCTGTGCAGGGACTATTGAATGCTCACTATGGATGTTCACAGTGGAGGGGAGTACCCTAGATCATGTTGTCATCTTTTCTGAGAGCCAGAGAAGAGCTTGTTGGTCCTGTGGTATGCACAGATCCCTTAAGATCCATGGAGATTAGGGGAGCAAATTTGAACTGGAGTAGCAAATTGCAGTAGAGAGATATGGGGATTCTCACAGTATTATTTATTCTCAAACTCAATTGCAAAGAAATTTCCATGGGCTTGGGTAGTATGAACTACTTTACTTGGACATATTTTGCTCCTAAAAAAATTCAAGAGTATGCTTCTTGGGAGGAATGAACCCTTTGATTATGCTTCTGTTATCTGAATTGGACAAAAATGTCATGCCCAAAGGAGCAGTGCATTTTTGTCTAAGCCTGATTGTGAGTGATACCTGTTACTCGCCTTTCAGAGGAGCAGATAATTGGAAATGCGCTCTTCTATCACATCTGACTGGGCCTCTGAGGACATCTCTATTATCTCTCTATTATGTCCTTTAGGGAGAATGGAGCTGCTTTTTTAATATGCCCTTTCCAGCTTTCACTCGCTGTGATCAGCTTCTTAGTCATGTTGCTTTATTGTGTGAGTGATCTCCTTTCAGTGCTTGAGCTGCCCTCACAGCTACCAACAGAATAAGGGGCTGCTCTGTGGGAGCAGTGCTTTAGTAGTCCATCACAAAACATTGCCCTGGGACACACAACAGCTCTTGTAAGTTAATGTCACTCCACTGACTCCAATGTACAGTGGGCCTGCAATGGCTGGCATCAGTCTGTCCTACCCTTTGCTGTACTGCTCCACCGACCACTGTATCTCCTTTCTTCCACAACACATTCATTCCTCCTTTGTTATTATTTTCGGTCCCTGTGCTTGCCATCCTTTCTTCTCCACAGTCTCCAATTCTGGACCACTGCATTTTTACCTGCACCCTGACCAGCTCTTAGCTCTGGTGGCACCTGTGGAAAGCCCTCAATAGTTGTCATAGTCCAACTCAGCTGACTGTGGTGAGACATCGTGGATTTTATTAGCTGGAGTCTCGCTTCTAGTCTAGTCTGTGCATGAAAAGTATCAGGGAGCTGGGAGCTCATGGCTCCTGGGAAGTTGTTCAGAGCAAGCTTCTAAGAAGACAGGCAAGAGGGCTCCCTGTTCCTGTGAGTTTTCCACCTCTGACACCTGAAAGCTAGGCTGTGTGCTTCCTTCCTGAAGAGAGAACTACTGGTAGACCTCACTCGCCCCTGCTTTGGTCCTGATTTACACCAAGTTGAAGGCAGCAATCCTGTGCATGTGAAAAAGAGACAGATGCTTTAAAATGAGGGCTGAATGACTTACACAGAACAAAAGCAAAGTTTATTCATCTTATTTCTTATGGCCACCCTGTGTGCTGAGCTGGATACTTTTAATTTGTAATTAGAACTCGCAGGTTTCACAAGGTACGCGTAAGCTCTGCTGTGTCAGCACTCACTGACAGCATTACAAGGTTACTCACAGTATTGGATAAACTCTAGGGAACCAATAGTACTTAAAATGTTTGTAGGATTTCAGTAAGTAGGACGTTTAGGACATTACTTTGCACCTCAGAAACAATTTATATTCTGAGGCAGGTACTCAACTGCTTGCATGTGAAAAATAATCTCTCGCTTTGACTCCAAGAAATATCCCTGTGCTTATACCTTTATATAATGGATGTATCTTACTCTGTTTGGGTGTTGTGGTTTTTTTTCTTGTTTTGTTTTGTTTTGTTTGTTTTTTTTTCTTGTTTGTTTGTTTTTTTTTTTAACAGAAAGGGGGAATGAGAAGAAACATGGACTAACTTTCATCAAATGGGCTTCCAAAAATCTACCCCCAGACTAATCTATATTTCATTAGATGAAGTGCATAAGAGGCTGTATCCCTCTTGATTGATGAGCAAAAGTTTTATGAGAAATAGGAACTGTATAATGTAGCTGATCCATCATTCAGAATAAGTATTAATAATCCTATCCAAAATCAAAACTTTTCTGGGCTACTATCCAGTGATACATGAGATAATTTTCCACAGGTCCCAAAACCCCACAGCATGGCTAAACTGGCCTTCAGACCAAGTGCTACTCTAGAATGTGTAATTCCTTGGAAAAGGATCATTAATCTCAAATTTGACCTGAATTAATATACTCCAAGGATGACAATAGACTTTGGCTTGAGATTTGTGTACAACAACAGACAAAAAGAGAAGGACTTAAAAGAACCTGACAAAGGTTTGGTGTTCTTGCATGCAGTAATTAGCCTATTAAGTCATGTGGTTTCTTTCCAGCCCTTTCAGTTATTTAGGACACTATGTTACAGCAACACACTTGCTATTTTCAGAGCAATGTACAGCTTGTAAGGAAGTCACTCCACTGTGGAGTGCTGGGTTGTGATCCTGTGTTCAGGCTGAGGCTCTGTGAGACTATGAGTGTAGTTTTGCCCAGGGATATATTAATACAGAGTACACAGCTGGAGCTGGAGCCCCAGCTATCTCCTCTGCACATGGACCCTAAAATTTCTGGGCCTCAGGGGGAGACTTAGATACTCTCACATTCCAACACCAGAGACTTCATGTTTCCATAACACAGGAAAAACAAAGGATGCCATCTTCCTTCCCTGCTTACTTCCAGTCCCATGCCTAAAGCACTGTCTTGGAAAGAGGGAAATCCAGGAATCTGCACTGTTTCTTGGTAGTGCAATGAACCATTGCTTTCCACAGAAGGGAGAATTTACTCCCATCCCTCATGAAAATGGCAAGAAGTCTGCCCTCCAGGCTCTTCTAAAAAACTGAGGCAGTTGTCAGCCTCTGCCACAAAGGGATCCCTCTGTGTGGGTGCCAGGTGGGGATACTGGCTTCATGTAGGTGCGTGATCTGAAGGAGGGCACTGCCTTCCTTTTGGGGCTCCCCCTAGGTGACTTTGCACCCTGTCCCAAAACTTAATATGCTGACTACTGCGAATTCCATTTTGAGGCACTGCATTTTAGCTCTCCCTGGGCATGCTTTTTGGATGCCAAAATCCCTTTCATGGGTTTGGCTCGACGGTGACTGTCCACAGTCTCACATGATGCAGACAAGCAGGAGATGCACTAGTCCCAACATATGGCCGCTGTTCCAAGTCCTGGACTGCAGGCTTTATCTTTTCATCCATTGTTCCCTGTATTTGGCTTTGTCTGCTTCATCTTTTGCCACTCTTCCTATCACCATAGGGTCCTCCACATTCCATGGAAGTCCTAGAGAGCTGCTGCTCCTCTCCAGTGGCTCTAGGACTGCAGATATGTTTAGTTGACAAGACAACAGGGACTTCTTTCAGAGTCTGCTGGTACTGTGCTGAAGCTGATATTGCAGAGTAAGTCAGCCTTCTGCAGATATCTCAGAAATCCTACAGTAACCCAAATGGTGCTGGGCATCCCAAATGGTGCTAGGCATCACCAATGGTGCTAGGCACCCTGATTTGTTGAGCTGCTTTCTCTGACTGGTGTCTACAACCCACTGCTGGATGAGAGCTCTGAAACTAGATGACATATGTCTCATACCCAGAGTAAGAGCCACCTTGCAGCTCTTCCATATTCTATGTGTAGCACCATACTCCTCACCTCATAACTTTACAGTTTTCATATTATTAGTGAATTAGTCCTCACTGCTGACCATGGCTTTAATTTATTTTCCTCATGGTTGATTTTCAACTAGGAAAACTAAAACTGTGATCAAAATCCTGGAAGAGGAGTAAGAGACATTCCTGAAATTCAGTCCTACCTCCTATACTGGTTTCTCTTAGCAAGAGAATTCTGGTAGCAATAAGAGGGTCACTTAATCTCTACGTATGTCAGAGATTGGTAGGAGCATTTGTAAAATGATGATGACAATGGTCCAAAGGGCTTTGGCAAGAAAAAAACTGTTTTAAGAAAGCTTGTAAAAGCATTTAAAAATATAAGCAAGTTCTGACCAGTAAATTGTTGTTTAATGGTGATGCTCATTGCCCAGAGCTTCAAGAGCACAGACAAAAGGCAGAATATACACAGATAGGATATAATGGCAAACTGAGGAAAAGGTGAACTTGTGACTTTTGCATGGATTCACTGTAAAAACCAGGGATGACTGAGATTCTTTGAGTCCTGAAGGATCTATGAGGACTCGGATTTGCTCTGTGCAGAATCTCCCACCACAGCCAGATGGTCCAAATCTAATGAAATGAAAATACCCCATTTTTCCAGCTTCTGATCTCTCTTTCACAGAGGATGTGGTCCTATCACACCATCTGTTCTGAATGCATTTTAAAAAATACTTGGGATCTTCTTAACACTGCTTCTTGGCAGACTTCCATGTTGCATTGTATCTGCTTTCTCATTGCATCCCACCTTACAGAACATGGTTCAGTTTTGTCATGTCTTTATATGTAATGAACTTCATCCATTTACACCAAGACTGTGGAAAATATATATAGCTATGTATTTAGCAAAGAAATTGCCCATCTATTATGAGAGCTTTTCTTGTAAATGTAAAGGAACATGAAGATTTAAATGTCATGGCAGTTGTTGAAAGGAGTTTGCAGAAGATTCTTTCTGTTGTAGCTCTGGTTGCACCTTCAGAATCAGGTCCTAGGAGGCAAACTTGTTTTCACCTCTTCTAAATGCTGAACATAATTGTTCACTTATGTTTGATTATAACCTCCTTTAGTATTCTTGAAAAAGATAAAGCTCAGAGAAAATAGTAATTCTCTGGAATAGTAAAAAACTTTTAAAAATGAGTAATTTTTCCATGTTGCCAAAGATCATGTCATTTGCTAAAGCCATTATTTCTCACGTTTTCTCTGGGGAGTTAGTATTGTAATTTTTAGTATTTAACCTGGTTACTTTAATCCCAGAATATGTAGTAATATTGATTTTTACACTTAAAACTTACTTTTTGGAAGAATAAGAGCAAAGGCATGAAAACAGGTCTTAGCTAGATGTTGCTTGCCCTACTCAGAAATATGGTCTGTTAAAATCACAGACGATTCCTGAAACACCTTGAGGTCTGTCCTAAAAATCTTACCTTTTTGCTGAAGTTATTTCCTCTTTCAGAAACTTTACCTAGTAGATTTCTTCTTATTTCTCTGCATGTTCTCTTCAGGCCTTGACAGACCTTGCTGCTGGCTGTGCACTCCAAGCAACTACTATCTCAATCTTAAACTCCAAATAACGGAAAATAATAAGGGAATGGAGATGGAGGAAAAAAGGAAGTTGTGGCATCTATAATGTTTCTCAATTATCCTGAACTCTTCTTTCTCCCATAATATGATGATTTGGCACTTACAAATCATCCCACCTTCAAAGCAGGAATTTGTAGAAAAAATAGAAGAAAGAATGTTGCAATGCAAGAAATATGAAGGTGACGAGTGCAGAAAAATAGGGGCATCACTGTGAGAGTAAGTGGTGACCAGAAAAGCCTACCCTTTGCTATTTTGCAGCACTTTAATTTTGCCAAGTTTTTTTCTTTTTACTTGAATAAAATTTTAAAAAAATCAACCCAGCAAAGCTGTGTGTCTTGCACATAGCATCTCCTGTCTATATATATCAGGTAGCTTTCATCTGACAGAAATAAAGAAATTTCCAATAAAGCAGTTCACATTCAAACCATGTGCCAGGATTCCCTTTATAGCCAGAATACGATTATAATTTTAAGATGTGATTGATCCAATTTTAAAATGAATATCTGTTGTTGATCACATGAATTGTGTCCTAAAAGTACCTGTTTCCTTTTGCTGTGTGTAAGAGGAGCTGGGGAGAACAGTTCAGGCACAGACATCTCTGTGTTACAGACTTCAGAAAATCTGGCTCCTACCAACACAGCTTTTGAAGGGACAAACTCAAACTACCTTCCTAATCAAACTTGAAAACAGGCTGAATGACCTGTGTACTAGTTACTTTAGATGGTTTTGGTATTATTTTATACTTTCAGACCCAAGCAGTTTTGTACTACTGCTGCTGTACTGTTGATAATTGCTATCAACCAGACACTTAAAAAAGAGGCAGCTCCATTTCAATGCTGGCTAAAGTGACCTCTCTTAATTAGTTTCCTTATTATGCTGCAAAATCTTGTGGGTTCCTTCAGGTTGAGAGTCATTAGATACATACAAGCTATTATTGTTTCATTACCATTTTTTCCCTCATAATTCTCAGTTTTTTCACAGGTTTCTTCATTTTAATATTTGTCCTGGCCACTTCTGAGCAGCTGCTTTCAGTGTGGTTTCCCGCCTTGATTGTCCCAGCCTGTTACCATTCAGAACACGTTAATTAGGAATACAGAAGATGGTTAGGACAGATATGTTCTCTCCCAGTGGAGAGCTAGATCTATTTCTCCACTTCTGCTGCTCATTAGCAGAATTATTAAAAAAAATATGTTGACGTGATGTCTCCTTCCCTCCGCGAAGGCAGCCTGTGCTGACCACACTACCACCACTGCTAAGTGCCCATACTGGAGGAGGGGGTGAATTGGAAGTGATAGCTCCAGGTAGAAAGTTTGAAGTCCCTTTGTCCCCCTGGTGAAAGACCCAGTTGTACAACAGCCATTATTATTTCTGTGCCTTGGCTGAATGGGTGCATCCCAATTCACCCAAGGGACCAATATCCCAAATAAAAGGCCAGGATTAGGTAATTTTCCACTGCTTTCTGCCCTCAGCCTCTGCTCCTTTCTCCCTCTTCTACATTCCATTCATTTTCTGGATATCTGGGTCTCCTTTTTGTTTGACTTTGCCATTACTGTTTTCTTTGTTATTTAAGTAGCGCTGCTGATGGCCACAAAGATAGATGGTAAATGGGGTGTGACAGGTACTAGCTGTGGACCCTGAGGGCCCTAAAGTGTAGAAGTAATGCATCCCAACAAACAAACAGAGGAAAAACCAACAAGATCAATTGCAGACTAGGGAGGAATGCACTGCAGTCAATGTCCTTTTTTTGGAATATGAGCATTTGAAAGCCTTTACTGAGGTGCTAAGAGACCGAAGAACAACAAGGAAAGGGTAATTTCAGACACTTGGGAGGTACTAAATACAGTTTTCTTCCTTTTCTTTAGTCCCTCTTTCACAGTTGCATTACAGGCATTCCTCCTGGAGAAGCGCGCTCTGCAGAGCGTGGCTGGTCCGGGGAGAGCGCAGTCTGCTGTGTGCGATGGGGTTCCTGTTAGCATACTGCTTCTAAGTCTAGGTGAGGTCTAAGCATCCTAGGGCCTGGTCATGTGTCCCTGGAGGAAAAATACATCTGTTCACTATTCAGCTAATTTCTAATCAGAGTTCGTGGACAATTGTAAAAGTAACAATATTCTATCAGCAAATATTATTTGAAAGAAATTAAGTTGAATCATGGCTATGGCTGTGTCAAAACTTGTGCAAAAAATTGTCAAAATATTAGTTAGACAAAAGTTATAACATTTCAGTTTAACTTTATTACTGCTCTCATTTTTTTCAAGGGCAGCTGGAACAAAATAAAATATGTAAGAACAGTCAAAGTGAAGGTTGCTTTTTTTTTTCATTTGTGACGTAGAATGAAACCAAATGCCAATGCCTTAAAGTTCCCCTCAGGATAAGAAATCTGAATATCACCAGCTTGAATTATAATACTAATATCCCTTCCTAAAAAGGGAATATTAAGCTTGGCTTGCTCATCTGTGCTGGAAAGCAAATGAGAGCCAGACTTCCTGATATTGGATCTGCACATAGAAAAGGAAGAGGGCCATTTTTAATGAGGTACCATATACTCTCACTCCTGCTCTGTGCTACACTTGTTTGGCCCAATATTGTGATTAAAATCCATCTTGCCTGTACCTTTAAATACAGCTCCACTCTAGGAATAGCAGGAAGAAAACTGTATTTGTCTAGGACATGTTTTCCCCTTCCAAATATACAAACTATCAAGACAAAATGTAACAATTTGTCTTTCATTTAATGATGAATGATTTGCTCTGATATTTGTTCACTTTTCCAGAACTGTCTTAATTAAACTGTTGTAATCTATGTTTTCATACCAAACATGGTAATTTTGTTATTCAGGAGACACAGAGCTGGAACATTCTGATGCTTCTGAAGTGAGAATGTATATGAAAACTTATTTCATAATTTCTGGAGGCACATAAAAAGAAATAATTGTGTTTTATGCAGAATTAAGTCCCTCTGAAAATGCTGCTGTGAAAAAATTCACAGTAGTTTATAAGTCATAGTGACATTCTCTGTTATTTGACAGTTACTGGCTAGAAAACTTAAATACAAATTTCAAAGTAAAGATGTGAGACAAAGTCAACTGCATGACAGGAAAATTTCCATTCCTTTTTTAAGTTTAATGAGGGTTGTCCAGATCAAACCTTACATGTCAAGGTAGGAGTGATGGTAAAGATGCTCCTGGGTTTTTTTGCAGTGTTCCTCAGTCTCAGCTCCAGCATCTGGTTGTCATCTACCCTTTTTCAGCCATCTGTGTCACTGAGCTTTAATATTGACGTAGCTAATTTGCGATTCCTGCCTCAGCCAAAGATAGCTGTGATGGATTTTTACGCCTGAAATGTGCAACTGTTGTGTGCTTGTGTGTTGACATTGATGTACCTGCAAGAATTTTTCTTGTAAATGTACAGCCTTATCATCTTGGAAACACCATCCTCCACATTTCTGCCCCTAAGGTGAACAAGTGAATCTTTTTTTGACAGAAACTAAAATAGCTTCTCCATGAAAAAAACTCAAGCATTATTTATAATCCCACAGTATATATTTACAAGAAAAGCTTTCATTGCTTTTCCATTTTCTGTGGTGTGGTCTATGTTTAATGACTGGTTTGATGATATAAGAACAGCTAGCAGTGTATCTACCCTGAGGGAAAAGTCAAGGAGTTTGTAGAGACTTAGACTGCCCTTTGCATGACCGACAACATTTTGATTTTTAAAGCATATTTTGAGCATACAGTATTTCCCCAGAGAAACTAGGAAAGGGAGTATGCAGAGTCTCTGTTTATTCCCCATGGTGACAGACTTGGGTGCTGGTCCCTCCTGATGGTCTCTGGGAAGTGATGCTGTGCTCCCTTTATCCCAGGTCTGTGAAAACTACAACATCTCACAAGAATGAGAGCTTGTGTCTGTACTTTCTGTCCTTTGTGCTTGAGGAACTTGACTTTTTTAGACTGATCTCAGCATCCTTTGCATGTCATTGCTTTGGGCTTCTTCCCTACTTTCTTGGTAGATCCTTGGAATGGTTGATTGCCCCTGAAGCCAGAGCTGAAAACAGTATGGTTGTGAAAAGTGCTGTACAGCCCCTCTCTGCTGAAGACCAGGCACACAAGCAATCCATTTGTTTGAGGAGATGCAAAATAACTCTTCCCTCTTCTCCTAATGGAAGTATGGGCTAGATTTTCCCTAGTGCAGTGAATCAGAGAATCAGAGAATCAGAGGATCAGAGAATGATTTGAGTTGGAAGGGATCTTAAAAATCATCTAGTTTGGCCTCCCTCATAATGGGCAAAGACACCTTCCACTAGACCAGGCTGCTCAAAGCCCCATCCAGCCTGGCTATGAGTGCTTGCAGAGCTGGGGAATCTATAACTCCTCTGAGTGTCTCACCACCTGCACAGTAAAGCATTTTGTCCCAAAATCTAATCTAAACCTACTCTGTTTCAGTTTAAGGTTTTGCAATAACCCACTTGTTCTGTGGTACAGTTGCCACAACCAAACCCATCAGTACTGCTGCAGCCTGGTAGGCCTGTATTGCCCTGTCTCACCCACGTGTCAGTATTGCAGGTGAAAGATTGGATCCCAGTTCATAGAAGGAACCAGAGCAGGAAAACAGTTCTGTTGCACATGGCGCACGTGGAGAAATTGTGAGGGTCTGTGTACAACTACAGCACAGCACAGGGTTGCTCCTGCCCAAAACCAAATAACTGTTTCACTTCAATGCTGCTCTATTAATCTGATCCCTGACCCACAGCAGAGCTAACCAGCTTGGATTTGGTGACTCACACTGTCACAAAGCCAGTTCTAGCTAGTGAGTCCTTGCCCTGTAGTCTCCTGTGTGCTGCAGATACACTCCAGCAGCAGTTCCCACTTCTACCTCCTCTGCCTCCGTGGTGACAGTCCAGCCTCCCCATCACCTGCATCCTGGCTAAGGAAGCATGTACAGTTTGCACTTACCACTCAAAAGAGTGCATGTGTGAGAAAATTGACTTCCCAGCCTTAAAGGGTCATGTCCTCATTGTGCACTCTCCATCTATCCATTACATTTCTTATTAGAGTGTCTCTACTGAGACAACCAGAGAAATATGAAGTCTCTGTAAGCTCTTTAATCAAGTTCTGGTGCAGTATCAGTATGGTCCAGCAGATCTCTACGAAGCTTTTAATTTTCATGCTCTTTTCATCTGCTTTCTGGCTGAGAGAAGAATTTATCATGTCTCCACAGAGGTAAGCTGGAATTAGACTGTCAGTGATAGGCTTGCATGTGCTCTGGCAGTATAATTTAGCAGATCATCAGTCTATAATGAAGGCTTTGGTTCCTTCTGGCATTTTCATTTATGATGGCTGAGTGTTTTGCCTCCTTTTCTTACTGCATGATTTTCAGATAATTGTTCCAACTTACACATAATTATATTAGCTCTGCTATTTAAATGTCATATAATGCTTGGAGGTTTGTTTCTTTTTTAAAGCCTGCTGCTGTTATCAAAAAACCATGGAAATGTGAAATCTTCCCAGCAAAAGTGGACTTCCAATCTAAGTTTCCCCTTTACCCTTTACTCACTCTGTAACCCAAAGCACCAAGTGCACAATCATGTACCACTCACAACCCTGAAATTCTGCTGTAGCGAGACAAAGCTTAGTAGGAGAGACTGAAGTGGGAGGGTAAACACTTGACCTCTCTTTTCTTAGCTGTTATTACTTATATTCAGGTAACCACATTTCAAGCTGAAGAGACGAGTGCAGTGATGTTACTGAAAGTGGCATGAAAGATGTTGCTTTCCCTTTTGAAAGCACTTCATCTCACAAATGGTTTTGGATTATGCTCAGCTGATGGATCTTTATGGCACAAAGAAGGTGTGTTTAAGCCACTGGAACAATGCTTATCTTCTCTTGAACTTGCAGGTGCTTCTGACTTGTCTATTGCTCAACTCTTACTTCAAGCATCACACTATTAATTTGCAGAAATAGTTTTTCCCCTGAGGTGAGGTTGTTGCTTGTCTTTTGTTAATTATTTCTTGTTCTGTCAATTCCTATGTTTTAAAAAGATATTATGAATTATATGCTTCTGAATAGATATAGATATAGATATATATAATTTGCATAAACAGATAATATTCTCCAAGTGCAGTTTCACTCTTTGGATTTCATTGTGTGCCTTTCCTTAGGCCTTTCCAAAACAAACCAGAAAGCCAACAGGCTAAGCAGGGTCTGGGTGAGAGTTTGTTTAGTTTTAACATTCAGTACTCTGTGAATTGCTTAGCAAGGACTGAGGTCTCAGCCTATGTTGGATTAGGCAAACAGTATTAAAAAACATTCAGAATGATCTATGGATGAAATGCATAAGTACTTTATAATTTATTTGCTGGAGAAAGCAGGATGAGAAATGTTGGTTCTTCTGTATGTTTGGAATGATTGCAGTCAAATTGGGCACGCACTAAATGCATAATTTTAGATGGGGCTGATGGATATGCAGGTTAATAAAAGTGTCTGATGTGTCTCATGCTTAGACCTGGTTTTCAGTTGTTTCTTTTGTGGCCAGATTTTCCCCATCTGAAGTGAAGATCTGCCTGTCATGTCTACTAAGGGGGAATTACAAAGAAGTTTTGTTTCTCCTTTTGATTGGCATACAATTTGTGTTGTGAGTAGGCCAGTTATTCTTCTGGTGAAGTCTTCAAGTCTTCCCACTTGCATCTTGTAGAAATACAAACTTGTATGTGAACAAGAGGCATTTGCAACACTCTGACTTTCCCTTGCTGTTTTCAAGTGTGGATGCTTAGATTCTCTAAGGCAATCTCTGTGCCATCAGGGCTTTTAAATGGATGATAAATGTTTCATAAAGTAGTCAAGGACCTGTAGCAAAGTGTAGATGGGAACAGAGCTTTGGTCTCAAATGCTCTGTCTGAATCACTGAAGAAATGCTGGATGAATCTTTGTACCCTTTTCCTCATGCAAGACTAAAGGATGGGGCAGCAATGTGGTCTTATTTCCAAGGCTTAAAAGAGCTCAGTTCCTGTTGCAAGTCCGTGGGTTGTTCTAATGAATATGATCCTTTACAGTTTCTTTGGTGTCTTTCTGATGATCAGAGTAGTTGGGTGGAAGAAACTGTAAGGCATATGACCAGTTTCTTTTTTTCTAAGTAAAAGTGGGAAAAGGATCTGTGGGAGGAGCTGTTCTGCCAAAATTCTTCAAAATTCAGTGCAAGATGCTTTAGGATTGCTCTCCCTCTGCAGCAGTGTCAAGCAGTATGAATAGCACTGTGATCTACCCTAATAAAAAGAAAAGAAAGCCCAACATATATATTAATTTTCCTTGAAATATTACAAAACTTAATCTGAAATCCTCTACTTCCATAAAATTAACAAAATTTAAATGTCTCATTTTCCCTCCTCTCTGTCTGTCTCTGATGCTCTTGCTGTGACCACCACTACGTTTTCCTCAGAAGAATTAATGACATTTTATTTATTTGCAGCTAGATGAATCTCCACGGTACAAGAGAACAGTTTGTTTCAAAATCTCATGAGAAGCATGTTACAGAACTTGCTTGTGGAATGCAAGGAGGACTTCACATGAAATAGAGAAGGAAATTCTCAGTGTTCAAGGGCTTGGAGGATAATGCAGTTTCTTCAAATTAGACTCTTTGTTTGATATTGAAATAGCTTTCATGTGTGACAGGAAAGAATTAGTCATCTTCCTTTAAAATAATTGATCTCTGGCCACTTGCTGTTCCAGCTGTCACCAACTGGCCTCTATTTTGGCTTAAAAACAAAACAAAACATTATCTGTTTTTGGACTGTTAGAGCTTAAAAAGTAATGATCCAGATGAACAACCTCTTGGTTTTTCACTACCATGGAAGCAGCATTAGTCACTCCCTGGTGCCAGATGTTATAGTTAGCCCCATATTTTTGGCATGCTAGTCACTGCAGAGGACTTCAGGGCTCTTCTGTGGAACATTAGGGCTGTAGCACACAGGGACGATTCACCTAAAACAATTTTCTGCCATACTTAGCTCATATTTGGGTAAAAACTGGAGCTCACAGGAAAGTGAAGCAGGTAGAAGTTTCAGTGCCACTATCTGAGGACTGTCAGTGAAGGAGTAGGGGAGTCCCCCCCTCTTTGCAGACCTGACCTTGCTTAGGCATCCTCCTTTTAGGTTCTGCTAATATTTTCCGCTGTCTGGGTTTGTCTGCTGAGTCCATACATATTCAAAGTAGCAACATAATACTTGAATGCTAAATAGCCCTGTTTTAATCAGACAAAACTAGCTATTTTCTATGGTGTTGTCAGAGAGAAGCAATGTATAAAGCAGGTGAAAATGGGAAAGACTTAATGAGAGGTCATGTAAGAATCAACTGCTAGCTCATGAAGCACACAGTAAGTATTCTGTTTCCCTTCCCCACAAATCACCCTGATAATCTAGCATTAAGACAAATCTGATAACTAGAGAAAATTTAAATAATTGAATGTAATTTGGAAGTAGTTAAAAACAGCAGCTATGCTGTGCTCCAGAATTGGGGCTGTCCATGTCACAACTTACAGGGAAGGGTAAGAAGTGAATGCACTCCTTATTTGCAGTTGGTCAGGTACAGCAAATGATCTTTCAATGACTCTAAGAGCTGGCAAGTTCCTTCAACCATGGACTATTTATGGTGCTGCTGTGAGCATGTTCTGACACTCTCCTTGTTCTCTGACACAGATTATTTCTAAACAGATGGCAAAATGAAAAGGCAAAGTAAAAGGATGCAGAAAGAAAATCACACACAGTGGAAAGGAGAAATAAAGTCCAGTTTCCAGGTGCTCTTCCATATGTATGTGAAGCTAATGGCTGTGGCTGTATATCCAAGGAGATGGGCTCCAGGAAAGTACAGTCTAGAAGTCCTGAGGATAGTATAAATCATTGCTTCAGTCCCTCTGCTCTTTGCCTGGATTTTCCCTTGTTTGAGGGAAAATTATTTTTAAGGGTCTCAGAAGAGGAGCGGGATGACAGTACACTATTCCTTCATTGTTTTTCTCAATATCGAGTTCTAGTTTCTGCCACAGCTGTTTTAGTTCATGCTTTTTCAGATTATTTTTCTTGTTTACCGGATGCTGTTTCAGCATGATTTCTTCGTTCTGTGTTTGGGACAATTTGTCTTAAACCTGAGCTTCCCTCAGCACAGTGGGAGTAGCTGCGGCAGAGCTCAGCAGCAGCTGGCTGCTTGAATATACCTGTCTTCCCAGCAAGATTTTGAAGGTACAGAGTTGTTATTATCAGGATCCCTTCTAGCAAACAAGAAAGCCAGTTGGATTACATCTGCAGGGTGGGTGTTGGAGGCTCATTTAGATACACTCTGAGGGTAAATTCCTCAAACTACAGGGGTCCTTGCTGCCAAATTCTTTGATGCTAGTGACAGTCACTTTGGGCAGTAGTGCAGGATGCCTTCTGCAGGGCTGAACCCTTACTTCTTCATTATTGAAGACACTGCTAGCAGTGGGAAGGGTCATTTTATCGAGTCCAAGCTCTTCTCCTTCAGTCCACATACTTTGGCAAGCCCTGTGCTTCAGAAAAGAAGGAAATCAACTGTGGTACTCAGAAAGATGTTAATTAGCAGCAGCTCCAGCCCAATAGCCAGCAACCTGCACTGCATCAAAAGCAATATTATAGAGTCCAATACTGGAACATTAGTGCAAGCTGAATATTGTTCCTTTGAACTTAGGTTGTTTTCAGTTTGCTCTTGTTATTTTTTCCTGTATTTTTTGTTTTACTAAGGAGACAACAAGAAGATACACAGTTGGCCCTGTTTTTCATAAGCTGCACAGCAGTTCTGACAGTGGTATTGCAGGAAGCAGGAAGATCCCTACTCTCTTGCTGCAGCCATAATGTGACAACTGGTCTATTTCTGTCTTAGTTTTCATTAGGTTTTGTGCCCCTGTTTTGACCAAACATTGCTCTATAACTTCCTTTTCCAAAGGAAAGAGACCTTTCTATTTCCATATTAAATTATTAAATGTGTGCACATTATTTGAATTTATTGTTTGACCTTCTTGGTCTTTTATGAATATAAGCTAAATATATGTAAAAAAAAAATTAAATTTTTTTTTTACATGGGTCTTTTATCCATCATGTCCAGGTTTTTAATATACTTCTTATTCTTCTCTCTGAAAGGATACCCAAATCAAATTGTTTTCCTTTTTTCCCTCTAGACAAAATATCTTTTCCTTTGGCCCCCTTAAACAGTGTTGTTCTCCATCTCTTTAAATTTCAGCTCGAATCCTCAAATAATGATCAGAATTTTATCTATTTCTCCATTTTTTATACCACATTCCTAGCATCTTTTTATGTCCTTTTCTATTAAGAAGTAGTTAAATCTTAGCGACAAGCAGAAATATTTGCAGTTAGTCACCATAACGGTAATTAGCTTCCCTCATTTCCAGCAATGCTCTGTCTTCAGTGAAGAACTTGAAGACCTACTTTTACATGTTCTTCCCCTTAATATAAACTCCTCTTCTTTGGGATTTTATTTTGATCAATGATCGAATTTTCTAAAATGGTTTCAGCAATTACAAGACTAACAAGAATAGCCCAGAGTCTCTTGGCTTTATCAGCTATTTGGTGGAGAAATGTGCCACCCATTCCATCGAGAAGTAATTTACCCTTCTATTACTTATCACACTTATTCTACATTCTTTATGTAGGATACCAAAGGATCCCATAATGATATGATTATTAGTAAAACTCTGCTCCTAATAGCATTGCCTGAATATCTGTAACAACCAGACCTCATAATGAAATTACATAGTGATTTCTCAGCCCAGTAAAACCTCTTTAGTTACTTTTCCCAGTGAGATTGAGACAGATACTGTTGTGCCCATGCCATTGTTTCTACCTTTCCACTTTCATGCTCAGTTCCTTTGTTGATGCACCCCACTGCCTTTAGCTTCACTGCTGTCTTTCTGCACATTGCTTTTTCTCAATACATCTGCTCTAAATGTGGCTGCTATTTTACCACATGCTGTTATTCCTTCTAGTGTCTGATTTCACATCCTGTTCCAAGAATTTGACCTTGCCTGGTGTGTTTTCCAGGCCTCCTGCGTTAGATGGGGAAGCAATTTCTTACCAGCCATGCTCAGGAATCCATCGGGGAGAGAACCAGTCCCTGAGGAGCGCTATCAGCTGCTTAACTGTTGTTTCTGTCAGTGTGAGTTTCCTTCGTCATGCCCATCAGCTGTTTCCATGTTTGTTGTTACCTCATTTGTTACTCCTGAGAACTGAAATCACTCCTGGTTTCTCCCCTAATACTTTTTCTGGACTAAAATCCTTTCTATGAGGCATGCCAACACTATTTTGCAGGAATTCAGAATTTCATGCACATGCATTTCCTGCATCCTCTTTCCATGACTGCCTCCCTGCAGCTAGTTTCTCACGGGTGTTCTCAGGTTTGGTTTTCTCAGTCTTTGCCTTGCAACAAAGCATGAAACCTGGTAGACTGAACCTGAAGGTGATCCACTTTGCAGGTAATGGAAGAACAGTTTGGATTCCAGTATGGAAATATTAACAAAAATAATATAATGTCTTAAATGCCATCCGCTAAATTACAGCAAAATCCCTTTTGTGCAACAGCCACCACAGAGGAAATTAATATTTCAAGAAATGTCTTTTATCCAGATTATTTATTTTAGACTCCAACCTACTAACATTAAATACAAATTTAGCTTCCTTTTGTACTTTTGCAAAATCACTGCTTTTAAAATGACAGTCATTTATGTTGAGGGCATGTCTTCACTGGAGAGAGGGCACACACAGAATTCTAGTTGTACTGCTTTGCTCCCTTCAGCACTTCATAAGCCCTATGTCTTAGGCTGAACTTCTGCCTCTGATCACAAGCTGTGCCAATCAAAGATTAAACTGGTGTTGTGGAAAAACCTGTAATAAAGTAAGATAACAATTGGAAGGGATACACTACTGTGGCAGTGAAGGAAAGTCATTCGAGGAAAAAAAGGCCATTGATGGCATTTTGCATTGAAGCAGATGCACGTTATGTTGGGAAAATACAGGTAGGGAAGATAATCAACAAAATTCCCCTGAGCTAGTCACCTGTTATTTTGTAAGGCATCCTTGGGCGCACACTGACACAGGGTAAAATGAGAATAATCGTCAGTAATACAAACAGGTACAAGTGACATGTCAAGAACTGAGCTGCTTTCTGTAGTCATCTTGAACATATTTTTTAATATTTAATTTATTTCCCAAGCTTAGGCTTTTCTTTTGGGAGTCTTTTTGTTGTTGTCTCCTTAGAAATATCAGTCTCTGATTTTTGAGGTTTTCCCAAGTGATGAATTTTACTGAACTCCTACCAAAACCATACTGCACAAAAGGTTAGAACCAGGCATTGCAGTTCCTGTTCAAATGTGCTGCAAGGAAGGCAGAACCACAACACAGGATTGGGAAGGAAGTGTTTTTTGAATGTTACAATGACTAGGCAACTTGCAGCACCAAAACGAGGAGTTAAGTGGGCAAGAAAACAAGGCCCTTCTATTAATGTGCAGGAAGGGGTGGCAGAAATTACAGCTTTTAAGTTAATTTCTAAAGTAGATATCTGTCAGTCCAGGCCAAATCCAAAGAAAATCTTGAATCCTCAGCTCTCCTATGTGCATGGCAGAGGAAACCAACTTTTGAGCAAGAATCCAGACTAACCCTTCAGCAAAGACCCATCCTAAACGAAAACAATTCCCACAGTTGGGAGAGGTGGTGAGTAGAGGACATGAAGGTAAGTTTGCAGACCTGGAGCTCAAGTCATGAACAAAAAAAGTCCAAAATAACTCTCTTTAGTTAACACTCCTGCAGAATATTAAAATGATGTGTTGACAATTTGTCCCCATTTTAGGCATTGTCACACCCTGTAGCTGGGTGATATGTGCTATTCAGATGCACCAGTAAAATGCTGTGTTTGGGGAGCCAGAGGCGTGCACAGTGATGTCAGAACAGGAGAGGGATGTGCACATTGTTTGCTTTTTTCTGACCTGCTCAATTCACCAAACATGGATGAACTTTAGGAGAAGGTAGGAACAGCAAAACTGATGGAACAGGGTCCATGTAAAATCTTAGAGTTGTTTTGTCCTACAAGTCCTCTGAAAAAGATTGAGTCAACTAGCCCTGAGATTCAGGCCAGAGTCTCTGGGGAGGACTTGTACTCAGCTTTCTTTTCAGAAGAATAAATTCTTTAAATACTGGTATATAATACAGGGTATATTGAGCAAATAATCAAAGTTGCTGATATGGATGCAAGGCAGTATTGCAGATGGTTGGAAACTAAAGAGCTTCAGACAAGCTACTTCAGTTTCTAGTGCACCCTGTTAGACCAGGAGGATGTAACTGGGTCATCTTGAACTAGATGTGGTATGGGAAAAGAAATTGATTATTCTCTGCTGATGATAGACCCAGGACACTGTGGTGCTTCCTTGTTTCCTGTACTTACCTTTTGCACTACCTTTTATTTTTATGCCATCACAAAGGTATTTATTTCTCTATTTAAGTAGGGAAAAAAAGATTTATACTTGCTATAAAAATAGCTATTATTCAGATTCTTCATCATGACTAGAAATATTTTTGGTATCATTCACCTGTACTAACTTCAAGTGTTTCAAATTTAGTTATTGGCATTTGAACCAGTCCTGTAGACATTCCTTATCTCTGATGCAGATCGGGCACAGCTGGGTGTGGGTGGCATGGAGATCTTTTATCCTTCATCTCTACTCTGATGTCCTCCTTATCATGAGAGTTTCTGTAGTTAAACCTCATGCATCTCTGTATAGGATGTCTGTCCTTTCCTTGCCATGAGAGGAGTGGACAGACTTGCTTCTTCAGATTGTTAGTTCAACCTTTTGGACATTTACAGTAAATTCTCATGTCATTTACCTATGTCAATCTGTCATTAAAGTACTTTTCCAAATAATTTCAAGACCGAAGAAAGCTTTAAAGCTCTTGCTTCACCCTTAAGCTGGGTGATTTTCACGCATCTTAGAGTCTGTCACTCTATATTTCAATAATAACATCATGTTGGATGGTAACGAGGTGCTACCTGGAGTTGCGAAGGGAAAAAACCTAAGTACAGATACATGACTAAGCTCTGTGACAATACATAAACTGCATTCTAGACACATTATTACGTGCACCTCTAAAATGTTGCCATGCATGTAGTTATCTTGAGTTTCCTAAGCACCTAGACCTGAATCTCAGCTTATAACGTGTATTAGTTGATGGAACTCAAGCTTTTTCCAGTAGACCGTGAGCAGCCCAGTGCCCTACTACAAACCAGTCCCATGGGTCCCTTCCCCACTCTTTGTACTGGAACCATAATTAAATAATTTTATGCCCTTTCAGTGACTTAGATATACTCCCTGAGTTTGACAATCTCTATAGAGATTTTCTGTTCATGCCTTGGTCCCTGCAAAGAGCAGCAGCACCTAAGGGACTTCAGTGCAGCAAAATGTGGTTTAAGAGGAATGCACTCCTGATCACTGCTGTGGGTATATGCCATGGCTGATCTGTTGGATTATTTTAGTGGACTTGGTTCCCAGAAACGGAACAGAACAAATTTGTGCATAATTAGAGCATAAAATTACCTGGAATTCATTCACAGTTACTTGTGAGTAACAGTATCTAATCAGACATTCCTCTGGGGACATGTCTGCACTGGTGCTTCCAATTAGGAAGCCATCAAGAAGCATGCACACACATTTCTGAAAAACTCAACTCTGTAATAAACAGAGCTGGTATTGCTTGCTGGGATTGCATGTAAAGCTCTTCTGAAAAAAGCTGATTGCATTGTGCTCTGCGTATGTGAACTGAAGAGGTTCAGTAATGAAGGTGCCTAAGCTTATTGCTTTACTAATATTAGTATTTTCTGTTAAAAACACTGCTTATAGTTGGAGCAATGCAGCCCTGGTTTTCACAATATTACTTTACTGCAATTTTGTTTCAGCGAGGCTCAAGCAGATACTTCAATGTAAACTGTTCCAAAACTGTGGGGCCTCACTGAACAAAATGAATATGCAAGAACTTTCAGAGCATTCAAATGAATCTGAAACAAGGAAATGGAAAGGTGTGTCTTTGCTGGAGCACTACAAGAGTTTCTTGTAAGGAAGGATTTTAATTACAATCCCATGCTCAGTGTTTTGAGAAGTTACAGGCATCAATTTTGCGTGTGGTTATTTTCTGTGGAGTTCTCTATATTCACACTTCTGGAAACCACAGGAACCCTGATTTTCTTCAAGCTAGACTAGACAGGCAGACATCAAAGTGAAGAAAGCAGAGTGCTTATGAGTCAATTCTTTGTATTAAAACTTGTTTTTGACAATTTTTTTACTCTACAAAAGGAGTTCTCGTAACTAACTTAGAAACCCATCTAGAGGGTTTATTATAGATTAATGGTAGTCTCCCTCAATGTTTGCAGAGCAAATTCATGAGCAGCCAGATGAGGAAGATGAACTCAGTGTTCAAGTCTAGTATTCTGTGAAAGGGTTGGGTAGCTTCCAACACAGTTTTCAAACCATCTGAGATGGAAAGATATCTGATTAGTTCATTCTGTCCTCACAGCATCAGCCTGAAGCTCAGACATAAATGTGATATAGACTCTTGGTCTCTTTTCCTGTAGTTTGCTGATTTCGTGCTCTTACAGGAAATCCTGTTTGGGTTTGAACTCTGTTAGCATTTGCCTTTCAAAATATTTGATCATGATACTAGATTTAAAAAATATTCGAATTGATGCTTGCCTGTTCCTGGAATGCTGATAGCTCCGTGCAGCATGCAGGGGTTCATGTGCCTGTATATTTGACATATAAGAAGCATTTGTTCATTTAGCTTCCTGCATTTCATAAGGCTATGGATTTCCTTGTTATGTGTAGGAGCTGTCACCCTGGATCAGAGCTATGGTGATTCATTGTCTTAATGCTACTGGAGCCAGAAGTAACATTCACATGAGAATTTCAATTAAAACTCAGAAGAGATGTGAGATATACACTTTTAGCAGATAGGGTGATTCATTATTGGAAAGGAGCTAGCCCTGGAAGCAGCTAATTTTTCATTTGTGTTTGCAAAATAGAACTGCAAGTCTTTCTGGAAGATATGCTGTAGCCAAAACCAAGTTATTGAGTTCAGTGCAGTGGTAGCTGAGTGAAATCAGATGACATATGCTAGAAAAATGGGCTACATGAAGAGACAGTTTTTTCAGTTCATTTGTCCCACATGCAGAAGAGCAAAGTCAGAAAAGACTAGCTTTCTTGGCAGAGCAGGGGCCACCTCTGACAACTTCTCCTCCTCCTCCTCCAGTCATCTGAAGCTGAGGAAGTTCCATACTGCTGGCTTGGTGCTTGCCTTTGACAGAGACCATTGGCAGAGCACTGATTCAGTGCTGAAAGTATGCATTTCTACTGAGGGGCTGAGTTTAGAAAATATAAGACCTTCTGCAAAATCAGCATGTGTTTTGCATGGGAGATAAAGGATGTGGCAAAGTGTACGCATGAGGAGTAAGACAGGAATATCGAATTCATAATTTTTGGTTTCTAGGAACTGTATTAGGAAAACTGTTCTAGGAAATGCAATCACCTGGGGTTTGGTTTTTCTGGTGCCTATGAAATATCCAGTAAATGTGGAATACATTGCATCATACCCTAGTACATGATTGTGCATTGGGCCCACAAGTAGCACCTCTTTGTTTCTGAATTTTTTATTTATGCAGGACAGAGCCTAGTAGGTGTTTTTGCTCATAACATCCATTCTAATATCATTGTGATCTCCTGTTTTTTTCTACACTGAAAAAGGTCATATTTCATTTGTAGCAATAAAATAAATACATATGTAAATCAGGGCCTCACTTACTGCTGAGGGACAGCATCTGCAAGGTGATATTCATTCATATCCTTATTTTTTTTCTGAGATGGTATAGACACTTCCCTTTGGGTATAGTGTTTCTTTTGTGTTTCCTGGTCTTGCCTTTAATTTATCCTTCAAGATTTACACTCTTGGACAACTATTAGTAGACACCAAACTGCAAAGAGAAATCCCACAGTCCTCCATGTGCTCCAGAGTTCAAGTCTCTTATAATTGGCAGACTAATGGGAACTGAAGAAAAGATCAGGTGTTTGCAGCAGCTTGAAGCACATATAGTAAAAGTATAATAGCTCTTGTCTCAATTGCAAAAGTAGCTCTTGTCTCAATATGCAAAAGTAATAGCTCTTGTCTCAATTGTTTACAGGCTTTGGCCAAAGTGGTGACAGCTAGCTGCCAAAAGCTTGCAAAATCAGCCTATAAAAGTATACTACCAGTAGTATTGCGTTTCTCAAAGTTACTGAGTATTGTCCCCCTAGGATTCAGAGTGGCTGTAGAGCTGTAAAGAATGTGAAAGACAGCTTTGGCAACAAGAAGCATGCTGTGTCATCTAACTTCACCATGCCAGATCCTAGGAGCAAAATCCAGCAGTGTGTTCACTGGTTCTGTGCTGCACACAAGGGTGCTGACAGCATTTCATGTTACATTGCTTCATGTCTCTGTTCCAGACAATGACAGAGTTCTCTTCAAGGCAATGGCAAGATGTTGCTGTTGAGGATGATTTGCTCCAAGCAACCTTTTCCACAAGCAGTGGGTATGAGATATAATCCTTCCCAAGGATTACAGCTCTACCTGTCCAGAACAACCTGTGTGCCTCTCTCTGTCACCTGCTACATACACTTTTGGTTTCATGCTATAGCAAGATCACTCAGCTTGGCTGAATTTTCAACTTTTCAGATACTTTGCTCTGTGAAAATGTTCACAAAGAAGAGTAATTTTGTCTGACACAGGGGTGGAACATGAAGACTAGCTGAGTGCTGGGTGGTCGTCGTCATTCTGATCCACAGAGGATTGATTATATGAAGCAAGAATCCCTCTCTGGTCCATTTTAATGAGTTTTATAGACACAGACTAAGATGTGTGTAGGAAAAGAGTCAATATAGCAGCATGTTCAGTAGATGTTCGATGTTCCTTTATTGCAGAATGCCTGGAAAATGGCATTCTGTCAGAAAACTGGCCTGAAACTGTACACCTGTCTGGAGCTCAGACATCTGACCTAAAGTTTAAAGGAAGCCCTTCTGCCAAAGTGGTAGCTGCAGGTCTGATTGATCTGAAGGTATCCTTCTTTAGAAGATGATGTGACACTCAGGGTCTTCCCTCAAGATGATGAGACAAGCTGTTGCTGCATCTTTTGACTACCATGGTGAGATATCAAACTCCTAGGCTACAGCTAAAGTCCCAGCAGGGTCAATTTCTGCCTTGGCCATGAAGGGTTCAAAGAGAGCCCTGGGAAGGAAAGGAGTGTCCCTTACATCTCTTCCTGAAGATGTGCCACTGTGCAGCAAAGACATGATGATTGGAGTTTTTCCTTAGGCCAATCCTAAGCTGAGGTGGTCACTAACAGGATAGGGAAGAGTCCTGAGCTATGTGTCACACAAAGTCTGAAAGCAAACTGGAAAGTTGGGACCATGAATCTCAATCCAGAGGTGGGCCATCCCAGCCTGGTACAGCCTGCACTGTGCACTGGGCATTCATGGGCTCCCTCTGCCTTCACTCTCATGGAAGGAGGGTGTGAGAGTGCCCACTGTGCCTTCTCCATTAGCCTGGCACCTTGTATTCAAGTGATAACCTCCTACAAGATATGGCTTTGAACCACCTCAGGTTTCCAAGGCTGGCCTGGTGCCCCAATGCTAAATGATGGTTAAATAACAGGTAGAAATTGCCCAAAACACTCTCATTGCATTCTGGCTTTTGATAGAGGGAAAACAGCAGCTAATTTATTTCTTGAGAAGCTTGATGCTGTCTGTCTGGCAGATTTTGTGAGTTGTGGGACATGTGCCATATTAGGGGGTTCTGGTCTGGCTCAGTTCCTGGACTATGTAGGCCTGGGCTCACTCAAACATGAATTAAAGTTCTAGGTGCTATGAACTTTATCAGATATAAGGCAAATTTGGAAGTCAGGTGGCAGAGGACCTTTAATCTGGCAGTGGGATACTTCATCACCATCTAAGTACTTTAAACATAGAAGTTCTCATGTGTTGGCTCTAAGTAGCCACTTGTCCGAACTGATTTTCTGTAGAGAGAAAAGTATTTGATCTTCTGCTGGGTTCTTGTTCTGAGTACTAAAAATTGGTGCTTAATAGCTCGTAATTTTTTTATTATGAGTGAGGGTAAAGTCCATCTAGCGTGAAAGGTGTTAAAACCTGAAAAATCAGACAGAAATCTAGTCAGGGTGACAGAATGACACATTCAAGATGAACTCTGAAAATTTCTAAGGTCAAGAAAAGGAAGACTACGTCAAAAAGCCTTGCTTCTCATCCCTCTCTCTATTTTCCAGGAAGACTGAACTGGAGCATGCTGCAGTTCTCTCTGGTGCATTTCCTTCACACTAGCACTGGTCTATGTATGTATGATTTTTGAAGACAGTGGCTCTTACTGAATTACTGAGCTAGTCTATCAAACAATGTCCTGACTTCATTGGAATTTCACATCCTGAGTTTGTTGATTGTGTTATCTTTTGTTATATTTTTCATAAGGCTGTCATGACAACAAAGCGAGAATGAGATTTTCCTTCAAATCTTCCCTGTTTGTTATCCAGATGAAGTGATGGCGTGCCTCTGGTTGCTGACTGTAACTGCCCTTATGAAACAGCTCCCACATGGTCATGTCTAAACAGGTATTTGCTTCGCTGTCTCATCTTTTTTCTTCTTCTATGGACAAGCAGGAAAAGGTAGCTTATCTTAAATAGTCCAGTAAACAAACTCCAAAATAGCAGGCTTTCCTCCATGTGCTTTGCAGCATGGACATCAGCACCTCACCTCCAACATGAAACTCCTCCTCATCCCACTTGCTGCCATTTCTGTCCCAAACTACAAGAACTGCAAGCAGTAAAGAAAACATGGTTTAAAAATGAAAGTATAAATTGCTGCAGACTTGGGTCTGGAATATGTCAAATTAAAAAAGAGAGATAAACCACCCCAGCTGCCAAGCACTGCAGTGTATTTGCCTGTGAGATTTTGTCTTTGCTCATGTTTTGCTTGTGGCGATTTGGCAACTTATTCTTAGAGTCTTCACAGTCAGCTGCTTTATCCCTGATATTTATAGTTTATTTTCCATTGCCTAATTTCTTCTCTTAACTTCTAACTTTTACATCCTCTGTCACTGAATCAATGCCTTTCCCTCTTTGATAGCTAAACCGTTGATATTTGTATTGGTGTTAGCAGCACAAAACTACCAATCTTCAAAAGTTGCTCATTGCACTAGTTTCTCTGGGAGTTACTAAAAACTGATCATAATCTTCATTTCCTTCATTTTCAGGTAGCCTTTTAATAGGGCATGAACTTTAAAACCTAGTTCTTAATGATGCGCTATAACCATGAGACAAGGATCTGGCTATTGTCGCATTCAATTGATTTTAAGATTTTGCATTATTCATCAGGAAACATAGGTGCAGATCATGAACTAGAAATTCCATTTTGCATGCTGATGCTCCCATGAGATTGCTTTTGTTTGTTGTATGCTTTGTTGTATTTGAAAGGCATTTTGAAAATTCATGCATAGAAAATATTTCCATTATCCTGGGATAACTCAGATCCATCAGAGGATGTAAAATATGTCAATAACACATGAAAATCACACCAAATTAATTAACACTAAATCTAACTGTAATTCCCAAGGTATTGCAAGACAAGCATCATTATGGTAATGTGAACTGCATTTATTAAAAATGTTATCATTGTGAATTTCTCTGTTAAGAAAGGATGCACTTGCAAAGACTGTTTCTTGTTGATACTTTTGGACTTGCATAAACAAATATGCAACTCTTGAAAAGATACATTGCCCTTTCAGATAAACTTCAGATGTTTGTCTATAAGTAGCTATGTTTTATTTTGTGATAAACTGCTAATTCCCTAGGGCCCTTCCAGAGTATATATGCAAAACAGATAATCAGCCAAGCATAAATTTAGTTCTCTTTAACTTTTAGTTCTCTTTAATTTGCAGCAATTTCAAGAACAAATCCACATTCTTTTCTAACAGATGCTGTTTTTAAATCACTTTCATTTTCCTTTGTTTCCTTCAGTTTCTGGTACTCAGGATTACGGCTTGCTTCATATTTTGAATTGTTTTCTACCTTAATTCAATTAAAAAAATATTCAACACTGAGGCTTTTTCAATGTTTTGGGTTTTCTTTCACTAGTCATTTAATTTATACTGACTTTACAGCAATTGACACTTCCTGTCTATAAAAATACCTTGGAATAATGTCTAGTATCATCTCAATCTAGTATCAGGTTGTACTATTCTTGCTATCACCTTCCTCTGCCACCACCTTGCAGAGTTTCTGTGTCACTTCTGTCTCAGAGTCATAACTTGACTCTCGTTCTGTGTCCCTAAGTACCAAATGTACCAGGGTGGAGAAAAGGTGTGACTCAGAGCTTGCAAAATGAATGCTGTACGGGACAATGGCTTAAATGTGCTTTGGCCTGCCTTCTACTCTCTCCATGTTTTGAGGCCATGGAGGGACTCAATCTGCTCCTCTCATTTACATCATGGCATTCACTCATGCATGTTTATGTTGGGGTGAAATTCAGAAAACCACATCCTACAGTGCAGGAGAGCAAGAATAGCAGACTAATTTACTCCACTTGAACTTGGGAGTTCTGGTTTTCTGGACCACAAATTGATACCATGAACTGATGCCAATTTTTCCACACATCGCAAATTAAATGAATGTCAACCAGCCATCTTGGAGTCTGCAAGCTGGAGTGGTGCTGGCACCAACACCACATCACAGTGCAGGTTCACGCTGCAGTGTGAAGTCTCTTGCTATGCAGAGGCACGACCCGGCGATGGTCGCTCTGTGCCGTGTGGTGAGCGATGGTCTGAGCCCGAGCCTCGCACCAAGACAGGCAGCGGCAATAGTGGCAGTCACTATGGAGACCGCGGTGAGCCACGCCGAGCAGAGCCAGAGCAGCGTGAGGGCAAGAAGGGAACTGTGCTAGTGCCCGGCAGTGACACAGCCGACAGCAGCAGCAGCAGCGGCAGCGCTGGTGGTACAAAGGCGCGCACACGTGAACGCCTCACAGGGCCCGGCCATGCAGCCGCGCAAATGCCCAGAAAGCGTGGAGCAGTCACGTGGAGCTCCAGAGGAGAAGCGAGCACAGCACCAAACGGCGGTGCAGAGGTGGCCAAAGGCGGAGCAGCCGGTAGGGTCAGCGTGCACCAGCACGGCCCAACCGGACCCGCACGGCCCCACACGCGATCCCAAGGAGTCAAGACCCCGTGACAGGAACGCGCTGGCGGCCCTGGCCCTGGCAGTCCCGGCTGCGGCAGCTCCGACGCGAGAGTGAGAAAAGCTGAAAGTGAAAGCAAGAACAAAGGAACTCAGAAAAATGAAAAGGTTATCGTAGCTAGGGTTTTTGGAACTGTAAAATGGTATAATGTAAAGAAAAATGATGGTTTCTTATTGAGAATTGATACAGGAGAAAGTATTTTTGTCCATAAATCTTCTGTTGTGAAAAATAACCTCAAAAGTAATGTTCCAAGCTTAGAAGAAGGAGAAAGAGTAGAATTTAAAATTGTGCAAGGAAGGAAGGGCCCACAGGCCACACATGTTACAGGCCCTGGGGGTGTCCCTGTCAAAGGCAGTAGATTTGCTGGACAATATCCCCATAATCCCTATCCTTTCCCCTTTCTCACCTTCCCCTTTGATCCCATGCCCCTTTATCACCCATATAGGCCCAGCCCAAATTTCCCTTTCTGGTTCCCCTCACAAAACCCGTCTTTTTCATTTGCCATTAATCCTTTTGCAATGCCAATGGGGGGGATGAAAAGGAGGGAGAGAAGAAATTAACTGTCATTTTCTAAGATTACAACAGATACAGAAAGGAAAAAACTCTCTCCTGACTCAGTTTCCATCTGAAGCATGCTCAAGTCCTGTCTCCTTTCTGATACAACAAAGAAAATCTCTCTGGACATTTGGGAACTCAAGATAGTGACTTCTTTTATTTTGAAATTATTTTGTTATGTTTATCCAACTGTTTCCAATGTTCTTTTATTTAAAAATAAAGGGTGAATTGTGGAGGTACCTCTCCCCTGAAATCCTGTCGGGAGGGACCCTGCAGGGTACAGGTCTGTCCCTGTCCCTGTTCTCATGTCACGTGTGCCCCATACCTGTTCCTGATTGTTTGGTTTGGGTGCCCGGGGCCTGGGGAGAGAGCAGGGTCCCATGGCTGGGGTCTGCCTGGGAACTCCAGCCATGCGGCTGGAGGAATAAATCATCTCTGAACATCTAAAGAAACATTGCTTCATCTTTCCTTCCAAGTTCATCGCTGTCTTATACTTGTTGTAAGGATTCCCCATTACAACAGCATAGGACTTAAGTACTGATGAAGAAGCAGCAGAGAAAAAACAGCCTACCTCTGAAAAAAACAGGGAAAATAATCTCATGGGATTTTGGCTTTCCAGACAAAGGACAGCAGCAGCTCAGTTTTCTGTCTGCAGAGAAGGTATGCTGGCAGGGGGAAAGCATGACAGGTGTGTTGTCATATTGCCCTCTGGGCTGAGAGACAAATGTTCATCTGAAATCTTACCGATGCAAAGCAGAGTGAGAGTATAAAAAGGTGGGAGAGTGGCATTCCCAGAATTCTGAAAACATGTGCTGCAAATGAGTAACAGATGGAGCCTCCAGCATCATCAGCCTTTTCAGGCAGGCTTGCTCACATTGCAGCTTGTCAGGTGTTTGGAACTGTGAGAAAGGCTCTGATGAGGAGGTCCCTAGTGCCCATATGCAGCTTAAGTACCACTAACAATTTGTTCAGAGAATGTCTGAACGAATGTGGAATGTCTGTTCTTTCATGGCCTCTCCTAATACTGCATACATCCTTCATCTTCCTACATACAAGAGTTTCTTTTGGGAAAGGATGGATGAAATCTCTGGATACGTGAAGATACTCGCTAAGCTTTGATCCACCACCTTTCCACTGGACCAATGTGTCTGATGGTGACTGGAATCTGTGCCCTGGTGACAAATGGGAGCTGTAAGTTGATTGTCCAGCTAATGTTTGATATCCAGCAGCTAGTATCCATCATTCTTGCTGCAGTTGTTTCTGTAGTGCAACAGATAATAACCAGATGAGAGTATGGAAGGGGAATCTGTCCAGAAAATCCCACATGCACCCAAATTACAGATGACAGGTAGAAGGTAGAGACACTAAGCTCCTCTGTGCTCTGTAGCAAAGCACTTCTTCTACACATGAAGATTTGCCCTCTTCACTAACGAAGAATAAGTGGAAGTGCCTACCTTTTGCAGAGCTTCATTTTGAACCTGATGAAGGGATGATTTCAAACAATTTATTGCTGGTATAGGTTTTTTTTTGTTTCTTGCTTGTTTTGTTTAAATGTTTACAACCTTTCTTGATTTACTATCTGGCTAAACATTTATTTTTCTTTTAATTCCCAGACAGAATGCCAATGGCTAAGATGCTATTTTAATGAGCTATCAGTTCTAAAATACTCCAGACTTATGCCCTAATTAAACATAAACATGATGCAGGGTTGTGAAATTGTTCTGTAAAGGACTGCCTACAGCTATAGCTGAAAACTGTTCCACAGGAATATTAAGGAGACAGCTACTGCCTGCAAGACATCTGCTGAAGTCAAAAGTAATAACAAAAATCAAGCACATTTGTGCTTTTATAGTTTACAGTTTGCTTGAGTTGTGAGACAAACAACCCCTGACTGTGGCAGTGTGCACTTGGTGGCTGCTGAAGGGGAGTGGCAGGGCTTTGTCACACCACTGGCAGTGGCACCAGCTCATCCGAGTGCAAGGGGACTCACTGTCACCACATTGCTGCACCGTGGCTGTCACCAGGCCATGTGTTTTCTGAGGTATTGCCTTTTTTTTTCCTGTGAAAATGAGCACTACTGTGCCAAACAAAACAGAATGAACAATGATTTGGAATGTTTGCTGAAACATAAATGTTCTTGCAGAGGCTGAAGTGGCAGAGTGGGACAAGCAGCAGCAGATTATTGTTCAGAGCAGTGATTTCCATCGCATACTTGAGACTGACCTGGAGGCTTGTGCTAGCCTGTAGAATTTTATAGTCTCCAAAAATGTTTTGTAGATCCATTCTGGTTCAGAGATGTTCTGCATGTGCTGTGTTAGTATTTGGATATTATTTGAGAAGGGGCCAGTATCCTTCTTAGGGAGTAGAAAAGGAGATTGCCTCAGGAAAGGAAACAGGACATAAAGACACAGACTTCACATCTGTGTGCTAAAATCAAATGTTGATCGGGAGGGTGGGGATTTGTGCATGCAATGGCCTCATCCACTCCAGAGGCCCATCCTGTCCCTGGAGCAATCCTCCCCACATGTCAGGTTTGGTTTTTCTCACATCAGACAGTAGGGAAGGGAAGGGTGAGATCGTGAGGATGGCAGCATGAGAGTAGCATCCCCTAAAGTTTCACATTTGTCCATGTAAAACAACCCATTATTTGATACCTCTTACACTGTCCTGTATGTATGTGCACATGCTCTGTGTGTGTTCTCTATTGTTCTGATCCATCTTTATCTGAACCTGTCACCCTGGCATCTCCCTATGGGCAGTAGAAAGGAGAGGGTTCTTCCAGAGCAAAATTTTCCTTGTTCAAAGACAGATGATAAAGACAAGACACAAGAGTAGAAATCATTGAAATTTAAATTAGAAGAACTGCATACTTCATTTCTCAGTGATACAAATGTGGGTAACTTCTATTCCTCCTTTCTACACCATGTGATCAAAGAGCTGGGATGTTTATCAGCAGATACCCTGGATGTTTGGAGCACGTCTTGAGTTCCATTGATGGACGTTATTTTGAGGTGGTCGTTCAGGTTGCCAGGCTGTGTGTCCCTGAGCCATTTGGAGTGACAAAGGTTCCAGGCCGGGACAGCAGTTCACCCTTGTCAGACTTGCATCCTTTTCAGGTAAGGCTTTGTAACTACCCAAGCTGCTCTGGCAGAGACTCTAGTTGTTGCAGCAGCTCTAGGCCAGCTTGTTAAACCTAGAGGCTCATTGCTTTTGGCAGTTCTGGGCATGAATGGATTGAAAAAGAAGTAAAGTTTTCAGGTTAATTTAATTTAATTTACATGAGGAAAAAGGTGAAGAAAAAGCTTTTTCAATGTCTCTATAGTTTGTACTAGCAAAACTAAATTCCGGAGAAAGGATGAGAACGGTCATGTAATGAAAGAAAGGAAAATACTTTCTCTAATACCTCATACCTTTTCAAAGGATTATATTTTTATCATTTGTCTTCTACAAAAGTCTTCAAAAGCAGTATGAATATATGTGAAGAACTGAAAAGTAAAGGCAAAATAAAGAAGGCATAAGCTCTCCCATTTCTGAGTGTCTGTCTCATGGTCAGGTGCACTGGGCACGACAGCAGCAGGACCTGGACTCCCACAGGGTTTTGCTTTGCAGCCCTGGAGCAATTTGAGCATCCCCATGTCCCTCCCTTGGACAGCCTAGGTTCCCTGATCCCAGTTTGTAAGCCCACATACAGAGTGTTTCAGCTCATGGTAACCAGGACAGAAAGCTGGCAGCCTAGAGACTTTCCCAGGCCTTCATTTTGGTATTGTGCAAGACATAACAATATTCTTAAAATGGCAGCTCAGCCATGTGACCTGTGGTTCTGATTCCAAAAAGACAGCAGATGTGTTTGTGTATAGTTCCCTGCTCTAAAGACAGTATCCTTCTATAAAATAAAAATTGCATGTAGGCTGCCATATAATGTGCTTAATATCCAGGGACTTTTTCTATTATATTTTTTTGCTTAGTAGATCTCAGCAGTGAGCAGTGCTGGGCACCACATTCCCTTTGTTCTCTGTTCTGATTAGGGGGACTGTGTGGAGAAATTACTTGAGGAAAAGGCACAATGAGAGACAGATCATCATCTCCTGGTTGACAATACCTGCTATGATGTGTCCCACCTGCATGCCCCTTCATCATAGCCCCACCAGATTCTGCACAGTTAAGCCAGAACTACTTCAGTGGTATCCTGGTCTCATAAAAAAACCCCAAACAAACTGGGTCCTTACAGCCAGATCCTGCCTTTTGCAGGCAGAGCCACTGAAATGAAGAGAGAAGGGAGAGTTCTCTGCAGCCTGCCAGCTGCCTCCTGTGCAGAATCACTTTACTGAATAGGAGTAAATGGAACAGGGCCCAGATGGGCTACTGGTGATTGACAGGTGTCAGGATGTGTGTACAGCTTTGTCAGTCAAGCTGCTCCATGTTAATTGAACAACTAGATGGATCAGGGTTCCACTTGTTTTCCCAATCAGAAATGCTTATTAAAATCAAACCAGAAGATATAGATTCCAGTATTTAGCATTTTCAGCCACACCTATTTTCTGTGTCGTAGAAATTCAGCCAGATTCTTAGTAAATTCTCTTGTGTACAGTTTGGGTTCATCTACGTGAACAAGGATGTATGCATGAAGTGTATTCACAAACTGCATGGGTATCATTCACAAATATTCATGGGTATTCATATTGCCTCTGCAGATGATTCTGGAAAAATAAATGCATTTTTGGATTGCATGTCTTTCCAAAATTCGAGCAAACAAATAACCAATACAGCTCTCACTGTGTACTTGTTATGATTGCCATGTTGAGACTAACAACCATAATGCAGACATACAAAGGTGCCATTTTTGCAAGTGCTAGTCAATGCTTGTTTGAAACTTTGTTTATATCTAGCTGTATTAATAGAAAACCATGTTTTGTTAGCTATTGGGGGGGGGAAGTCAGTATTTTTTTGTGGGTTTTTTGTTGGTTTGTTTTTAATTATCGTTCATTATTCCTTCTTTTAGGAAATGTAGTCTTCCAGGTAGGTAACAGAAAAAAATATAGTCATATATAAGTGATAAATGATGTAAGAAAGTGATCATACATGACATAAGTGATCAGTGAGTTGAGGTAAAGCCTGCAAAGGCGCTATCCAACTTTGATAAACTTGATAGGACCCACTCACAAGTAATGACCCACTAGTAGCTAGTGGCTTTCCCTGTGTACCACATTCAAAAGGACCAGGTCTTTTTCATGTCCCCAAGATATCTGTGCTGTATTTTTGCACATGGCTTTTTTGTTAAGTCCTTCCATGAAATGAACAAAAAAATGTAGTTGCTAAGTTGAGTCAAAGCTGTTTTTTAGAAAGGAAGCTTAGAATGTATCTCTGTAGTCTCAGAAGGTCCCTTGCTGTCCATATTCTCTGTTTGTGTGAGGTTATGTATGGTTTTGGTAAATGCTGCTTGTGCTCAGCAAGGTAAATAAAATATTGTATTAAGAAATTGTGTCTTCATTCAAGTCTCAAGGCAAAAAACCAAATAAACATTTTTTTTTCTTGTATGCAGCCAGTTTACAGGACTCCCCTTTGGAAACACACACGTATACTTAAGGCTAGAGAATAAATGCTCTGACTCAGAGTCCTAAGGAGTGAGCAGTTCTTGCTCCCACAGCAGGCAGCTGCCACCTTACAGCTCAGCCAGGCTCTGTTACCTCCATCAGCTCCCTGCCAGACACATGTGTAAATCATCTTCTGCCTCATGTCTTAGGTTTTGTTTTTCTCTGATGATTTGTTTTTGTTAGTTATGTGTTTATTCCATGACTAGGAGAAAAGAGTCATTCCTTTACCAGGGGCAACACGGCTTGTACAATTACTTGTGTCTCTCATCTTATCTTATGCCTCTCCTTTCAGTTCTGTGCAGGTGCTATTTCTTTTGCAAAGAAAGAGAAGGATTCAGTGAAAGGGCATCTGACTGAAACGCAATAGCACAAGTCAGGATTTATAATATCTTTGGCTAAATTTGGGTGACATTTTGTTCTAGTATTTCTTGACCACTTTCTAACTCTGGTGTTTCTTGACATGCCATCATTCTGCCAAGCATTTTAGTTTTATGTTGATGATCTCTTGTCCATTACAGGACAAGCTTGATAGTCAGATGTCATATGCAAAACTGAGTCATTTATTGAAAAGACATGTATAAAGCTTAAAAGCTGTTTCTAATTGCAGTGCAGTTCAAGAAAAGCATCACCCAAAAGCCTTCCTGCTCAAAAAGCCACATCATAAAGTAACAACCAGCCAAGAGTTCTTTGTTCTTTGTAACTACCACTGCACTCAGCTTTGAGTTGACAGGGTCTAATAATAAAGACAGGTTAATGTCATCTTGCATTTGTAAAAACCTTTTTTTATTATAAAAGAGTAACTAGGTCATCTCACCTTCAATATTACATTTCAGAAATTCATACAAGTTTTCCTAAAGATTGGATAAGGACCATGCTAGATTTGTTCAAACCGTAAGAAAAATAAATTTATACCAAGGTCTCACCTCTCTTTCAGTGAGATAAGTGATATGCTTCCAACAACTCACTCAGCTAGCAGCATTTGCCCCTGGCTGTTCTGCTTCATGACCATGTACAATTTCACCTTTTTTCTTAAATTAAAGAAGAGTGATATTCAGGACTTGTCCAACTATTTTATTTCAGGGAAAGTGATTTTTTAAAATATAGACATTTTTTACCAAAACTTTAGCTGTTGCTGATTAAGTTTATATTTAATGTGTGAATCAAAAAAAGAAAAAAAGGTTTTTTTGGAAGACCATCCCAAATCCATACACATATTGAACCGAATATTTCTGTGTATTTGTATGAGATCCTGTGGTGATTCACTAAAATAATAGAAGCAATACTTCCATGTTCCCCAAGTCCCCTAATGCTTTTTCGTCTTGACTAGGCTATTCCACCAAGACCAAATATTTTATACAAATTATTTGACCATCCATAGTGCAACCTCACTAGTGATCTAGTTTAAAGATGACTCTAAACTTTAGGAATAATGGGAGACTAAGATGTCTGGATTAAAGTCTGCATGAAGTTTGCTATAGTTTAAAATGTACATATAGCTGATGCTGGCTTGAAATAATCTGGTTTTGGTGTTTTCACGAAGAAAACTATATAGAGATATCACACTCAGAGAAAAATAAATACTGTTGAATTCAATGTAATGCTTCTCTATTAAAAGCAACTAGCTTAATATCTGAATTTCCCTCAGGATGCAAATTTTGATGTTTCCATTGACCCTACAAAAATGCAGGAATTTAAAGCTCACTCGGGAGAGAAAATATTCCAAGCAAATCATATTAAAAATAGAAGCTATCTTTTCTGAAACGGAGTAATTTTCATCAGCTCCAAAGGGTTTTAGGTACATTTGAAAGTGAAGCCACTTTTATAAACATCAAATCTATGTTCAGAGGCCTACAAGGAAATATCCAGTTTTGAAAATCTTGCTGTCTTGGGGTGACGTTGTGATGTTGTATCCCCTATAGCTGCTCTGTGCCCAGAAATTAACTTTGTGCCTTTCTGTGCCTTCAAAGTGAGCCTGAGAGGAGGGAAAGGAAAAAAACCAAGCGAACTTTTCAAAACAGTTGTTCAAGGACAACTGTTTTTGTCACAGACACACAGTCCTTTGCATCCTGCTGCAGCAGCAGGAGCAGAGGAAGCGCCCGGTTTGCTTTTCAGCCAGCTGTTGGCTCCTTTCCTCCAGAGGGAGACGGAGAGTTGAACTGTGTTTTCCTGGGACTTCAGTTTTCCCCTTCTCCTCTTCTGGACTGTTTCAACATCAGAACACACCAGAAGAATTTTCCACCAAGGCCCCAGAGGTGGGCCCACACTGACCCAGTTCTGAGGAGGAGAGAGACCACACCTACAGAAAGACTTTGAAATCTTCCCAGGTTTCTCTACACAGAGAGGTTTTATTATTTAGCATTATTATCCTTTTCCTGTGTGTTTGTTAAATAAATTGTTTTTTTATCTCTTTCACTTTCCTCCAAGGAAAATTTCTTTTTTTTTCCCTGAACCTGGTGGGGGAGGGGTGGTTGTAACCTGCATTCTATCAGAGGATATTTTCCTCCAAATTTGTCCAAACCGGCACATTTGCTTATCAAACTTTATAATGTTCCAAGCTCATCTGTAATTAATAAGCCATTTTGTCACTCTGAAGATGATGAAGTTTGTTTCTGAGATGTGCAGTTTCTGAGAACTGCTCCAAGCTCCAATATCTGGGATAATTTGGCTGTGTGAGTACTGTCCTAGGAGTCCCAAAAGTCTTCAGCTCCATCCTTATTCCCAAATGCATTCTAGGATGGACTCAATATCACATATATGAAATAAGGTTGGCAGCAGCAGAGCCTGATAACTCTTACCTGTGCATACCATAGTATTCCAAAAGACTTTTTAATAGATGCTGTAAAATGCTAAGTTCTGATTTTGTTCTTACTCAGAAAAATATAGAGAAAATTCACAGGCTGAAGAGGATGCAGAAGATTAGGCAGGCATTTGAAAAGAATTGCAGAACCGAGCCTTGTAATGTTGTCTCCAGTCAAAGTTATGTTCAACAGTGAGAAGAACTTTTCAGTAAAAAAGTAAATGTAGTAGTTGACAGAGTGTAAGGTAAGTTTGACCATTAGGCTGGCAGTGATAATTAACAAACCAAAATATTTTATGGCTCATAAACCCTTGATAGAAAAGTTCCTTATGCAAACAACAACCCTTAACCAAAGCAAACTTCCTCTGAGATGATAAAATAGTTTAAATAATTGAGCTTTTACTTGTAGCTTCTGTGTACTAGGTGGGGTCTAGAGCAAACTCAGCAAATGTATTGTGCTTTTCAGGAGGCCAACAGTTCGAATTTTATATGCACGTTCACTTTCCCAAGATTCTCAACAAGTTTTGCAGGTCTGGAGTGTGTGAATATGTTCTGCAGAACTTCTGCCTGTGCAGCTCCACAAAAACTGCATGCCACAGCTTTGTTGTTGTCTGTAATACTAATGGTACTTGGGAAAATGTAGTTCAGGCAGGTGAACCATACATTTCCAAAGTGAGATATAACACATTAAGAAAATAGCCTGTTTTAAAAACATACTCTTTTTAAAAAAAAATCTTAATATTTTATTCATAAAGTTTTAACATTTATCTGGTGCTGACATGTCACTAATTAAATGTTTATCCAGGAGAGAAACATTACTAATCTTTCTTCCCTCTAGTCAGAAACTTTCTACAAGGTGCTTTCACACAGTTTTTGGTGAAGCATGCAAAATCTGATCACAAGAAGTCTCTCCTTCCAGTAACATAGGGGTTTGTTTTCCTCTTCTGTAGGAAAAGGTGACTGCAAATACTTTCTGTGCCTTGTTCAAGAAGTTTCTTGGTACAGTAGCCTTGAGATGTTCTTTAAAGTCTCAGCAGGGCATGAGACTGCCTAGCATGCAGCAGGGCAGGCAGTAATTGTTCCTGCATCAGCCACTGGGTAACCCGGAACAGAGTCGTGAAGAAGAAGGACCTGGACAAACTTCCTTCTTTCTTCCACTTTCTTCCAGACCTTTCTTCTGTTTCTGATGTAAGGCAAGAAGAGTGGGATGTCAGTCAATCGTGTTTTGTCCCTGGATACCCTCAATTTAACCAGCACACTAAAATACATGTTGCCACCCCGTCCCATTCACAGACGGAAAGAAAATAAATATCTTGTGATCTTCTTCAAGTGGGAATCTTTTTGTTCTCCTCTGAAGTTATTTTCTGCCATATTACAAATCCTTAATTAGTGTAATGAGCTGGAAACATGTAGCATTGTAACTGTGATTGACCTCACAGTAGCTGCAAACTTCCATCTGGCACAGGAGAAAAAAAAAGAAAAAAGAACTTTCACAGAATAGAAGAGCAAGTGCTCATTAGATTTGAACTAGAAACCTATTTTAGGAAGATGTGCCATTAGGAAACAATGGTAATACATCAGATAGATCATTCCAAACCAGGAGAAGATATGAACACTGCACTGGATACTGCTAAGCAGCTGCTTTTTCAAGCAGCCCAGAAGCACAGGACTGCAGCGAATGGTCATCAGGTCTGCAGCATGTTGTCCTAAATCAGTTTGCTCCTGAAAGGGCAAGGGAAAGTCCAAAGTTATATTTGAGCATCATTAGTGGTGTGGAAATGAAAACTTTGTGAGCAGAGGACTAAGCATAGCACAGAAATAAAGCCTTTGTTTTAAAGGTCCCTTCCCACCTGAACTACTCTAGGAATCTACTGGAGTTCTGGAGCACCTCTCCTGTGAAGACAGGCTAAGAGAAGCTTGTTCAGTCTGGAGAAGAGCAGGCTCTGGAGAGACTTTGTTGCAGCATTTCAGTACCTAAAGGGGACCAATAAGAAAGATGGGATCAAGCTTTTTAGTAGGACCTATTGCAAGAGGACAAGGGGTAATGATTGCAAACTAAAAGAGGGTACATTTACAGTAGATATAAGGAAGGAGTTTTTTCACAGTAAGTGTGATGAAACACTGGTATAGGTTACCCAAAGAGGTGGTGGATGCCCCATCCCTGGAAACATTCAAGGTGAGGTTGGATTGGGCTCTGAGAACCTGATCTAGAGGAAAATGTGTCTACTCATTGTAGGGGGGTTGGACTAGATGACCTTTAAAGGTCTCTTCCATCTCAGAATTTTCTATGACTATGATTCTATGTTAAGGAGAAATATGCACCTGATGAAATTTAGAATTTCTGCCTTTGCAGCAAGAGTCATCAACCAGAAAACAGAGGAATGCAAGGCAGCTAAATACTCCAGACTCATTGAAATTTAAATTTGGATTACGTCTAAAATCCAGAGCCATTACTAACTAGGACCCCAAATGCCATGCTGGAAACCTACAAATAAAGCCAAGGACAGAACACAGCAAATGACTCAACATGCAGAGGAGGTAAGGGTTGATCTTTATCTGTTTGCAGTCAAGTGCTTTTGCAAAGGCAGCAAAGACATCAGTGCTGCAAGTCTGGCAGGAGGCGAAGCTGAGCAGGAGTGCACCTGGCACATGTCCCCAAGGCAGGCACAGAACTGATCCCTTGAGCCATACGAGGGCAGCACAGCTGTACAGTCATGAAGCAGCAGCTCATGCCTCTCGTGTATCCTAACAGCAAACCTGCACTCTGGAAGAGGGAGAAGGTGCCTCATCACTACATGATCCACGGCAGATGTGTTTCAGCCCATACGGAGACAAAAACATTGTTTGAGAAGAAAGCTACATCTTTCAACACAGCAGGAGATAAAATAAGATGTTAACAGGCTCCTTACCTCATCTACCCAGCAACTAGAAAGGATTAGATCTTCTCTGAAAATCTTCCTTATAGCAGCACCTGCTGAGATCTGGAAATTCCTGTCTTTTATCTCATTAAAATGCAGACGCAGCCTGTTTCTGCTTCCCGAATTACTGTTGCAGTAGAAAGGGGCCAATCTCACAGCCTTTAACCCTGTACACAATTCTTTCGCTGAAACTGAGTTTGAATAAACTTCAGAACCAATTCACAGGGGCTAAAATTTAACCTGAAGTAATTGCCAAGTTAGAGAACCCTTGAAGCTCCCTTGCCTGATAGAGATAAATGAAGGGGTCTCCACAAATGAGAAGAAGATTGTGCAGGAGGAACACAGGAGCTAAAGCTGTCCTTTGTGAATGACACCATGAAGCTTGCTGCATGGGCGACCTCAGAGCCTCACAGCAGTGGAATAAATGAGTTCCTGACCACTACTTCAGCCTGTCTGAAGACAACTTTCCAGCTTATATTACTCAGGAATTTTGACTATGTGATCACAGCTGTCCCTCTAATCTTAAAAATGCAGGAAATCTGCTTCAACTACAAAGTTAATATTCTTCCAGCTGTTTTTTGATTCTAAATGTGACTATATGGTTTGTGAAGAGAGGACTGTTTCCATTCTGAGCATCACTCCATTTTAGCAGTGCTATATAGGAGCCACATGAATGATATTAATAGCATCTCCATCCTTGGGGATATTCAGTAATTGACAGGAGAAGGTTCAGAGCAACCTGCTGCAATCACAGAGTTGATTTTCTATTAGAAATACCTCCAGAGCTCCCTCCCAATGCAAGTTATTTAGTGTTTTATTATATTCTTGCCTAGACTATTAGGAGGTTTGGTCTTGTATTATTTAAGAGGATACATGGTCTGTTAAAAACAAATCTAATTATTTCCTGGAATCAGATTGTCTAGTGTTGGCTTGTGTATCTATTGGACTTGCATCACATTATGGAAAGGGAGCACATCTGAAAAAACAAGTGGACTGTTGCAGAATGAGAAAGGAAAAGCTGAAATTCAATTCCAGGAGGAGACTAGAGCACATAACATTGCTAAGCAAACAAAATAACTAGAGCATTCAAAAATTTGCCTAGTAATTCTTCTGTACACAGAATAGCTAGGCTTTTTACTTGTTATTCTGACAGAAGGGGTTTCAGTTTTGTTTGTATAAAGTTTTGAGCCTGAGTTAAGCCCTTTTCATTATGCAGGGTGAACACTGCCTCACCCCTTCCCACAAAGGACAAACAGGCCTGAGCTTAATTTTGTTGTTTGAAATTTTAAAGGTCTTAATTCTTAGAATCTTCAGTCCTCTCTCTGAGGTCAGCACTCGTTGCCATGAGTTGAATCTCTTGAACTATCAGTTCTTGCTCCTGGCTGTGTACGAATTTTGTTTTGATCCATGGGATCAGTGCAAATTCCATATATTCCAAGTGACTAAGTGTGTTCAAAATACACACTGCAGAAATACTAAAACAAACCTGCAAATTTCTAAAGCAGACATTCAGACATCAGAATGCTGAGTGAAAACTGAAGTATCTGGTTAGAGGATACATGTGTGTAGTACATCTCATATAGTTACCCGTACAAAGTAGCCATATTAATGAACTTTATCTTACTAACTAGGGAAAGTAAGATTTTTCTGGACATGACTTTTGGTAGTGATCCTGGTAAATTCATTTAAGCTTGTGCCCATTGTTTTAATGGCTATATCCACAAGTTAACAAAATGTGCTTTAAAAACAAGACTTGCTAATAATTTCAATAACTGCTTTGTAATTTAAATGTCAATTTGAAACAAATAATTATCGTGTTTTACTGCCTACACACACTGATTTACTCTGGATGCATTCCAGGGCCCATAAATGTACTCTGAATGTGTTTGCTCTGCTTTCTAATTTCACCTGATATTTTAGCAGTCATGGAAATCTTCTGGCAAATTACAAGTCAGCATTCTCCTTCTGCATTATACTGTGAAAAATTTAACTTAGGTCAAATATAAACACTTGTACTTTAGAATCTGCATTGCTGTGGGCTATATACCACTTACACACAAAATGAACAGCCCGATAGCTAAATGGAGTGTCAGTGCGCTTCAGCAGACACATTAGAAACAAATTTTCTGCTGGAGATCCTGAGAGGATTACAGCATACTGAAATGACTGTCTTTCTGTAAGGGATGATGTGTTCCTTCTACAAGTGGTTTGTTCTGGTGCCTTTAGGCACTGCAGGGGACAGAGTGAAAATGCTACCCAGACTTTCCCAACTTCTTGGGGCCAGAGAAAGACAATGCTATTAGACAGCGTGGTTAAATTTGCAAGAATGTTCATGCCCAGTCTCCCATATTTCAGTGTGTTTGATTTCCCTATGAATTCTCTGTTGGCACAACTTCAGACGTGACCAAAATCCAGAAGTGAATTACACTGTGTTTTAATCCACTATTTTGGGGGGGGTGTCTTAATCCATTGTGTCAATTTCTAGAATTGAATGAATGGTACCACATAGAAGGACTGCTGAAGAGCCTGTGCCTCACATCAGGCAGGGCTGGCTGAGCTAATAAAACTTGAGTGGCAAGAATTTTACCACTACTGCTTTGCCTTTCCCCCATCACAACCTCTACCAGTTATTTCCTTTTTTTGGGAACAATTTTTAGAACCATTTAGTGAAAGAGTAGAAGAAGTCTGAGGCCATGAAAAGTGCACAGCTAAAAACTCTACTGTAATCATTACTTATCCCCTACAGGGGAAGGATGGGAGAAACGTACTTCAGGGAAAGCAACTCATATATCTGGGAAGATAATTCATTGTAACTTAATCCAAGCATACCGCAGAAATATCTCTGTTGGTGATTGTTCTGCATAGATGCCATTCTTGATTTGTGAATAGCCAGCACCAGGGACTGGGAAAGCATCTCATATTGACTCATGCATTCCTTCATGGGTTATTCATAAATAAGTAGTACTATCTAATTCTGGCTAACAAAAATGCCTTATGTAAAATTAATAGAAGCAAAACCCAGAAGGATCTTTCTGCATTAATAATCTGTCTCTCAAAAGCAGTTATCTGATAAAGCTTTATAAGAAATGTTCCTAACTACTCAGGGTGCCTGCAAAGGGAAGGCACTGGGCACCCACAAGTGAACTAATAACTTTTCATTCTTTATCACTGAGGATTAAAGAAACAATACTCCAAGCAGCAAGATTCAGAACATTTTTTCTGTGTGCAATATATCAGCTACTGAGACGTTATAATGTTTGCTTCCTTTTACTTTTACATGATTTACAAGAAACATTAAAGCATCCAAAATCCCAATGAGTTTTTCCTTGTATTAATAATAAGAATATTCAGTGCACCTCTAAGAAAAGCTGAAGGAAAGAATGGTGAATTAGGCTTTGTGTAATACCAAGACTAGCACATTTCTAGGTCAAAGGGGATTGATTTCAAAAGCACAGACCTCACATGAAAATCATCTTGGCAGCACCTCTTGCTTTTGATACTGAACTCAAATCAAAACAAGGTATCTGTTCCCTACTCAGGAAGTCCACTGAGTATAAAGACACCCTAGTGAAATCGACCTTTGTGACTGATTCCAGCCTTCAATGCTACTTCTGTGGCTGGTTACGATCTGTTTACAGAACAAAGAACCCCAAAACCAGAGACTGGAAAAGCCCTGTTAGATGATGCTGAGGACACAGATCAGACACGTCTTTGGGGTCTGGGATCTCTTGGGTGCTCTCAAAGCATGTGAGAAACTTAGGTTCTTCACAGCCCAAAGAGGTGATCTCAGGCTTGCTATGGGCTTCCTCTATTTTGTAGTATTGTGAAGAGAACTCCTGTCCCATCCCTGCTCTTCTACACTGCTTTGAATAAAATGCTTTGGAGAAAGAATACAGCACACAACTTACAACTTCTCTTCTCTTTGATTTCACTTAAAACTCCAGGAAGGTTTGGTTCTGAGTTTATGTGTGCACGTGCACACACACAGAGATTATTTTTTCCATTCTGCTGTTGGGATGAAAAACAAATGGTTAAGACAGCTGTTGTACAGACCAGCTCCACAGATGGTCAAGGTGTGGTTTCTGCAAAGTGTGTGGACTGATTGCAGCTGAGGCAACTGAAGGTGTCGAATGGCCAACACCTGAAGGAGATGCTCCAGGAGCCAGGCATGAATTCTTTACCAGATTGAACCTGAGTGAAGCTTACAACCTGGTCTCCATGACTTTGTTATACTAGTAAACTAGTGAACTACATGAACAAGAATGGTATTCAGAAATGAGTTAATCCACTGATTACTGGGGAAAAAAAATTAACTTTTCACTCATCACTTGAGTAATCTATTCTTATTAGGTTTATTCTTATTAGGTCTGAAGAAAGCAACAACCCATTTGCTGAACTCCAGTCGATAAACTCAGAACTGTTCCAGGAACCAGAGAACTTCATCTCCAAGGAAGAACTGAATTCCCTAAGAATTTCCTATTGCATCCTGGTGTCCATGAATTCAGATATGGTGAATGAAGTTAAAAGTTACTTGTCTGTCCTGGCAACACAGTCACATCACAACACAGTCATAGCACAACAATACATTTTAGAGATGTCACCTACAACAGGAGAACTACCTGTCATTTGATGCTTTCAGCATGAAGAGCACTAGATGTAATTGTACTTAATGGTGCCAGATGAAGAGATGCAGGGAAGCCCAACCTGTACTCATTACTGCTTCAGAAACTGCTTATAGGCCCATTTAAAAAAAAGCTCTGATGGCACCTTCCCAAATAACCTAAAACTCAGTTCTGATTTAAACTTCCATGATGTTGTTCTGCACCATAGCTCCTGTAATTGTTGTCTCTAGAGGGTAATTTTCAAAGGCTCCAGGACAGAAGCTTTGCAAACAATTGACTTTTATCAGCTCTTCAACTAACCTGAAAATTTGAGATTGAAATTATTAGCAGCCTCTGTCAAATGGCAACTTCTTTTTTTTCTTTTCTCCTTGAGCAATAGACAAAATCATTGCAAAATAAAGTCCATTTCAGGATTCAAACCTTGCACATTTTTCCTTTCGTTATTGAGATGTTAATTTGTATAAAAACCGTTAAGATTAAATTTTTAATGTTTTGCCTGTCTCTTGTCCTCCTGGGGGTGAAACTACTTGCTGTATTTTACTCATATGTGCAAGTAGGTCTGGTCCCCTTTGTTATCCCTTTGTCCTAGTTGCATTTTCAGTGCAGAGAAATGCTTCCTCTCTCCCCCTGCCAAGTTGTCTGTTCTCTTCAGGATGGACAGAAGCCTATCACACAAGGCTGTGGTTACTAATCTAAACTGAATCTCCTTGTTTTGTCCTCTAAGAATGTCTCTCCTAACCCCCATTTGGGAGAGGGAAGATGCTGTCCAGCCAAAGTTGTCAAGAACTTGTAGCTAGCACAATTAACAACATCATATCTTCATAGCACACTTCACCTAAGGAAGAGAAACTCCTGGGTATAGCTAGCTGAGAAAAATATTTTCATGTGAGCTAAGTCTAATGGACCTTGTCTCTGTTAGCTTAGCAAAATAGACTGCAATGCCTGGATGAGTCCATTATCAGGCATAGCTCCTGGAGACAGAGTGAGGCACCACAAGACTGGCAAAAAACATAAGTAGGGCCTGTCTTGAAAAAATAAAGGGCAAAGAGATTGAAGAATCAAGAAATCTAAACAGCTGGATAATTAAACTGTAGGAAAAACTCTGAAACACAGCAAGCAAAAAATGAAACTGTAAGCCTATAAGGAGGCTACAGTTTTCAATGTAGATTAGTCAGGAGAAAAATATTTTAAATCAGTGTACTTCATGGACTAGGAAAACTGGGTGGACAGCCTTTCTAAAAAAAGAAACTGTTAATGGTTTGTTGAAAAAGGAAGAGTGTCTTAGAAAACTTTCATGAAGTCTGAGATAACTCAGTGTTGTTTCTGTTCCATATTTTGCTGGTTACTTTAATGGTAGAGGGGAGAATAGAGATATTAAGTTGGCCTATAAAATAAGTTGTTAGAGACTGTGAGACAGGCTCAGACTCCAAAATAAACTTGAAAAATTGAGAAAGTGGTCTCTGGGAAAAAAAGCAGCAATTTAATAAGGACAAGTGCAAGCTACCATACAGGCAGAAATGCTTCAGTAAATACAGAATGGGGGACAACTGAGTGAGTCAATGGAGTTATTAGTTTTTACATCCTGTCCAGATGTGACCTTTTAATGACACTGAGCCTCTGAAAAATATCACATCCACTGATTATTAGAAGTGATTACTCAAGCAGGAGGGGTTGATATTAGTCATTATGTTGCTGTTGGATTGAAAGTCTATAATTCCAAAACCAATAAGATGCTGACACTTCAGCTGGATTGCAGATGGACCCAGTTTCACCACTGATACCACAATACAGCAGGAAATGCTAAAACTGTTGGACTGATTTAGGTAATGGCTATTTTGGTGCCTACAGATTTCCACAGGGATTTAAATGTCACCACATTAATTTTGTGGATTTTTTGCTCTCCCCTTAATTCAATCCAAGTCTAAAGGAAGCTTGCCAGCTGCCAACATGCAGGAGAACTAGCACTCTGGACTGTGCAAAGTTCATTCTCCTGCCCCAAGACTGGGAAAGAGATCAGCCCATGCAGCAATGACTTCATTCTCACTGGTGGCTATGGGAACATGGAGGACCAGATGTACATCATCCATCTGACCCCGTAGCTGGCAGGAAATGCCTGTCAGTGGAGGAACAGGGTGTACAACTGTATTTGTAACATCTTGAACCAGATGAATTTAACTACAGCTGCCATTACATACTATTACACAGCTTATATGAGAACAAGACTCTGTTGCTGCAGCAGTAGACACTACTACAACTTCCACAATATGGATGGCTTGTCTCCCCAATATATTCAGCAGTAGCTTTCACCTCACCAAGCCCCACTTTTCTGGCAGTGGTGGCAGGATGGATGCCACCCTTCATCCCCAGATGTCTGCCACCCTATGCAACTGGCTGCGTTGCCAAGACATGGTGACAGGTTTGTTGGGTACTCTAATTTGCTCTCTGAAATTCTTGGTAGCCAGTACAAGCACAGCTTTTGCTTAATCAGAAATGCTGCCTGAATATTTTACTGAGAGTTTTATTTCCAAAATAGAGAACACTGCAATCAAAACTGATTACATGAAACAAGCAGAAACTCCTGAGAGCAATAGACTTCATTTACTGACAGCAGACTACAAGATATAATGCAGCAGTAGTAATGAGAAGCAAGGACTGCAGAGCAGATAAGACCTGCTAGTTGAAGGTACTGGTGAGAAAATGGCAGAGGGAGTTGTGCTGCATAGCACCTGTAGTAAGAGATTCCAGTGGTATCTAGAGGTTTTAGAAAAAGTTGTCAAGTTAAATAATGTGCTTAGGTCTATGAAATTAACAAACCCCACAATATTTCAGTATCTGCCAGTCTTTCCTAAGTCTTTTGAAGATTTCTCAGTATCTTTCCCCCTTATTTCCACTATTTGTGGATGCCCTGCACTACAAAAGCACATGTGGAGAGCTTAAGGGTACACGCCAAATACTTTCTAGAGGAATAATTCACTCATCTTTTCTCATCCTTGCTTTTTAAGGCCTGAACAAATGACATTGTGGGAAGACTGGTAACATGGTAAAGTTTCCTGGTGTTGCAGAAATACCTATATAAAGTGTATCTAAGGAAGAAGTTGTTGTATCAATGCAGTCCTAGCTAGAATTGCAGGCAGTTTTGTCTGGGGCTTCTGTTTGTCAGGCCACACTGGGATAGACAGAGGTTTTTTGCTGCTGCCTCAGCAGAAATGACTCTCGATTCAGGGACTCTACAAACTTACTGAGATGAATATGTGTTTGGAAGAGACAATTAGTTAAATAATGTATAGTGAAGGAAGTTTACAGTAGAAGCGAGTCACGTTTAGAGAGGAAAAAGAGCATAGAGGAAAACTTTTTGACTAATACCTTCCAGATGCTGCAGCTTTCACATATCTACGCTCATGAGAGCACCTGTGGACGCCAGCATTTGGTCTCAACCACCTAAGACTGGGTGCTGAACTGCCTAAGGCTGGGGAAGGCAGAAGAAGCCATCACTCTTCAGCTGCTGCATTCAGTGTCTTGATAAAATCCATGCAAGCCTGGCAATTGGGAGCTTCACAGAGGCTGTCAGGTGGGAACCTGGCAGGGCTCCCACTAATTAAAGCAGTCAGTCATTTTCAGCAGAACTCAAGGCCATTAATGTTTTGCATTCCACCTCCTGCTTCCCCTCACTGCAGTACGGCACAGCCACACAGAGGCACAGCCTGCCTTCGGTGAGGCAGGGCTCTTCCTCCCCACTTCACTTTACTTGGGAGAGCTGTTTAAAGAATGTGAGGAATTTTTCAACCTGACGATCCTCTCTACATTTTCACAGGCAGGGCAAGCTGTTTGGTGGTGCTGCCTGACAGCTGCTTGCCCTCAGGGGCACACACAGACAGCATCCCTCAGAAAGGCAGAAGAAGGTAATGTTTTAATGAAAATGCAAAATGTTAAACTCATGCTGATGCAATAAACACAGACATAGAATCATAAAGAGTTTAGGTTGAAAGGGACTTTTAAAGGCCATCTAGTCAATCCCCTTGCAATGAGCAGAGACACCTACAACGAGATCAGGTTGCTCAGAGCCCTGTCCAGCCTGTCTCCAGGGCTGGGGCATCTACCCCTTCAAAATGTGCCTGTGTTTTACTGCCCTCATCATAAAAAATGTCTTACTTACAAAAGAAACATAGGACAACTGCCTGCCAAAAGGTCTGTTCCCATCTTTCTTATAAAGCCCCTTTAGGTAATGGAAGGCTGCAATAATATCTTGCTGGAGCCTTCTCTTCTACAGACTGAACAAACCAACTTTCTCATCCTGTCTTCATGGGAGAGGTGTTCCATCTCTGATCAGCTTTATGGCCCTCCTCTGGACTTGCTCCAACAGGTCCATGTCTTTCTTGTGCTGGGGCCCCAGAACTGGACACAGTAGTCCAGGTAGAGTCTCCCTAGAGCAGAGCAGAGGGGCAGAATCCCCTCCCTTGACGTGATGCCCATGCTACTTTTGTTGCAGGACATGTTTGGCTTTTTAGGCTGCAAGTGCACACTGCTGAGTCATGTCCAGCCTCTCATCTATCAGCACCCCCAAATCCTTGTCCTCAGAGCTGCTCTCAGTCCTTTCCTCCCTCACCTTGCACTGATAGTGGGGGATGCCCCAACCCAGGGGCGGCACCTTGTGCTTGGCCTTGGTGAACCTCATGAGGTTCACATGGGCCCATTTCTTGTAAGTTATAAGTGCACATATATGATCTTATTCATAAGGCAATTCCTTTATTCTTTTAAGTGGATATTTAAAAGAATTTGGTAACTACCCAGGATCACAGTAATGAGGTTGCATGCTCACTGGCTGCAGAACTATGTTAGTAGCCCAGTGACAAAAGGCAGCTGAGCCATGAAATAATGGAGCACACAAAGAGCTAAGCAAAAGCATCAGAATAGTAGCTGCGAAGATTTTAGCTGCACTGTGACAGGGTGATGCATGTGAACTGAAGCAAATAGAGCTGGAGGAGATGTTTGTGGGACTATTAATTTTAATGCAATGCAAAATTTCCAATGACAAAGATGGAAGTTACACTTCAGTGCCACAGAAGATGATTCAGACAGTAACAAAGGTCAAATGAGGATAATCTGGGGAAAGCTATTAAAACAGATGCCTATGTGATGTCTCCTATTGAGTTCTTGATTGGATCTGAACAAAAAGAAATGAAGAAAAAGGAGCACCTCCATTTGGAGGATGTGGTTTGAAAGATTACCTAGACTAGTCTAAATCTGGAATTGATGGCTAGTAGGAGAAACAAGTTCTTGCTGTGACATTTAAGTTTTCCCTTAGTATAGGGCAAGTTCAGATTAATGCCTGTATCTAATAGAGGTAGCAAGTCTGGATCTAGAGCTCATCCCAGCCAGCCAACTAGGGTGTCTGAAATATATTTGTCTAGATGAATTTAGGATTTTAAGATTATTTAATAGCAATCAGACTTGAATGAATATCCATAGATTGATGGATTAAAGAAATCCATTTACAAGAGCCCCTGGCATAGTCCAGAGTTACCCTCTGTGGAGAAGTCAGAAATAATGCTGAAAAATAATATGAGGAGATTTAACATATGCTTTCTTGTCAGTATTGAGAGTGGTGCTCCTGCATCTGCCACATAAGTATAAGAAAAATAGTCAATGGAAGCATGAGGTGTGAAAATAAAAAGAAATTAGGAAATGTAGAGTACCTTTAGACTGTACCACTCTTTGTGGCCTGAGGTCAGCTAAGTTTCATACAAATCTTTTACCTAACAGTACCATCAAAACATAAGGGGCAAATGGCAAATTTGTAAAATGTGGGTAGGTTTGGTTTTTGGGGTTTTTTTTGGTCTTTTTTGGGGTTTTTTTGGTTTTTTTTTTTTGTGTGTGTTTTTTATTGCTGGCTTCCTTATCTTTTTACAGCCTGAGCATCTGTATTTGTGAAGGGTCTGATTTAAGAGTCAGCCTCAAGCACTTCAAGATTTCTTTGTTTTTTTCCATCAATTTTTTCCATACAATAGGAAATATAGCTCTTTTGTCAAACTATGTCTACTTCATTCAGAATAAACAACTACTTTATTCCAGCTGTCAGGTGAAGGTTGTCCAGCTCTACTAAGCGTTACAGAAAATGGACAGCTCTGACATTTGGAAGGCATGAGGGGCAGCCATAAGATTAGAATTTGTGTTTAAATTGCAGTAAGTGCCTGCATTTGATATTCATCTCCTGAGTGAGCATGCTGTAGAAAAATTATTCTTTTTCACTCTAGACAGGGAAAGTGGAAGTCAACAGTGGAACTTCAAATTTAGTAAACAAGAGATCTTGAGAGACTGTTGGAATGGTACCCAGTGAAGAATGAAGGAACAGAACCACTGGTTAATATGTGTGAAATAAATAGTGCCTGGTTTATAAAAGGAGTCACAATTTGATGGGATGTGACACCCTGCTGGAGGCTGTGGAGCCTCAACACTGGAGCAAACTGGGGGCAGGGGGCTGGAACAGAAGAAGGAAATAACAGCAAGATCAGTGAACAGGCAAACTGCAAACATTTGGCACTAAGTGCAGGACTGATGAGTATCAAAACAGACTCTGTATTTTGGACTTTGTAAAAGCAGCTGCATGACTCAATGAGTCCAAGATAAAAAGAATGGGATTATTCCCAATAAGCCAAAGCAATGGGATTATTCTCTGTTTTGAAGCCATATCTCTAATCTGTATTTACACAAAGCTACAGTCGTTCAAACTTTGGGGATATCACCCCTGAATTAACAAGTAAGGCTTTCTCAGCTCCTCCACCAGCACCCAATCCCCTGACCCAGGGCTAAACAATTTTTGCAATAGCCACGTCACGTAGAGCTTGAATTGTCATCCTTTAGTGTCTTTGGTGCTCCAGCAAATTAAAAGTCTCACAGTTCGTCCAGAAGGATTGCTTTTGGCGTGTTTTTCACAGAGGAAGGAAGGCAGTCCTGCGTGCCAAGGAGCAGTCTATTTCTATTAAATAAATGCTTTTATAATTTTGTATTATCCTGACCACTCCAGGTGCCCCTATTCATGACTTCATACAGTGTCCTGAGTCTCTTGTCTCATTATCTGTTTGTAATTTTTTTCCACAACCTATGCATTATTAAAAATTTTTATGATGCAGAAATCTGGAAGCTGTCCCTACAAGCACCAACGAATTGTTTGATTCATTAGATAAATGCTGCATACAAGAAAGCATCCCAGAACATAGTTTTGTATAATTTGTTGAGGGCATTCAGGCCAATACAGAAAAACAGTTTAAAACTTGCTGAAACACATTTTTAAGACTGTCCTGAACCAGGATCCAATTTCTCAATTTCCAGGTCATTATTTTAAATCACAAATAACTAAAGCCAGCAGAAATCGAATGTTCCTGAGGAGGAAAAGCCCCATAAAGCAGAGAATGTGCTAGCAGTTGACTTGTCTCTCAATTGTCGTTTTTTTTACATCTACCTGTACTTTTTAATATATATAACCGCACTACTGGTTTCAGAAGTTACATACACATAGGTTTTAAAACATTTTAAAGCACCTTTGACATGTAAAGAATAAAATGTAAAATGAATGTAAACAACAAAAATACAGTTGTGTTCAGGGAGGCATTTTCTCATTCTGAATCCTGGCTTCTCTTGCATAGCACTGCTTTCTTGATTTGTTCCCCTTGTCTGTATGGATGGCTTCATTCATCCTGCTCTGTACAATGCAAGATGTGTGATGTGAGTCACTGTTGAACTTGCTCCCCTTTCTCTAACCAGTCGTATCAGTCTTGTTCATTGTCACTGCCAAAGGAAATGAGAGCTTCCAGCAACCTCAGAAATTATTCTTCTGTGCTTCTCAGGTATGACTAGACAGTGGAAATAGCAGAGGTTTCAATGTTATAGCCAAAGTATTACTTTCTACTTTTCTGGGTTTCTGCTCCCAGCAATGACCCACCCAGAACCCCCTGCCTGTTCCTGTTGCACCCAAACAGGCCACAAAATCAGTAACAGGCAGCATAATATTCTGTGCCATACTAGGTAAATGGGACATGGAACACAGACAATGAAATTTATGAGAAACAAACAAGAAACCAACTAGAAAAGAAGAAAAACCCAGCCATAGTACTGAAAGAGCAGATAACATCTGCACAAAGAAAAATATAACTACAGTGATTCAGTCATAAAAATAATGTTGGTAGAAAAGCAAGATTATGCCTCATCAGGTCCCAGAAGCTCAACGTTCTTTCTGTTTCTTAGGACCTGGGAATGCTGCCTGGGGACACACAGAGAAGTGGTAGGCTTTTAGTCATGTGGACAGAGCTTTTCTGTGGCCTTCAGCAAAACCTCTCACCAGCTTGGCAAAGAATACCAAGAATAGAAGTGGGACTGTCACGAGCAGCTATCATGGTGACAGTGCTCATGCAGCTGTGTTCAAACTACACAAAGTAAAACTGAAGGTTTCGAAACTTTTTTTTTTTTTTTGCTGGAGGGATTTTCTTCCTCTCCAGTGCACTCTCTTCAATTTCTCTGGCATGTCTGCATTCCACCTTAGACAGCTTTAAATTCCATTTTTGGGTCCCACTGGCTCACCAGAGAGTCAAAGCATGAAGCACTAAAAAGTTTTCTGCTCCATTGTTCTGTATGTTAGGTGATAAAAAGTATCTGCAGTTGAGGCTTTGGATGCACGATGTTTCACTAAACATGAATTAATTGGAAGCACTAATACCATACTAATAGTTGGAGACAAATACCATACTTTGAAATCAAAGCAGCTAGGTCCTGTTGTGGTTTATTGATAAGAGGCAGCTGAAGAAGAACAAGAAAAAGGTCAAGACAGAGAAAAGAGCAATCATTGTTTAGGATTTGAGAAAGTGTTTGGAGGCAGTGCTTGTGTTACTGTGACTTGGAGAAACTGAAGCAGCAAGGGGGCTAATCAGCCGAGCTCATTAATGGAGGAAAACAGAGGGGCAGAAAGTGTGCCTGCTGCTAGGAGAGAATTCTGAGAGTCTAGCGAGCCTTGAAAATGTCATGGTGCTACAGCTAACTCACTCCCTGCTGCCAGCAGCTGTGAGAAGCCAGCCCAGAGGAGGATCCCTACACCAGGAGCACCTGCTAGAACGCTGCTCCTGGTTTGCTTGCACCATGGCTAACACAAACCCGTTGGAGGAAACAAATTGTGGTGCAAAATGTTGGGGTGATCCCCTGTACAGTGGCAGGGGAAGCTGGTCCAGAGTCAGATTGGCCAAGGACACAGGGGCTGAATTCAGGGGGAGCTCATTGAGTTGCTGTATGGTGAGGTAAAGGTGAGGGGGCTGCCAGCAATCCTAGGTGTCAGTGTCCTCTATTTGGTGATGTCAAGAGCAGCAATAGCAGTACAACCATATGACAACTAAAAAAGAGAAGGCAAAGATTATTCTGGAAAGGTTTTCTTCTAGCATGAGTGATGGCTTTGGGAGGCAGTAAGTGGATTGCCAAACCTCAGCACGAGGTGCAGCTCAATAAATAAATTTTCATCAGAGTACAGCCAAGGTAAAGTAAAAGACTGAGAAAAAGGCAGAAAATGGCACAAAAAAGACTTCACTTTAGGTCTGGAGCTGGGTAGACACACAAGAAAGGCCAGAACCTAAAAAGAATAAGAGTCCAACACTACAGTTAAATCTAAAATTAGTGTTATATGGAACTTTTGGCTAATATCATGAGGAATGAAGGGGATCAGTGTATGTTTTAGTATATAATAATGCCTTTGACTGGTTGATTGGACCCTGGATGCACCAGCAGGGTACAGCCATAAAGACTTGCTGGAATAAATCCTGAGCCTAGACTGCTACTGTGGAAAGGTATGGCTTCTTCAGGAAGGACATCTGCAGGGAAAAAGGAGAGAGAAATCCTTGCACTGGCCATTGTGAGTGAAACTCAAGGGAGAAAATGTGGCTTGTTTAAGACTTAAGAATGACAAGAGAGGGAAAGTAAGCTGCAGACGGGTGCAGGATGGTTGCAGGTTAAAAGAAGGATTTACCTCTTCTTTCCTTGTCTGACTTCCCTGGCTTTCAACATTCTCTCCTGCCAGCACAACATCTCTTAGTCATTCCTGCTCTCTGCCTGGTGCTGTGGAGTGTGGTATTGAGGGTACAGATGAACACATGGCTGGGGCAAAAATGGTGGGGTGTCAGTGTGTGCAGGTCACTATGGGTCAGAGAGACAAGGGGAAAGTGTCTCAGGAAAAAAAAGTTCTGGGAAGAGTTAAAAATAAACACACATACAAGAAGAGAAAACAGCATATAAAAGAGTGTGAGGAAGGAAAGATAATGAGAGGAGCCTGATGGAGGGGAAATAGAAGAGCTTGAATGAAAATGGGAAAGTACAGAAGAGGTACAGCAGGGATGGGAAGCAACAGAGGGAAGGAACAATAGTGCTCTTTGGAAAGAAGTGAGGAAGAGGAACAAACATGAAACTGAGATACAAAAGCAATGGAATAGTACTAAATTTAATTAATTGAGGAATTAAATGAACACAGGCAGCTTTTTAGGCATTGTCCCCCAGAAGAAATCACATAAAACTCAGTGCAAAGAAGAGTACTTGTGTGAGTAGGGTGATGTTACCCTGCTTTTGCTTATAATTCCCAGTTTTACTATCTGTGGTATCTTACTCCTTATGTCAGGCTCACATGGTAATACTACAGAATTATATGTCAAATTAGATGATTTTGAATTTTGCTAACATAACCTTCTCCTTTTAAGTTCTTGCTTAACTCAGAAGTCTGGAAGCAGAAATCAGGAAAAAGATGAGGCACAATGAATCCCATCCACCTTATGAAGTTTAAGAAAAAAAGCCTTCCTGTGTAGGAAATCAAAATAGCAAACAGACTAGCATGGTAGAGCAGTGGAGTTTTCCCTCTTGCACGGAAGTGTAGAGAAGACTGCCAGGATTTAAAATTCTTAGAGTGTGTAACCATGGAAATTGTGTGGGCTCACTTCAGAGTTGGTGTCACAAGGGCCAAAGCATTTTCTAGCCAGCAGAGAAAATTTCTGTGTCTTATACAAGGGTGATAAGAAGAACATGTGGATTCCAAAAGCCCTGAAGGAGTTTGTAGCAGCTGAATTTCACCAATCTGAACAAATTAATGGAATAACAGAGAAAATGCAAAACCAAGGGCTTCTTTGCTGAACTTTGCCTGAGAGGAAAAATGGCCGAGAGCTGACCTGAAGAGGGAACCTCTTTTGTGGTTTAAGTTTGGAAAGGGAACAGAAGCAAGCTAGAGTTTGGTGGGGGGAAGGTGTGTTCCATGTGCTCCTAGCTGACAGCTCTGTAGAGAGAGGTTGATGAACAAGTGTGCTCAGTCTTGGGGAATGGTTTCAGTTTCCAGCTCAGGAGTGGATTCTCAGCTGGTAGGAATCAAATGAATTTATATTGGCAGAGGACTTGAGACCTATTTTTCCCCAGAACAGGACAAATGAATTCTACTCCTTTTTTGTCAAGCTCTTGCCTTCAATTCATTCTTTTCATAAATGTGTGTAGTGGGTTGAATCTGAGTTGATAGAGAGATTTTTAGACCAATAATGCTTCTTACAATTTACACACTTAAACCGCAAGGAAAGGCGGGAGTTCCTCTTGTTCCAGCCCGCCTGAGGGAGGTGGGGAGGCCTCAGAGCCTCTGGACCCCGCCGGGATGGGCCGAGGCCCCGGTCCCCTTCCCCTCTCCCTGATGCCACGGCACAGAGCCTGGGTCACTGGGGAGGGAGCCATCCCAGAGCCCAGGCAGCTAAACCCAGCCATGGACTGGCACACAGCTAAACCCAGCCATGGACTGCCACACAGCTAAACCCAGCCATGGACTGCTGCACAGCTGAAAATCTTTCCAGAGCAGCTTCTTGGGACTGGCGGGTCCCCCCTGATCTCCACATGGAGCCAGCAGGAGCCTCTTTTCTGCAGCCAGCACACTTTGGGCTGAACTGAAGAAACACCATGCAGGCAGCAGCACAAAAAGAGTGAGGCTTTCTTCACCATAAAGCCTGAACAGGAACACTCTTCAACATGGAGGTTTCAGAGTCAGAGAGAGAGTGAGCCATGTGAGATGGAGCTGAAAATGGCGGCGGAGAAAAGGGGTGGTGCTGCGTTCCTCGCACGTAGCTTAAAAATACTTCTTGCATGTGGTAGTAAGAAACTGTAATATCTCAAACTGTTTGTCTCTTTAATCCATTTGGAGTGCATGGGGGGATGGAAGACTTACGTGTGGCCCGTGAAAATTGTGTATAGTTGCCTATGCCAGGATATATAAAAACAGTGAGAGGTTTTTAAGGATCTGTAGCAGAAAAAGCCTTTGTGTTCAGGCCAAAAATGACCCATCCTTAAAAAGACTGATAACCCCATGTGATGGCCCAGGTTTTGCAGTGTGAAAAAACTGATATTTTTTCATAGAAGAGATGTGTTACACCACAGCAGATTGTTTCTTTCTGAGCGGGGCTGTTGTTGGGGGCAGTTTGAGAAACCATGTGAAGCAAGAAGAAGAAACCCTTTTTTTCCTTAAACATAAGAGAGAGACTTTTCAAGAACTGTAACAATGACTAGAATTCTATGTTGTGTTATCTTTTGTGCTAGTTAAAAAGAAAGAGTAAACTGCTGAGAAGAAGGGAGCAGGGGGGAGGGTGAGTTTGTTTTAATTTCTTGTTATATTTTTTAACTTTTAATTCTGTTAGTAATAAAACTTTCTCCTTGTACTGCAACTGTTTAAGTTTGAACCTGTTTTTTTTGCCTCTCAGCTGTCTAGTTTTCCTCAATATTTTCTTATTTTGTTTTCCTTATAAAAGAACTGATATTTTAGATGCTTGATGCTCAGTTGTGTCAAACCACAACGTGTCATCCAGCAGCTTACCCCCATGTGACACAAGAGACATTTTGTGAGGGTTTTGCTAGTATCTGCTAGGTTAGAAAACATATTATCATTTGAACTATGATAAGAAATGACAAGAATTTAGGCAAGATTTCATTTGCATTGTTTTTAAAGACATACTAATTTTTTTAATAAAATTGATGAAAAAAACAACAGAAAAGGTTGATCAGCCTGACTTAAAGTTCTGTGTAATATTTTGTAAATCAAAACACACCATTAATTCATGTTATAAACTACTGGAAGTGATAACAAGCCTCGTGTGGGAATCAATATAGAGAGTGTTTTTAATAAGGTCTTGAGAATAAAATAATGGTTCTTCAGTGGAAAAGGTATGTTGAGCATAGAAAAATATGTCATGAAGAGCAATAGAGAAGCAAAAGTAGAAGATACTGGACTGGATTTGGAGGGTGAATAGCCCTAAAACTATTGTTACTTAGTTTATATTAAATGGTAGTGGATGCCTGTGTCAAAAATATTTTTTTACTTCTTTACCTTCTTTCAGGCAGCTCCCCTAAGCTGAATGAATCACAATATCAGTGGATATGCTACGAGGCCATTTGTTCTCTGAGAGGAGTGTGCAGAGAAGCAGAAGATTCACTGAGTAGAGCCTTCCCTGCAGGTATTCCTCTGGTGCATATCCTTGCCTTGTGGACCCCCATGGCACATGGCAGTCAGCCAAAGGATGAAGATTCTCTTATTCCTGTTACAGCCACTATTGACAGACAAGTTCTTATCAAGATTATAACAATCCATCATATTTAGGATCCTAATCTAAATTTTTCCTGTTGTTTACTGAGCAGATAATTGTAGTTAGAAGGATGTGAGGAGAGAGACTGTTTCTCCAAGCTTCCTTCTCCTATGCTGATCAAAAAAAAAGAGAGAAACATGAGGAATGATGGATGTGTTGTCTGATGTGACTTAGGTTGTCTGGCTGTGACTTAGGGTGACACGGCTGACAGACAAATATTTCTCTTCTCTGTGCTTCCTGCAGTAACATCGTTCCAGAGGCTGAATTCTTCTTAAGTCCCAATACACTTTATTATGACCCTTACAAGATGTACTTTAAGATTTTTGTGAGATTTTAGGTGACCATGCAGGTTTCCAACTCAAAGCATGGCTTAGTCCCTCTTACCCAGAAGTTACAGGCCATGTGCACTTCTGTTTCCCAGCACAGGCTCCCAGAAATAGTGCTTTGAGCCCAAATCTGACTCGGTTTCTGAAAAAAAATCATGATACTGGAGCAATGTTTCATCTTCAGAGACAGAAAAGATGTAGCACAGCTGATTAGTTTTATCTCCAAAATAATACTACTAATGCTCAGGACAGGCTTTCAATTGAAGATTTAATTTAAAATTCTAGGTATTCAGCAACTCTTAGTGTACTTGGAATCCTACATCTCTAAGAATTTATCTTACACTAAAGAAACTTCTTTAGGTTTACACATGTGGGAAAATATTACAGTTTTAGTATGTGTCAATTGTCAATATTCCCTTGATTCTTCAGTTGTGAGGAACAGACACAACTATTTTGAGATCCTTTGGAAAAAAAACCCCAAAAACCAACCCAACCCCCCCCCCCCCCAAGTTTGGAAATTTTAATGATTATTTGCAGTTTCTGTGAAAAGTATTTATTTGCTTGTTCACTTTAATTTTTCAGCTACTGCACATCTGAAATTCAAATGTTTATTGTTATGTGGGAAATACAAATAAAAACATAAAGAAAAATCAATAGATTTTGATATGTGCAGTAGGAAGAGCTTAGCAGAAGGGTAGTATTTGGCAAGAGAATAAGACAAATTCAGACTTTTTGCTGTATATTAGCCAGGCATAAAGAGGACCCAGTGTCTACTGAAGATATCAATTTCAGTACATTTTGATTCAGGCCTAGATACGCTTCATTTGATATCAAAGAAAGTAGGCATGAAAGCCCACAAAAAGTCTTTGACTTTCTCAGGAACAGACAAACACCTGAAAGGTGATTTTCATGTTGACCAGCATTATTAGGTGTCATAGTTTTTAAAGAACTCTCTTTGAGTCCAACAAAAATACAGCTCTTCTTGTCTTGGGTTAATGAATGTACACAGCTGTCCTGAGCACAGATGGAGTTCCCATTCCACATGTACATTTAAGATGTAAAAGATGCTCCCCTTCCTGTGTTAGGGGAGAAAATCAACATCTTTCACAGGTCTTCTGAAAAATTAGAGTATGACAACAGGTAATTTCAAACAGGTACCAGCATGGTTTTTATGGCATCTCCAAGACTGCTTGTGTAAGTAGCAAATGAATCTGTGCTCCACTTTTCAAGTAAGTGCTGAACTACTGTTTTATTGGTTTTTCTCAGGAGGAAGCAAATTTGTACATTCTGGCCATCTCTTAGTTGTTCTGCATTTTACTTCACAAAAAAAAAAAAAAAAAAAAGAAAGAAAATAAAAAGCCAAGCAAAACCCCCTCTCTGTTTCCCATATTGCTGGGAGAGAAGGGTTGCTTAAGCTTCTCTGTAACCCAGGAGGCAGGGGACATGCACAGCCCGCAAGAAATACAGATTCATTTTTCTCTCTCATCTGCTACCAAATTGGTTATACAAACTGTGTAAGACATTCTTCCTGAGACAGCAGTGGGTTTTTCTTCTCAGAAACAGCAGAACAAAACAGATTTAAGATTTTGTTGAAATTATATTTCTGAACCCTTATGCCCCTTAGCTCCTTTTTCTCCCTTGCAATACCCTTTCTTTCTCACCAGATGTAACCAAATAATAAGGATTTTGTCAGAATTACCCCAGGCAAAGGCATAGACCAAACTCAGCAAAACTACAGCACTGTAAAACTGAAATGCTTTTGTCTTTCATATGTGTATTCTTGCTATTTGTTTTCTTTCTTTTACATTAGTACAACAGTTGTACGTATCTTCAGGGCAAAAAAAAAATGTTTAGCGGAAAGGGAAGGTCTTAAACCATTGCACAAATTCAAAGACACAGATAGAAATCTTGTTTATTGCCTTCAGAAATATAAACGTCAAAAAAGAATAAAAATTTAACATAATGTGAAGAGTTCAAGTACTATCAAGTACTTTGTAAAACACTTGTAAAATGGACTTGTTCACCAGTTCTTTATTCTTCATATCTGACTCAGAGGGACCTTATTGATGTCTTGAGAGAAACATCTTGAAATCTTTAAGTTGAAACACTCATGCCTTAGAATAGCATAGGGCATTTTTTCTTACAGGCTTCCCAGAACTGGTACGAGACAGCTATTTTTATGCCACCAGATTTGCACGTTCATCTTCCACTTTCTCATTCCATTGCTGGTATTCTCAGAACCTCCTGACACCAACTGAATCATTAGGGAGAGATCCAAATTGCTGAAACCTTCCAGTGTCCTTCCAGTAGACCGTCACACCCCTAGCATAAGTGTCTAGAATTTTCAGACTGGCACTGGAAATGGGATGAACCATTTAAAGATTCAGAGCAATCACCTAGAAGTGTGTGGCTTGAGACCTTCAGAGTGAGACTTGCATGTGGTGATCTGTTAACCCGTTGCTTTTCCTATCCCAGATTGTTCCCCACCTTTGGCCACTCCCTGGGGCCCTCCCTATTGGTTTCTGTATCCCAACCCCACCCATGTACCGCCCCTGAGCCCCCGAGAAAAGCCCCTGCACCCAGACCATGAAGTCTCTCTGTCTCTGGGGATCGCTGGAACGAGGTGTGATTAAAAGTCTTTTTAAGCCCTCATAGGCGACCCTTCCTGCCTCCCTCGCCATCACTGGCGATGCCAGAGCAAAAGCCGCGGAGCTGTGCGAAATGGACTGCGGGAGGGCGACCATGGTGGCACTGCCCTAAGCAGCCCCGCTGAGCTCCCAGGGAAAGCTGCAGCTTGCTAAACTAAGCCTAGTGACTTCAACACTTGCCTGTGAGGAGTGACTGAACATGTGAAAAGCAGATGGAAGAGCTCACTATTCTTTAAGACTATGGGATCCCACACAGCTTATACTATGCAAGGATGAGGAGCTTGTTGGAGCAGCCAGATGTGAATATGGAGCTGTAATATGTAATTCAAGAAAGTAAGGTCTAGATAGAATTGAAAGAGCTGGCAAAGGCATCATCCTTCTCATCTCCTTCCAGCTTCCAGAACCTCTTCCAAGGAAGATGACTCACAATCTTTGTTTTCAAGAAAACCCAGAGGAGAATCACCTTGCTCAGGCTTCACTGAAAGAGGGAGCTTTTGGAAAACCTTCAAGTGCAGAAGGGTCTTTTCAGTTCAGAAACCTCTTCATTTTCCAGTTGTGCAAAAAATATGCAGTGCAAATCCATCAAATCCATGTTGTGTGATCTCCAGTGGACAGTACCCATAAAAAATGAAAAACCTAAAAGTGCATTGAATTGTAAATATTTTTTTCTGCCAATCAGTTGCTACCTTTATTATCAAGAGTAGCTCAAGGCTGTCAGGGTTCATAAAGATCAACAGACACTTGGCAGAAAGTGCTCCATGCACAGATTTGGAAAGGACCAGTCCCCAGACTTGTATCTTTGTGTATATTTGTAGTGGTATTTGATATTCTTCCCCTGATTTAAGGAAGTGGATAATAATTCTCCAGAGTGAAGTGTACTCTGCTCTTTTAAGTCACTCCTCCCCATGTTACCCCTTTTCCTGGAGAGACTGTGTGGCATATATCCTCAAAGCTCAGTGTGCAATATGCAAAGCTCTTTGGTGTGAAGTTTCCTAAGCTGCTGTGAAACATTTTCCAAAAATCTTTTATTCAAATAGCACTACTTTTTCCTCTCCTCTTAATATGAAACCAATGCATTTCTGCTTTATCTTTTTTTTTGTGCCTGTAATGAAACCTTTACTGGCTGAAATTTCTCCATGCTACTTGTCTCTTTGAAAGCAGCTGATGTACCAGCATATACTATATTAAGGATTGACAACTGGGAGGAAAAAGAGTACCAGGAATCAGTTTCCCAAATTTTCAAAGTACTCAAACCCCCTACATCTAAAAGAACTTTGCTGAATATCTTAGTTGTTGAAAAAATGGGCAAATAAAATAATAAAAAAGCAAAGAATGTGCATGCAATGTAATTTTAAAAGAAAGAAAACAGTTGTAGTAGTAACAATCATATACTTTTTAAGTTCTTAAAGTGCAGGCCTGCCCATTTAGGATAAATCTTGCCAAAGCATTAGATTTTAAGCAGAAAATATCAAGGTTTATTTTACCTGCAAATAAGCATTGCAGCCTGAGCTTGAGTTCAAGGCCAAAAGAGTACTGCCCAGGGGCAAAGACCTTCTTGATGTAATCACCAGCACATAGTTTTAGTATAGTAAATGCTCTCTAAAATCATCTTGCAAATACAGAAACTAGAAATTATTAACCTTTGTCTCCAGACAGACTACATCTACCTTCTAATTTCCATTTTGTACCTAGCAGTCATTATAGTCAGCAGTGAGTCCCTGTTAAGAATCTGAAAAAGCTCTCCTTCACAGACTCCTGTCTGTGGCCTATGCCTTAGCTTATAAAATAATTTACATATTCTCTGAGCCACTTAAAGTCTTCAAACGTTTACTAGCACTGCCATATCACCTCTTTAACATGGCCTTCTCTATTCTCAAGTGTTTTTACTTGCTCTTTAGGTCAGCAGCTGTTGCCTTTTGGGTGTGTACAGCAGCAATTCTGCAGGCTCTGAGTACCCCTGATTATTTACAATTGCTTAAACAGCGAAAAATAATTGGTAAGGGTGAAACTCTGCTTCACAGCACCCACCTGCATGCAGCTCAGGTGCCCAGCCTGGGACCACAGCCTTAGTCATGTTGCCTCATTGTCACAGCAGAGAGAGAGGGTCGTCACCAGATAAGAATTCAAATCACCTTGCAGAGATGCCTTGCTTTTAAAACACCTTAGGACTGAGAACTCCTGGCTTCCTAGTTTAGGCTTATCTGCTTTTCAGGTAGGGATGAGCCTGGTTGGTCCTACACCTACCACGGAGTAATCTCTCGTGTTCCTGCTAAGAGGTTGCTCATTCCAGGAAAAAAGTAAGAACTTCAATCATTGATTGGTTCATATTTTGAAATAATTTAACAGAATCTTCACTATTTATATAGGCTTCTGATGTAAGTACTGAGTAGATGAAGCATTTATCACAGCAACTAAGGGACGATCCTAAGATCAGACTGCAGGGTAAATCCAAAAGCAGAGGGGTGTTGAGCAATTTCTATTTGTTACATCTATGAACAGACAACTAATCCAGCACTGTTTGCTAACCTGCAAAACCTCTTTACTTGTGTTTAGGTTAAAGCTAGTATTGTTAAGTCTGCTTCAGCCCAGCAAGAAACTCAATATGCCTCAATGAAGTTGTGGGCTCCAGGCATGTTGGACTACCAGCATCTGTGATCTCTGTGCGCTGTGGGGTTGTTAGGGCCTCATAGAACTAGACCTTGGAGGAAAAAATTCACAATTATAGACATTCACTTGTAATTAGGCTTTGCAGAACAAAAGTTTTAAAAAATAAAGAGAATAAATCCATTCAAATGGAACTTTTTTTTTTCTGGAATGGTTGTTACCCTCATAAACACACTTAGCAATAATGGGAAAATTATTTTGCTAATGTCTAAAAAGATTACATGTGTTTACATTTATGCTGTATTTAATTTAGCTCTGCTCAGAACTATTGTTGTGATTCATTGAAGAGCTACTTACACTTGGGAAATATTTTGTGCAATAAAAAGAAACAACAATGCAAAACCCATTAAGTCCCAAACTCCCTTGCAGCTTAAAGCCAAGTCCACGTCTTATGGACTTATTTCCATGCTAGTAAACCATGATATCTGCCTCAGAGAGCTGCAAATCAGGAAATTTCTCCCAAATGCTTCTTCCACAGAAGCTTGAACAGTGAGCCAACCAGTTATGCTGCAGCTGGGATCATTAGTAGTAGCTAATGTCAGTACCAGTGGGCACAGTTTTTACACTAAACTTTCTGTTTTGAGCCTGAAGGGTACTAGCTTAATTTGCAATGATGCGTATGTCCCAGCAACAATCAAGCGCTACTTAAACACTGGCATCACTGATACAGAGTTTAAAGAGCTGGTCTTGCTCTGTTGGTCTATTTACCTATCCTTGTAGCCTGAAAGGTATTCTTGTTACAGTCAAGAGAATTCTTGTGCAGTGCAGAATGCCGACTCCAAGGCAACAGGACAGATTTGTTTCAGCATTTTCTATTAAAAAATGCTATTTATGCTTTACTTCTACCATTTTCCAAGAAAATTCACTGGGTAGATTTCTTTTCGTATTAGGTATAATTCTCCTTCCAGACTTTCATTATACAGTCCTACACAGTCTTGCATGCAGCTAGAAAATGGGGTTTGATATCCAAACTCAAACCAAAAATCTGACTGGTTCTGACAAGGACTTTCCCAGAATCCAGGACCAGATGTTTCAGAAGAGCAGAGAAAAAATGCTGAAAAATATGTTCATAAGAAAACTGTCCTCTTCAAGTCTGTGTATGTCATACTTATGCACAATGTATATAAATAGATCCCTGTTATTTGGTCACATGAATACTGATTATACATAAAACCTCATCTATGTAATTGCAGTCATTGTTATCTCATAAACTGATAGTTCTGTTTTCAATTTCATGCAAGATTTGGCCTTTGGAATAATTTGTGGGAATGCATTCCCTTTTTTAATGATTCTTTACATCTGAAAGCATTTAATCTAACTGATTCCAAAATGTGTCACCATCTAGTTCCAAAATACAGTGACATGGATGTGCAGTTAATGCAGTTTTTTCAGTGAGGCAGCATGGGGTTATGATACCTCTGAGGTACAACCCAAGGGGCACTGCAGCCCAGGCTGGCTTTTCAGTGGCAGATTATTAGGTACGTCTTCAGAACAATGTATGTGTACATCTTAGGACAATTGTGAACCCTACTCACTAATAAATAACCCTATGTTCATAGAAATAATGGGGAAAGACAGACTTTATTAGAATAAATTGGTCTAGTTGATATATTTGTAGAAATACATTTCTCTCTGTAGGAGAATCAGCTTTAGAGAGGGAAGTTTCCTTCCAGTCAGCTGTCTGCCAGGGTCCAGGGAGCTGTATTTTCTCTGGATGTTTTATTAAGTGATTTGTCTGTACACAGACAAGATTCTCTTAAGTGCTGCAGATGCTTTGAAAGATAATCCCTTGGTAAGGTTGTAAAACCTTACCAAGACTGAAAAAGCTTCAAGAAAACCCACAACCCAATTTCAGTTACATTTGTGTTACCTTACTAATTGCTACTACTCTTTAGTTTATAATATTTTAAAGATCTCTTCCAATCACTTGTTTCCAGAAAGAAAAATATATTATGATGCTTTGGCCTAATTTTATGAAAAAGTATTTTTAAATTTTCTTCCAATCTGTCCTTATCTGCACAAGTGACCAAAATCCAAAATTTTTTAGTTCAGATCACTGAAAAAATAATGAGGATTAAACTGATATTGGGTTTATTGTACCACTGATAACATCTTAGAAATTATAGAGATGTTGTACACTATATTTCATTCCTTTTCCTAGGAAATACAAGCACTCATAATTCTTAAATTTTGTTTAGCACCAATCAGTCCTTTGAGACTATAAAAATAAATGCTCTTCATGTCCTACACTAAGTTTTTAAAGATCTATTCTCTATTTCTGTCTCTACTCATGCAACCCCTTAATTTCTGCTACTTACATTAAAGAAAGTAATGGTCCTTCATTACCCTTTCCCCCCCATACATAGAGCCTGAAATTCAATTAGTTTTAAAAACCAAAACACCAAAGTATGGTTAATTCTGTTGTAGAAATAAAACAAAGTCAAGAGCTAATCTGCTGAACTGTGTTAACTTTTGCCTTCTTCCTGTGTGGTTTTTCTACTAGAACATCTTGGAAAGCAGAGCAATGCCTTCCAGTGTGCCCATTCAGCAGGCAGTACAATGAGGAATTGATCATCAGGAGGAATTCTGGACACCAGCACAGCATCAGGCAGTTGCTAATGAAGATCTTCTCTGAGCATTGCTATCCATAATGGTATGGGGGTCTGACCAGGATTTCTAACCTCCCAGTGCCCTCACACAGATCTTGAGTTGCACTAGAAATTCTTCATGTTGGGATAATCCTGCCTAGAAATTCTTCATGTTGGGATAATCCTGCCTGTTTCTTCTCCATACCTGTCTTCCCTCATCCATTGCTTAAAATCTTTTAATAAACTGTTTTTGACCTGATGACCCAGTTATTTATCAATAGTTACTAATAATTCCAGCTTGTATAACTATCCTAGAATAACCAAATAATTTAGCATACAGCTTCACACTTCATGAATATTTCAAGATACTGTACAAAATCTAGCAGCAAACTTATGTTTTTCATCCAGCACCTTTCTCATAATTACAAGAAGTTTGTTTTATAGAAATTTTATCTACTGCAACCAAATCAGCAAGCAACAAAAAATCCCATACAAACGGTAGGAATTTTTTTTATATTGTAGTTGAACATCTGCAGTGGCAGAAATGCATCACTTCATGTTTGATAAATCAGTGAAACCTAATGCTAATGCAATGAAGTTAAAAGAAAAATTCATCAGTTTCTCATGTTTATCTGGGGACAGGTAACACTGACCGCTATTGCACCTTCAAAACATCTGCTAATTGACATTACAGTAGTAAAGGTGGGTGACATTAAATTCTATGAAGTTAAGACTTGGTTCACCTCCTAAATAGCAAAGTCAGAAAAGGTTCTGAGAAGTTTAGCTCTGAATGACAGTGAAAAGCACTTGCCAACCCCTAACAGGGCCTTTGTTATGAGATGCTGTGCTCAGGATATGCAGTGGGTGAGACTTGTTCCCAGCTCATCTGACATTAATAGAAGCTTTCACAGGGACAGGCATGCAGAACTGGAACTAAAGCTTTTAAGTAGTTTAAAGAAACTGACTTGCACTGTCCTTGTGCCATGATTTAACAGAGGGAAGGAAACTATCAGAGTTCCCATGGCAGGCAGCTTGTGAAGGAATATGTCACAGCTCCAGCTCAGCCCCAGGTCTGCCCTCTGACATGCCACAGATTGCAGAGGGATGAGCCTCAACACATCAAAAAGACATTTCTGAAGAATATGGACTGAATGAGGGCCTACATCTTAAAATTGGAAAAACCCTTTCTAAAGACAAGGCCTTTAGCGAGCTGGTTTAAGGGTAAAGTCCATTAGGGTAATCCAGGGTAAAAGATCATTAGCCAAATGTCTGGAAAAGAGCAGATTACAACCACTAGGCTTAAGGATATGAGCAAGAGAAAGTGCTTGAATTCCTTATAAATGCAATAAGTGTATACCTATGTAATATTTGGGGTGGCTAAAAAGAGGGACAATTAAGAGAGGGGTGGGTTTTATGCAAAGGCAAAATTGTGACATTTTAAAAAACCCCATAAAATTGAGCAAGTGGGAGGGAAAGCAATTATTTCTGAAGTATGGATGGGTCAGATAATATCATGCTGAACACAAATCTATTGAAGCTCAGTATTATCTTCAGTTTCTTTCAGTTTCATCAAAGTTGTGACAGAGGAATGGTAACCTGAGTGGCTACAGAGATACTTTTTCCTCTCTTAGGTGAGACACCTGCAGACTGCATTTAGAAGCAATGTTTTGGCTCAGACTCTCTTTCTTGCACCCTTGAAAATAAAGAGCAAGGCCAATATTTCTTCCTAAACTGATTATCTGCCTTGGTGAGACTAACTGACACTGACAAGTACTTATTTGCTCATGAATGTAGCCTTGAAGACCTCAAAACTAAACTTCTACTGAACAAGGCTCACATTGCAGAATTAGACTCTCATCTTGAAGGACCTATTTTTGTTAAAGTCATCAGGGAAACAGTCATTTCTTTCTATCCTGAAGATCTCAGATCTGTTCAATCTGTTTTTCTAGCAACATGAGTATGAAACAGCTCCTCCAGCAATGCAGACATATCATTCTGCTACTGTCAAACTCTGTATCTGAAATTTAACTATACATGGAGTGATGTCATCATGGTCCTGCTGACTTGTGTAATTATATCATGTGCCTTCCTAATATTTCATGTATTTATTAGGACTCCAAATTATTTCTAAGCTATTTCATGTATTTATTAGGCTCCAAACTATTTTTCCTTAATGCTAGTCCTGCAATTTTTTGATGTGGTTTATGGCTTTCAAATAATCAGTCATGATCACCACGTTGATGAAAAAAAATGTCAGATGGCATAAATTAGAAGAAAAATGGGGGTCTGACTGTGTTACAGAGGTCATGTTAATCCTCATGAGAGAGTTAATGCCTTGTTGACATCTACATTTACCCAAGGCAAATGTTATATCATCTAGATTGAACTGTGGGCACAGTGTTCTGTGAAATCATTACAAACCCACACACTTCAGCTGATGCAGATGATGATTCTGTGATTCTATGTGGGTTCACTTCTTCAGACACAATCTTCCCATAATGCAAAAAACCAAGAAAACTTCCAAGCAGATTTCTCTCCTTCAGCACAGTCTGGAATTATTGTGGGAAGAAAAAGACTGTAAGGCTGGAATAGGAATTCCATTCTCCAGTGCTATACCTGAAACACTGAAAGTGTTGTCTGATGGAAAGAGGTTCTGAAAAGTAGAGGTGACAGAGGTCCTGATTGTCTATTGAATCTATCTATTGGCTATGCAATCCCAGAAAAAAAAATTTGAAACTTCTTTGTCTTGCAGCCTACTCCCTGCTTTGTTCCAATAAAACAGAATTACAACCTTTAATATTTTGGTGGGAATTTCACAAGACCTCATATTGACTTTGTCTATTTTGATAAGTGGCCATCCACAGGATTTTACTGTATAAAAAATTGTAGAGCTGTCATTAAAACTGGCTGCCAGTTAGCAGGTCAATGTGCAGAAAAATTGGTGGTGTAAATACAATACTGTGGGCTGTTACAACCCACTCCAAAAGGCAAGGGTAACCCGGATTTGTGTTAATAAATCCCTTGAGGCAGATTAGAGTGGAAGGACACTGGATGATTGGTGTTTGCTCTTATACCCATGAAGGGTTTATTTTAGAACAATTTGTTGTAATGGAAAACAAGTATGTAGCCATTTTGCTTGCTATTAGCTGCAGTAATATATCAATATGAAAGCATAAAAATATTACTTAAGAAAGAGCATAAGGAAAAGAAAGAGAAAGAAAGGATAAGAGTAGAAAGATACATAATCACCACCTCTAGATCTTGGGATGAGACTCGATTGTTGCAGCTTAGACATTCCTTGGTCAAAATCATGGTCCATTGGGGCTGGGAGAAGAAACCCACAAAACACAAAGCCCGATGGGTTCAAATACACCCAGGCTCAGTGGGAACCCCCAGGTACCTCTCCTGGGGGGAGCTTTCAGTCCCCTGGTGGAAGGTCTCAGAAACGAGTCTGGGGGCACTTTGGGGGTTATGATGGTTTTTGACACCTTCTAAGACCTGACAGCTGCCTCTCATCTCAGCACAGTTGAGCCGGGAATGCCCCGTCAGGAGGGGTGAAAACCCTCAGGACCTTTCCTGGGGAGGAAGTGGAGGGGGACTTTTACAATTGAGTGAGGTGTATAAGGGAGGGCAATTGGCATGCTGAAAAACATCATCCCACCTCACAGAATCTGCCTCTTATCAGCCTCAAAGCCTGGCTTGTAGACTCTGGTGGTGATTGTTCACCCCCTCTGGCTTATGCAGACAGAGGTTTGCCATTACACACCCTAAAACTCACATCTTTCCCTGCAGGGTTGCAAACATGCCTTCAGCAAAGCACTCTGCCCCTTCCACGAATAGGCAAATGTTTTGAGTCATTAACCTTTAATAGAGCAGCCTCTCACATGGGCAAATGCTGATGTTCTAGTGTTAGGCATTAGCTCTACTCTCAAATAGGGGAACAGAAAGTAGTGACTTTTCAGAATTCACAGGGAAAGAATAGAGGAATTTGACTCCTTGGTAGAGCAGATTTTTTTGTTATAAAATGCACATGAATTAAAATTTCCAGGGAAATAAATACAAAAATAAAAAGGCCCAACACAATCCAAATGCTTGTAATATGATTGACATTGACAGAAAACGCTTCAGCAAAATACCATCTGAACCCTCTTGTCACAATGATCACCTCATTTCTGTGAGGGCTGCTACGGGAAAGATTCATTGCATCTCTGACAGTGACAAATGACAAATACCAGTTGCAAATAGCATGGCATAGGATGTCTATATGGGGTCACAAGAGGAATTCCAGGAATACCCATTATTAGGGGGTGGCCCCCATTATCAAACATTAAAGGGGATGAAGATAAGAATCAATGATGCATTTGTTTGAGTTTCATACAAGCAATATGGACAGAAGGGCTGACATGACTAAGCCCTTGTACACACCACAGACAGGGACATTTCCTCTGTGGCCCTTTGCGGTGCTGATGGGACCCACAGAGGGAAGCATGCTGATTTTCCCAGCAGTGAAAGGAGGCTTACAGAGTAATTAACCATTATTTTCTGTAGTATGGCATGTTTAACTTCCCTGTTGTGATTATTATTCAAACATAAGGCTTGGGAAAGCAAATATGGGGAAGTGCTCTTGGAACAGCTCATGAACAATGCTCTCAGTGCTGAGTGTTTTCTTCTGCAAATGGTCTTTTTTCAGAAGCTCATGTGGATCTACAGAATCAACTTGTGGTCCCTACACTCATACTCCTTTTCAGAGAGGTCTCCTAGCTATTTTCCTTGGCTGTTTCATCAGTACAGCTAGCTTTTTCTTTCAGGCTATGCTGGATGCCCCATAATGGTGTGACTAATTGAAGTAGTTTTTTTCCCTTCTCATCCCCCAGATCTCTTGATTAATATTTTGTTGTACACTTTAATTAGCACTTTTCTGGCTTCTGGCTGCTTGTAACTCAGAGCTTTCTGAATAGACACTAGTAAAACTTTACACATTGCATTATGACAAATACTGCAAATAAAAACTCCTTACTAGATTTGCAATTATATCATGCCCACAGAATTCTATTAAAAACTCAGCATGACACCCCAGATGGTAAAATGGGGAATGGGCTGCTTCCTGTATGCATGGAAGTAATTCTAATAAATCCCATCATAATAATGTTACAAAGTTAGACCATTAAAAGGAAAACAGCAATTGTTAGCCTTTCTAATAAAGTTTGTGTTTTCTGGGGTTTTTATTTCAGTAGCTCAGTTTCCTGCCTACTGAATCATGCTCTCAAATGTGTTTTGTGTACAAAGACATAGAGGAAGCCAGCTCTGCCGTAGTTTTCTCGTGAAAAACATTTGTATTAGCTACAAGAAACAGCCTTTGTAATTTCACTTAAAGAAGTTTAAAATGTCTTAAACTTCTGCTTTTGGCCTCACACACACGTAAATTTATACCAAAGGAAGCCCAAGACATATCCACAATGGGTGGGACTGTTTCAAGTCTTACACAGTTTTAAAGAAGTTCAGGAGGAAGATGGCATCCTGTATGGTCTTCTCTTTAGAAGCAGAGAAGCCACCTGCGATTTTGTGCCTCTGATACAAATCAGATTAAAAGGGGCTCCTTTGAGACTCTGCGAATGTAGCTTAACATAAGAAAGTACCTGCTTTAATCTCTTCACATACACTTTACTTGCTCTTGGAGAGGGACAGAACATCACCAGTGTGAATTTATTTGATGCAATCACTTTTCTTGACCTTAAAACTATTGCTTTCACATTGTCGATTGCTAGTGAAAATTCACATTCTCTGCAAAAGGGTAAATTCTTGGGGGTTTTTTTGGTGAGGATCTGGCTGCACATTTTCTGTTAATATTGGGATGAACTCATATAGCTAAATCCCTGTGAGAAGATATGCCTCCTTCATATCTTGGCAAAATAATTTCATTTACATAAAATGGAGAAGGCAATGGCATAGAAAGACAATAAATTGAGTCCACTGCTCTGTGCATGTGGTTCTTGAAGGAATACTTATTTATTTTATTTATATATTTTTAATAGAGATGCAGGCTTTAAGCATTGCATCACTTGCAATGAAGATTATGAGAACTACGGCTTTACTGTCATCAGCTACAGTAATATAAACCATCTTCATTTATGAAAGAAGAAAGACATAGGTAAGTGAAACAAGCAATACATATGTTCTTCCCACTGAATAAAGCCCAGTTTTGAGGAAAGGTGCTTGGATGGTGCACAATAATAATCTGTCTTTCTATAAAAGCTGATGCTCTGTGCCTTATAAAAATTTAATAAAGTAGGCATGTAGAGCCAGGTGGTTATTTCCTGTTGTTAAAGCTTTAAGGGACAAATTAATCTCTGTTGTGCCCTCCATTGACTTCAACACTGTCTCTATTGACTTGAATGAAATTACATTGCAGATAATTTGGATGTGGGTTCTGTAGGATGGGAACCATTTAAGTACCTTTTCAGAAAGCATCTGTGTAAAACTTCTGCATTTCACTCAACTGTCATGAGTTGTCTGTATCTTTGGACACAACATCACCATGTAGTTCCTTACCCCACTAAGACACCAGCTTTGCCCTGTACCATGCAGCATGGTGCTTTGGTTTTGGAAATAGCTAGTGGCCGCAATTGGGAAAAGGTTTCCAGCTTTGAAACAATGTTTAAGTGTTGCTGGGTGTGGAGCAAGCTCAAATATTTCTGTGGAACTGTGTTCAGTAGATGTATCCCAAATCTCATATGGCCCACGAAAGAAGTTTAATTGGCTAATGTGTGTTCAGGATCAGGTGGGAACATGCAGATATCACCCCTGGAAGGGAGTTTTGCACTGTCTGATGCAACACTGTGGATCATGTGCAGTCCACTGGTGGAAGGCCCTAGAAAATAGTCTGGGAGTACTTGGGAGCTCTTTCATGGTTTATGGCCCCTTCAAATCACATCACCACTGTTTGACCCATGCTTAGTTCTTCTTCTGAACATGTGCTGTCTTCTGTCTAAATATTAAATATTAAAAGGACAAACAGCATTAATTTTATTTTTCTGTGATCTGTAGAACAGATGCAAAGAGTTGACTTGTTTTACATATGCCAGCCATCAGAATTTCAACTTCTTCAGCACTGGTAGCTTCTGAGCTGGAGTTTTGAAGAACCAGAGCAGTTAAGGAGCCAATGTACACCCCAGCCAGTCACTGGGGCTGGACAGAGTCTAACCGGACCCCACATCTGCCTCTCAGAGCAAGCAACCAAGCATAACCAACCTGGGATGCTTCCAACTGCTACAGACCCAAACACTGTAGCCCACTTGGGGAAATGAATCTCAATTTAATGTAGGTATAGAACTATATTAGTTGAAGATTTCTGTAGATATGAGACAAAAAAATTAACTTTTTTTTTTTTTTGCATAAGGCAACACAGTGGTGTCTTTCATCAATGATATAGGCCATCTGATATTATACAGGAGTGTCAGTGTCAGAGTATGTGTGACAATCTGAAAGGTAGTTGATAATGAAAAACCCATGGTTTTTAATCTATTTTCTCTATGAACAGAGGATGTTTTTCTGTTTATAATGAAGATGAACAACTTCATCTCTGTGCTTTGCTCTGCTCTGGAGATACTGAGAAGTGGGGAGCATTGTGATTCCTCTTTCATTTTGAAAGTTGTTTGCAATGTACCTAATTAGTCATGATAGAAACAAAAGTGACAGTAACATAAACCACAGAAAGAGTTTAATGTGTCTTGCTGGCTTGGAAACTATGGCCAAATATAGTCATTTGCAAGCAAAAATATCCTTACCTTCCTTAGTTTCCGTGAACAAGTTATTTGATTGGAAAAAAAGTAAGAAATTTTCTCTCCCTTTACCACTTGAAAAAAGCTCTTTGAGTCAGAATAGAGTTTGTTTATCCACTTACTTACAGCAACTTAGGGCTTTCATAAAGCCCTTATTGCTGTTGAACAGAAATGTTAGAGGCAAAGGCATTAGCCACTGCCTGAATGTGCTCTATGTAGTGTGCACTGGTTACAAATAACTTGGAGAAAGCTGAGAACTCATTAAGCATTTGGCACTAAAAGCAAAACAAACCACAAAGTTCTTTATTGAGCCCAAACAGCTGCAGTTGTGTACGTATTTCCAAAACTGTAGGAGAATGAATTTTGGTGTTTGGTTTTTTGGGGTTTTCTTTTGGCTAGATGTCTTTTTATTTTAAGATATGATCTGAATGTACTGCACTTTGCCAATGTGATGAGACTGTCAACACTCAAAGTGAATGCAAACAACAGAAATAAAAGTTGTGGGAATCTGACACTTACTTGGACCAAGATTTTCAACTCAAGAGGTCTGGGTCTGGAAACCAAGAGGTCTGGGTTTGGAAAAAACCAGATCTTGAGGCAAATTTCAGGATTTTAGGTCTACCACTGGTTAAAACATAAAGTTGCAAAACTGAGGAATTGACATTATGTTGTCTATCTAACTCAGCAAGGACTTCAGTGCATTTCAGCGTGGCACAAGGAGGACATCGAGAAGTAGGTACTTGCCATACAGAGCCATGCGGGGAGGAAGGAAGAAATATTAGACCAGGTGGAAAACAAGTTGTTCTTGAATTGCTCGGGCCATTAATGTGGCTGATGCCATGGAGACAAATCTCAGGCTCCTTAAGAGATGCTTAAGAGATATTTCCAAAGGTGTTGGAGTATGCAGATTTTGAAACTCAGGCCATTAGAGATGCGTTTCAATTTCTGGTAAAGCACAGGTCAAACTTAACTGCAAACTCTCAGGATCATACCTAAGTCATCTAAGCCTCACTTCTCATGTGGAACAGCCCATGTTTTTATCTTTGCTGCTTGGGTGCCATATGAGGAGTCAGAGTCCAGGCCACAGCACATGGCTAAGCACAAGGTAGTTGTCCAAGGCTTTGTTAAAAAGGGGAAAATGGATCAAGAGGATTCAGGAGGATTGTCATACTGAACAATGACCTTTTGCCTGTGCTTGCCCCTTGCTCTTCCCAGCCCGATATTACCACAAAATACACTGAATATCACTGGTCATTTTGGGATGCCTGGACTTCATTCTCACCTCCCAGAGAAAATGAAGAGTTGCAGACTACTGAGGGGATAGAAATTAATGTCATCCTTCTGTTGTTAGGTCCTGTGTGACTTTTACTCTCTCCTGCAAGACAGTTTTCCTACTGCAAGTGATGGGATATGACAAATAGACTGAACTTCATTGTTTGCCTTTCTGAGATATAGGGATTAATATAAATCATGATGGATCTTGTATGGTGCTGCAAAGTCCAGCCTTGGCATCATAATCCATCAACTCCACTGCAAAGGTTTTCCCTGTATATCCTCTACAATGCACCAGCATAACACTCCAATAAAAGAAATACAGATGGGTGGTAGGACTATTTCCTAATGGCTCCCACATGTACAATTAATTGAAATATTGCATTGATAGCTCTATCTGAATGCCTCCTTTCCAAGAAGTACTCAGGAGTCAAGAAACAGAAGATAAGACTGTTCTATTTTTAAATACCGTTTCCTGCCTTTGGTCTTTTTCATTATGTGATCTGACAGATCAAAATACCTTTTGAGAAAAATTACCAGAAAACTATTTCCAGAAAGCTACGTGACAATCTTTACCCACCTCTTCTTTATCACCTTGATATTGTTTGCAAAGTATTTTCCATTCGGTTCTGTATAATGATTGTTAAAATCATCCAGAACCTCTTCTTTTTAAATCTTAAATGCTTTAATCTACTTTCAGCCTTTCATGGGATGTGCCCTGAAACAATGCCTTGATGCTATGAAAGGTGCATTTTTCCTTCAAATCAACCTTGTCTTACATTGGTGCAGTTCAGAACTAGTAAACTGAGGGTAACTTAACAGCTCTCTGGTAACACCTATGATGTTTTCCTTACTGTGAAATGTCCATTCCAGCTGGGCACAGAATAAAATCCCTCACAGTGCGAATGATGAAGGACTTGAGCAGGGGCCCAAGGAGGCTATGGAAATCTGCTGCCTTGGTAGTTTTCAAAGTTTTACTAGAGATGGTCCCAAGAAACCTGATTTCACTTTGTGATTTTCCCTGCTTTGAGCCAGGGAGCAGACTAGATGATTTTAAGGTTATTCTGTGAGTTCGTATTACCTGCACAAGTTTTTCCGTGGCCTTTCTCTGACTCCTGGGGGAAAAAAAAGGAAAATGCCTTATACATAAAAGTGAATATACAAAAGTTAACATATATATTCTCAGTAAAATCATTACCAGGAGGTACACAGTCCTGGAGGGTGTTATGAAAAGTAGTTTAAAATGCAGCTTGGACATCCAACCCAAACACATGAACCTTCTGTGTACACTCTGTGGTTTGCAGAAATTGAGTAGCTGCTTTTGCAATGTGGCCTGTCATAAAAAGTTTTCTTTGAGAGTCTATAATGACCTTTGGGTAAAATACAATTTGAAATGTATATTGTCATGAGTTTTTCAGGTATTCACAAAGTAAAAACTTGTGACTTGAAAGTCAACTAAAATTCTCACACATCTTCTTAGAATTGCTTGAATACTGTTGGAACACCATTTTAGATTCCAGAATATCTTCAAAAACTTAATAACCTCTGCAGACATCTTTGACCTGGTCTCCGCAGATGTCATGACAGGTCTGTTGCAGAGGTATTGAGTCCAATTTTTCCCTTAACAAGATAAAATCCTTCTAAAACTGAGGAATATATCCCTTTTGCCACTGGTGCAACTTTGTACAGATCCAAGACTCACCTCGAAAGGGAGTGGGCTCCATTTTGATTCTGTTTTCTGTCTGTCACCGTGCAGGTAGGAAGAGTTGGGGAGCAGCTGGGGATGGATAAGAGGCTCTTTCTGGTCATCCTGTGCTGGGTTCCGAGTGCCACTGGTCAGGGCTGCATAGGAACATCCTGGATTCTCCAATGGATTTTACATTCTTTGGCTGTTTTATAGGACACTAAGCCAAAGTCTTTCAAAATGAAAGTGGCCAGTGATGCTGGGGATGAATGAGCAACCCTGCCCTGTGGCATGGGTGCATTTTCCAGGATGACGGAAACATTACTGCAGACTTGGCCTGTATTCTCTGGCAGGCAGTGCTTTTCAACCAGGAGTAAGACAGCTGTCAGAGTAAAGATGAAGATAATCTTAAACTGAACAAAAGTTAATTTGGTTTCCAGGCTTAGAAGAAGGGTTTTCAGGCTGTCAGGTCACAAGAAGGGATGTTTTCAAGAAGTCACCTGGCAGAGCTGTAAATATTGACACATCAGGTTGTCAGTGGTCAGGACATTCTTTGTGTGTATGTAAATATCAAGAAAAACATCCCTGATACTAATACACTGAGCACTTATACAAAGAGTAGAAGTCACAAGGGTGTGAAGCAACCCACTATGTTGCTTTCTGTGTGCCTGTACCTAATGGCTAAGCTGAACACTATCATCAGGAATCCTCTTCAGGAGATAAAATGATTTATTTTGCTCTCATCAAAACCTTAGATTGCTTCTCTTTTAAGTCTTTAATACACAGAGCAAGGTTTGAAGACATCAATTTTCTTTAGGTTGAGGAACAACCTCTCAACTGTGAAGGAAAATGTGTACTTTAGCTAAAGTAACATCATATTATTCACTTGGAATCCTTCAGTGCAGAGGCAGTGGGAGAGATTCAGCACAAGAGGAACTATACTCTCTCCCTATTCAATGTTTTGAGCCTAAACTGAACCTTCTCTTGTAAATGTAAAAATTACTATATAAAATATTCTGTGAGACTAAATTCCACATTTGTTCATTGCAGCAAATAAAATGTGCAGAAATGTTTTATTCTTTATTTTCTTTTAGCTATGTATTTCACCATGTATGTGTCCCAGAAATCCATTGACAATTCACTGAGAGGATTCACCTAGAAAGACTTTGATCTCTAAACATGGCAAGAAAAATCATGCTTACCTCAGTCTTCCCAGCATCACACACAGTACATGTTCATTACTGGAGACTTTTTTGGTAAGAAATGTTTTTAGGGACTTGAATAAGAAAAGGCTAGTTGGGTCTCAGTTCCACAGTGATTACATCTCTGATCATGGGCCTGCTGATTGTGATGCGATCAGAGTACTCAGCTTAAATTAAGCCTGTGCTTTGAAAAAAGACTGTGAGATCTTCTCCAACCCATCACAAACATCCAAAGCCTTAAGATTTAAACTCTTGGCTTTATGAAATGGCTGCAACGTCATTTTCTAAGGTGAGTGTTAAGTAGACCGAGTTGGCAATATGCCAAATTAATGTACAAGACTACATAAACCGTAGTCTAGACAGAGCTGCAGAAATTTTTTCTCCTGCTACACTCATACTTCCAGTGTTCTCTGTAGGAACTTTTCATCTCTCCTACTCAATCTATTTTATAAAAAACATACTTGAAATAACATGAAGGCTTGCATTTCCCAGTGCTTCCTACTCCTCTTCACAGCCTAGCGACAATGAAGAGGAAGTTTTGTTCTGGGCTCTTTCTCAGCTTCTAGAGCACCCACATAACAGACACGTGTGAAAAATGACTCAAAAAGTGATGAACAAAATCTCACTACATCTGCATCTTGCTCCTAATGACACACTTTTATTCTTTTTTCAAACTGCAACAACCATCTCAGTCTCAAGATCATTACAGCCCTTTAAAAATTCTAAACAAGAGAGTTTTTTGCAGTATCCGTGCTGTTCATTTAACCACAAGTAGTTTTAAAATGTTTTTAACTTATGACAAGATACTGGCTAAAAAAGAACTATCAAATCAATGTATTGTAAGAAAAAAGATTTAACAAGCATCTACCACAGGCCAAATCATCAAGGAAAGGGAAACAGACCGGTTTTCCCACTAAAATGAACAAATGTTAATATCTTGAAGGATGAACCAATGTGTGCACAGCTGTGCAACATTTGTATGGGAGAGGGCACTACTAATCCCCAAGGCTTCATAGCAAAGCACTTGTAAGAATGAAGTCTCACTTCTGTTGTAAATCTCTCTTGATGGTTTGGGCATCTTTCAGTCTTCTGGCATGTAAAATTATCTGTGCTTTAGTGATCAGCGCTCAGTTTGACTGCAAGGATAGGAACTATGAGTATCGTCCTTTGCCTGTAGCACTTCTGTTTTCTCAGCCCAAAATAATGCATTTTCTTCAGGTTCTGCCCTTGCAGGAGGTACTTTGCAGGAGGTAAATGACCATCCAGGTACAGTCTCCATATCCTCTAATTTTTCTGGCCTCTATGTTCTCTTATCATTTTTCTGCATCTTAATTTTTCCCAGCTCAGTTTTATGAAATGTCTTACTCCTTCCCACATGTCTCATTCCTTCACTTGCTTTGCCTCTGCATATAATTCTTCATATACTCCCCAAGCTGTTCTTTTGCCCTTTGCTTCTCACTTACCCATCTGGCACAGCATTTGGACCTATAGCTTCCCATGACTTGGCTGAACAAGCAAGGCAGACTTTTTCCCTGTGTTTTCTCTGTGTCAGTAGACTAGGAAGCAAAAGTGCCTTTTTAAACTGGTAGTGAGTGCTGAACCAGATCTGATCTTGTCCAATGCACCACTAATTTGATGCATTTCACCCAGAACTGATTTCAGATTCATATCTTCTTTCCTTCTTTGATCTGAATAATAGTAATATCATTAATATTTTTGGTTTGTGACCTGGAAATTCAGATAAGCCACCAATTCACAGGGATTTCTAAAGGAAAAAAGCCTTTTTGACCATGTGACTGCTGAGAATTGTTGATAAAAAAATCGATGTCATGCTGAACATACTGAGGCTGTGAGGGTGGTGATGATTGAGGTGGTCAGAAAGGAGAGCTTGGGTAGGTTGCTCAGGCAACGTTGAAGCTTGTGGATACTCCCAGATGCTGAAATTTTGCATCTCTCTTCTGATGTCCATCCATCCTGACATGTTTTGAATAAACTTTAGTCTCTACCAAATGATTTTTTTTTGATGGAAATCTGGAAAGTTATTTTCATGCAAGTTAGGTAACTGAGGAGGTTTCAGTGAAGTCTTTGAAAAGCAAAATTTCTGGCACTTCTACAGAGTGCTCCAGAGCAGAACTAACAAGCAGACACTTGCATTGTCCTCCTCAGATTTCCATACCTCTCCAAAGACTGAAGGGAGACCAGGAAGGCTGCATTCCTAAGTCAGGGGCCTGAACTTGGTGGCCCACTGCCAGGGACAGCTTTTCCCTTATTTTCTGTGAGAAGTCAACAGCTTGGGAGCAGTACACAAGGAAGCAAACTAAAGAGCAAGAGGGCTGCATATCATCATATTTAAACAGCATGGAGAAAAGGCATGGGTACTTTCTGTAGCTCAGATACTGAAGTAATCTCAGGCAGTGAGGAGAAGAAGCTAGAGGAGGCGTTTTTATCTTTCTAGTGGTTTCAGGGTAAAATTACTGCCATGCCAGAGTAAAATGACTATGTTTACAATATCTAGGTCCATTAAACAGATTAATTTGGACTCTGGATGTGAACATAACCTAAGGGTGATGGTGAGAATATGCAAATAGCTGCTGGCTGCCTACAGGAAACTGGGTTTAGGATCTGAACTTCCAACAATGAGTTCAGTTTAAAGGTCTGGGTCTATGTATGACTAAGTATGGCTTGGAAATGTGTATAGTATTATAGTCAGATTTATCTGCAAAACCCCAGCTAGCATAATCAAAGCCTTATCTAAGGAAACACGGTGTAGGGGTCACCTTATACCCACAAAGTTATCAGCTAAAATATTAGATGATCTGAAAGAATAAGGTCATACAGAGCTCCTGGGAGCTGACTAACCTTTAACTTGTCATGAAGAATAACTCTTCTTTCTCTAGTTGTTCTTTTTTAGATTATCCTACCTTTAAAACCCACTGCCGTTTCAGTTTTGTTCTCTCAGTGCAGCAGTGGTTATTGATTTACAGCCAATGTGATTTTTTTTTTTGGATTTTTTGGTGCATTTCATAATGCTTGCTGTGAAGAGGTTTATGTTCCAGAATTAGAAGTAGCAGAAGGAAGAGGAAATTTCACCTGGACAGCAGCATCAGAAAACACACACACACAAAAAAATACTGGGAAAAAAGGTTGTACTGACAACTGGAAAAAAACCAAATTTGTAGCTAATCTAGATGAGTCTGAGGTTGCTGGAGTGCTGGAGATAATAAAGTTGCATGTTTCCACTAGAGGAGGATGTATTACTTTTTGTAGATGAGTTTGGATAAACAGCTATTTAACTTCAGTAACACTAGAGACTGTGTAGTCTCCAGTCCTGCAAAATTGAAATCTCTTGATTGGATTCTTTTGCTGACTTGTCAAAAATTCCCTTATCCAAAAAAAAAAAAAAAAAAAAGAAAAAGAAAAAGAAAAAAAGAAAAGGAGTTTTTTCTTAATTTTGGAAGCAAGTCTGTGTTAAAAAAATAAGTACTGTCAAAAATGCAGAGTTTGGTTTTCACAGATCAAGACTTTATAAGCACAGAAGAAGGAAGAGTGGGTGCACGGAGGCCATTCTTTCCAGAATGAGAGGCAGATGTGGACCATGGATTCTTCCAAGAACAGAGAAAATACTGCATGCAGTGTTTGACTGGATTCTTCTAAGTGAGATTGAAAACAGCATACTGATTGACAAAATGTCAAAGGAAATATAGAACTGGAATATATGGCTTTTGGATATTTCTTCTAGAGCTGCAATTTCCAAGTTAGTTTCTTACAAAATTCATTGCAAATATAGGACAGAATAACAACTTTCATCATGTAAGCTAGAACTTTAAAGTCTGAGAAACTGTTTGAACCCGGAGACACTGAAGATATTTAAATCATTTATTGAGTATAGTGGCTTCAACAACAGCCAAGAAATGCATGGCTTTGCTTGTAAAAAGGTACATGGAAGTAAAAATGGGGATCTCTTTGGTTTGAAAACCTTTAAAACAGGCTTCAATATTGATGTGCATCTTAATTTGTCAAGTATCTGGAAAACCAATACAAATATTTTCTTTTAAAAAAGGAAAAAGATCGTTAAAATCAACAATATCTCAAAGTGGATTCTAAGTGTATATAATATCCTTGAAAAAGTATACTGTACAGCTAAACATAGTGCAAAAAGTGTCATAGAGTAGATTTAAAAAAAAAAGGATTTTGAGCAAGTAAAAACTTTTTTGAGGTTCTCTTAAAGTGTTCTTCCCTTCTTTACACTTTTCTCTATTATTTTCAGCAGGATAGAACATAGCTGTCATGCAACACAAAGGAAGTGAGTTAATAACAGCAATTATACAGAATATTTGAAGTAGCAGCATATGGAATGCTCATCTCATTATTTCCATAGTGTACTGTACATGTCTAACTTGTGGTAGAGCTCAGATCCACCCCTCTGAAATAGGCAGGAAGTAAGAAAAAGCTTTGTGAGGAAATCAGCCAAAGTGTGTGAAGGAAGTAGGACTTAGTTGCAACTTTCTTCAAAACAATACATTCCTGTCACTCTTTTTTGTTTGCTTACACAGCAAAGATGCTGCAAAGACGGGCTCTTATTCAGCCAGTTCCTGGAAATATAGAGCAGTGGGAAGGATTATTGTATGTTCTTAGAAGTGTTGCTGAAATCAATGAGTACAGTCTGGTTCAGAGCTGACATTTCCTGTTATTTTTTAACTGGACAAACTGCCTTTACAAGCTCTTCTCATTAGGTGTTTCTTTACTGGCATACAGACAAGTAGTTTCTGATTTATTTGTCTTTTCTCTTTCCTTTTGATTTTTGAATTTTTTTTTTTAATTTAATTCCCTCTCCAACCCAGACACTCTAAATCTCTTTGCTCTGACATGTAGAGCAGCAAAATCACTTGGTGCCCTATACATTCTGATGCCATTATGGATCTGTTGTATCTGTCCAGCTACAGTAACGTTTTCTCAGAGTTCAAGCTATATTCCGACTGGTTGGCAAACTCTGCATTCAAAATTATTTAGGCACATAAATAGCAATAATTGCATTATTATTACTCTACTGTGGATTAAATTCTTGAGTGCTGTAGATAAGCAAAGCTCTAGCGGTGACAAATCAGGGAAATTATGCTGATTTATTCCTTAAGCATTGGGCTTAAAATGATGACAAACTCTGACACACATTAGCCATTTCCCTGTGGTATATACTACAGAGTACTATCTTGATGTAGTGATGATTTCGGAGCTATATCATTGCTCATTCTTCAGTGGATTTTACCCATAATATAGGAGAATTAATTTTATCCGGAATATTCTGTACATTAGCCGTTCTACTGAGTTCATAATGAAATATTTCCTATGTAGGAACCCTGCAGGAAAATGGCAGTATCATTGACACATTTGCCAAGTCTACAACAATATTTGAGAAACTGACACAGGCTAATGAAATTTATTTGGCCAAAACACTGGAAAAGAGTCAATACCTGTCCTTAAAGAATTCCCCTGGGAAAACATTATGGATTAGTTTGTCTCCATATGTCTCTGCATTGTCTGTGCATGTAATACAGCTTCATTTTTTTTTTTTTTTATTAGACACCTGACTTATACATGAAAGCTAGAGGTACTGGAAACAATTTTCTGTCCTCTTGGTAAAGAAACAAATGTTTCTTATATTTAGACATGATTAAACATTCCCTCTGAAAATAAGGACATAGAAGTGGAGCTGGATCATTTCAGGCTGTATGTTTGAGTGTCCCTTGTCCCACATCCTGCAGTGCCATTTGTCAGCCTTTAAGAATGGCTTTCCCAGAACTTGGCATGCAGATCTGAAAATACCACACAAAGGCCACTTGGGAGGCATCCTGTCATCTAGAGATGGGACCTGGAGGGATTGCAGGGACAGTTGCACCACACTGTAACTTCTGCCTAGGATGTGTATCCAGGTTCCTTTTCCATGGAAACCAGGGTGCAGGAAGGTAGGGCTGGCTGTCCCTCAGGTCTCTGCCATTCAGCTGGGACATGGCTGACATTTGCGCTGATGAGGCTGCACTAAGGGCAGCATAGACCCCAAGGCTGCAGGGAACAGCTTTAGAGGGTTAATTTGCAGATAGGGATGTGAAATCCCTGCCTTTGACAGAATAGCTTGCCTTTACACTTAGTGGAAGAGAAGGCATCTCCAGAGAGTGAACAATCTGACCTATTTCTTACACACCCTCCTGGCACCCAGGTAGAGGATAGTTCTGTCAGACAGTGACCAAAAAAAGGCTAAACATTTGAGACACATGAAGATTTTCCAGAGGGCTTGTCTTAATTAGAAGCTGATAAGGAGGTCTTTATCTGAAGCATCCACTTTGTCTTAAATCTAAGGGTGTTGCAGAAGTACTGTTGGTGGCCAGACCTTTTTGGGTGCAAGCAGCAATTTGGAGTCCATGGCCTTCTGTTCCTGAGGACAATTTTCTTTACCTTTACTCCCAGCCTGCTTCCTCCAAACCAAGATCAGTGTGCAAAAGGGAAAAATTGGGACAGAGCAACATCTCCAACTCAAACTACTGTGTTTTTTAAAGAATTCAGGTGATATAAGAAGATACTCTTGGCAGATTGTATTATTGTACTAGAGTGGTTCATGGTTTGATTTTTTTTTGTAGGGTTGTTTGGTTGGCTTTTTTAGTAGGATACAATTTTATTAGCATTGAGTACCTTAAATGTAATCTACAAGGCAGGAAAAAAATAATAGAAGTGACTAGTTGTAAAATTAAGTTAGATTGAATGTTCTTTGCCAGTATGTAAAATTTTTGTTACCAGAGCACTCAGCATCAATACAGAGAAAATAATCATTTAAAAGAATTTAAGAATCTATAGACTAGTTTCATCTTTAGTAAGATCAGTAAAATCACTTGTACTGCCTACGGCTTCCTCCATGCAGCAATTCACATTAAGTACTCAGCAATGGGGAAGTTCTCCAGTGTGTCTGCTTTTAAATGTTCCTATTCCTCCTGCTGCACAAGCAAAGAAGTAGGAAAATAGTGCAAGGTAACAACAATAAGAGTAATGACACTGCAATTCAGAATAGTTAAAAGTAGAAAGGATGTCAGTAAAAACAAACAAATATTGAATGCATACACATCTGTAGAGTTGTAATGAAAACCAGTGCTGTGGTAGGGCATGAAATGATGCTGCTGTTATCCTAGCTCTCCAGTGATGCATGGGATGAAATTCTACTTGGAGCTGAGCGAGGTTCCTCTGCATTATTTTAGTATTCTTCATTGGTACAGTGCAAAGAAGATATAATTATATTATCCTATGGTCTTCTCCTGATGTCTCCAAACCTCACTGTATCTTGTCTATGCTATATTCATCATCAACTATCTGGTAGCTGGTAGGGAAATGTAAGTCGTTCTCTTACAATAAAGGGGAAGTAAAAGGTTGTTACCAGTAAAAGCTATCTCTTTAAAAGACATTTAGCATTACAGCTCTGAGGTTTCCCTTGGCAACTGCTAAGGCAGGCTGCCTAGTGGTATCCACACTCCTGGGTGAGGGTTATGGGATGCCTGTGTGGTGCACAGGAGCCATGCAGAGAGGACATTAAGCAGGCAAGAGATGCTATGGCAGTAATGTCACTATTGCCTCTCAGGATCAGATGTGCTAGTATTCCTTCTGGAAAGAGATGTGTGTGTCTTTTGGAGATTTTTGAAGCTGAATTTACAGCTCCACAAAGCACAAGAGTGAGTTTCTAAATGTCATTATTTAAAGTGTTGGAATTCCCAGCTGAACCTGGGAACCCAAGTTGGTTGTCTTGCATAGTGGCTCTAAAGGACTTTCTTTCTTTTCCTCCTCCTCCTCAGCCCAGGAAAGAGAGATAATCATTCTAAGCACACACAGGAGAGCCAAGCAGCATCCACCAAATACAGCTTCATTTGAAGTACGTTCAGATAATTTCAGATGGAGAGGGAAAATGAACCTAAGACCAGCACAGCCTCAGAAAGTGTACTGACCAAGAGGTGATCAGATACATTAGCAGGAAGTGAGAAAGAGAAGTCTGGCTTCTTCTAGAGCAAAGAAGCTGCTGCACTCTTCATAGCTGCACTCTGAAGATACCAGCTGATTTAAGTCCAGAAGGTGGAATATGTGTAGGGGTATGTGTGGAATATGTGTAGGAGTATGTGTGTGTCCTCATCAGAGACACAATTGTGTAGCTTCTTAGCACTAGTATGTTGAGGAGTATTCTGCTCATGCCCAAAAAGAGATGTTTAAATGTCATACAGCCTTTACAAATGAGAAAGTCTGGGTGATAACTAAGAAAATGGGAGTCTAGTTAGCGCCCAGATTAGACATATTCCATTTTCCTATGTCCTTTTGTGCCTCTGGTGCACTAAATTCAATGACAGTTGGCATTTCTCCATTTTAAAGTTGTTTTCTATAATATGTATGTATGCATATATATATATCTATATCTATTTATCTGTCTATATCTATGTATTTTGGGGTTTTTTGGCCTACTGAAAGTTTCATTCTCCTATTTCAAATTTTACCTCAAGTCTCCCTACTTCTGGATAGCCAAATCTGGCAACTGTGACCCATGAAATCTTACCCCTTTTCCTAAATCTTCAGTTACTCTGTTTAAGATGCGCACAGGGGGATGCAAAGACAGCTGTTATTTTGTTCCCAAAACATTGGAGACTGTTGTGGAAAAATACTGCACAGATTTCTCTCATTGCTACTTTCATGCTGTTTTTTCTACTTGATTTTTTCTTGCCTTAATCTTCCCTGTCCAACAGCTTAAAATTAGAAGTACTGCTTTTTTTTCTCGTTATATATAAGAAAACTTAAAAATCCCACTACTGCTTAAGAGATTCCTTTTTATGGACTACATATATTTTTAGCACAGTGTAACATATTGATGCCACAAGCTTTTTAGTTAAAACATTGAATGTGGGGAAAACAATGTAGGTTCAGTTTTATTGCTTCAAACTCTAGGATCTGAATCACATTTCTCCTAATCTTTTCTGTAGACAAGAGAATATGGCAGATATTTTCCCAGAGTGACTGATTTCCTCCTAAAGTCCAAATAATTCTTGGAGATGCCTACAATTCATCATGGACAGTGTCAAAGTGCAGGATATAGTACCCTCAGTTGGGTGTCTCGCATTAGAGGAGGGAATTTGGATTTCAGGTGCCCCTGCTACTCCCTGCTCCAAACATCATGCCGTGTCACTGGGGTATCTCACTAAAACAGATGTTTAGTGGCTTGCTTCCAGACCTAGAGCCTTTGCCCATTTTTCTGGTAGTTATGCTAGTGTAAACATAACAATAAATGGGAATAAACAAATAACTGCAGAAACACAGCAGACTTTCTCCCACTTGGACATCTAGAAAAATTTTGTTCTAACTGGTGTTAATACAAATAATTAATTTCTATTGACAGAAATCGCCCTCAATTCAACATGATACAATTATAAAATGATCTTTACTGTTGTCTTCTCAGTTTCAGAGATTTAAAGGAAATCAAGAGTTGCCATTATAGTTTTTATATAATTTTCAACATGATATACTATGTCAATCTAATGAAACACTGCACCAGTGTAGTAGTGGGGAACAACATGACAAAATTATTTCTTACATAGCACTGCAAATGACTGATTACTCTTATTTTTGGGATTTAAAATGATAAAAAGACAAGTGTCTAAAATTTTGCAAGTAAATCAAATGGGAACTGACAGGTATAATTATTTTATATTCTTGAAAGGAATATAAAATCTCCAAAGTGAGAGCTCTATAAACAGAAGTCATGATTTTAAAAGAAAATAATGAAGAAATCTACTTTTTAACTTAGTAGCAGCTGATGTCCTGCAATTATCCTCTACTCATTGGAGTCCATGAATGTTGCAGCCTGCTTATATATAGTTCTGTTGTTGCATAATTTGCATTCGTATTTTAACATACTTTCTTTTGTATAGCAGAATCAAGGTGTGAGCTCAGACTCCAAAGCCAAGTGTTGATGCTGGAATGTGCAGGAACATGAGCATCACAAAAAAGCATTGCTGGTTTTTCGAACAGACATTGAGACTCTTCGAAGACATAGGGCCCAGATCCAGAAAAGCTGGATACAATCCTTCAGACTCCTGCATATTGTTGGGAAACTTTGCCCGAAACAGAGACAGATCCTGAGGAAGGTTTGAGCTACTTCTGCTTTTGTTTAAAGTTAGTAAATGGTAGGTGTTTGCTGACTTCTGTTTTCACAAATGAGATTCAGCTTGCTTTGTCTAAGCTGCTGACAACTCAAATATGCTTTTAAGCCCTGAGTCCTCATATTTCCTCTGTAAAACCAAAACACTGCTTCTTTAATGAAACATGCATTGCACACTTTCAGGTTCCAAAGATACTGAGGACTGTTTGCAGACATAATTTAAGGATCACTGCAAGATTTAGGCACTTAACCTCTCTGTAAAATTCAGCTGTGCAGTGGAGCACACTTACAGCAAGGGCCAGTGTTGTTTGCATAGACAAAAGTCAGGCACAATGTTTTTGTGGTCTTCCAAATGTAGGTCTAAAATAGACATATAAGCCCTCCTTCCTGAGGCCTTCTGGGGCTCCTGCTGTGGAAGAAATTGATAATGTAGGTATTTACTGGAAGAAGAAAATTTCCTGGTATTTTGTGCACACACCAAGGTCCTAAGCTAGGAGCAAAAGGCGTCCCCTAGCACAGGTGTGCTCAGTGTCTGGGGCAGTAGTCACAGGCAGCTTGAGTCAGAATCTTCTTAGATGTGGTTGCTCCCATTCAGTTTCTGACACAGATTCAGCAGAGGTCTGAGATTTGAGCCCCCCTGAAGCTTGAGTCTCTTGAGACAAAGCAATGCCAACAAAAAATAATTGTTCATTTCAGTTTTGCTCCTCAGCAGGGAGAGTTTAAAATGAGCATAGGAAAGCTTTAGATAATTTTAATATACTAATTTTATTCATAGCAATGCAGAGGCCAATGAAGACTGGTGAAAGCCTGGAAAGTTGAAAGCTTGGACTACAATTTGCAACCTACAGTATTTCATGGGTATTTCTTCTTTTTCTTTCTAAAGTGGAAGACAAAGGTTAGGTTGGCCTGTGATAATTCTCGTGAATGCTGCAGCAGTAGTTCCTGTGCTCCATCACTATTTGTTTATTTTAGCACCTAAAAGAATACCAGAACAGACTTTCAGACTATTTCTTCTAGTACAAGGTAGTGAAGATGTAGAAAAACTGCAACCTTCTGCTAATTGATGTTTATATTGTCATGTCTTGTATTTCATATACAAGAAGGGGGAAACAGACCTCTTTGAAGGCAAACTTCTGTTTAGTAATTTCAACCCAAAAGAAGAGATACTTCAGAATATCCAGGACATTCATAGAGATCTGGCACATATTACAAGTGCCACTGGAGAGCTGTGCCATTCAGGAGCAGCTGTGGAGGATACCAAGGAGTGCTCCAAAAGGCACCAGAAATCTAACCTGTCCTTTCCTGGTCACTGTCATGCAGCAATTTCTTTTTCAGTGCAAATCAAAACCAGATTATCCTGTCTGGGTTCTGAGACCTGCAAGAGGGCTTTCTGAGAAAAGAGTCCAAAATGTGGCAGTTCTGAGGGCTGGGGAGCAGCCATTCAAGGGTATCCTTAGGGAGATTTGCTACATTTCTACTCTTCAGAAATAGTATAAATGCTATATGATACCTAGGTGTCATTTAGACCTTTTCATGCCTTGCTGAGTATGTTGCAGGGCTGGAGGATGGTTCAATTATACAGTGCTCTGCCAGATGCTTGCTTGAATATTAATGTTGAATTCATATTGAGCTCCTGAAGTTTTTGCATTTCCCACTGCATTTATGCCACCCACCCATCAGGAGCACTAATTAGAGGGGAAATACAGCTCACATCAGTCATTTATTTTTCTATAGCACCCCTAGGCACAAACTTCCTAATGCCCTTTTCTCTCATTAAAATCCAATCAACTAAAAGTATTCTTTATTAAGTGGCCCATGAAATAACTTTTTAATTTTAGAACAAAAGGATTTGAAGGCTATGCCCTGTTTGAAATATTTGCCAGCAGTGTACTTGGAGAAAGAAGAGGTACGTGTATCTTCAACTCACAGGAGAGATATTGGGAAAATAGCCTCCAGAAAGGATGGCTGGTGTTTCAGAGCCTTGGTACCTGCTGTTCAATCCTACCATGCATCCTTCACATTGATGTTGGCAGCTTTGGAAGAAGAAAGTGAAAACAAAAGACCAAAGCCATGACAAGGAGAAGAAGCATATTAAAAAAGTGAGAACAAGAAGACAAGCAAAAATGAGTCTTTTCTGATACCAGATGCACAAAGTAATTGTTTCAGAAAATGCTCCTGTCAGAAAAATGCTTTGCCACAAAGGAAAGGAGAGTCAGAAGGCAGCTCTAGTGCTGGCTGGAATATTTGCATTCTTGCTTGTGAAATAGTCTCATATTCACCTAAGTAATGCATTCATTTAAACTGAAATCCTGTTGTGGAAATGTGCAACTTGTCATCAGCTGGAAACTGTTGTAGGACTTGGCTTGCCATTGCTGACACATCATCTCAGCATTTCAAAGAGGTTTATTGTCACTTGTGTGGTCACAGAGTGAAGAGGACAAACACACTAAGACACATTTGCTATGCCTCCCCCCAAACCTATCCCCATAAATGCTAGTCTGTTACCTTAAACCCCATTTGAAGCACTCATTGCAATCTAAATAGTTTTAATTTTTTTTAAAGAGCTCTAAATAATTCTTCTGTGAAAATGAGCATTTTCATGTGCCTGCTTGTGGGATCTAAGCCACCCTTGTTCTGGACTGGGTAAGTTTGCTTTTCCTTCATGCAGGTTTTAGAGCATTATAGGCTTCTGACTGGCTTAGCTATCATGTGGTGGTGTGAATGGAGAGGAGATGTCACTTAGAACTCCAGTTTTTAGGTTGCCTTTCAATAAACAGCCCATAAAGCTGGTCCTGGCTCACTCAGGAAGAAGAATACAGCTGGACCAAAATGCCTGTCTGTGCAGCCACATGTGCCAGGCAGCCTAACATACAAGGTCCATTATTAAAACCAGAAAAATACATGGAGAAAAGGCCTGCTGTCATGCTAACAGGGCATCATGTCTGGAAGCTGTCCTTTCAGAGAAATCCCCCCTAAGGATGAACAACTCACAGAGACAGGCACCCCTCTCCCAGATATGTTGCTGGGAATTTGGCACTTCAGTAGGAGTAGAGGGTTAAAAGAAACTTAGAACCTGCTCTCACTCTGAGATTATGAGCATGGAGAAAAAGAAAAGAGTTCAATTTTGCTTTTATTAGATCCTTGCTTTTGTTTTTTTGGTTTTTTTTCTGGCCAGGATTTTAGAAGCAAGAGCCTTAGAGCAAAAGGGGGAATGAGTCACAGCATTAGCTTCTCATTAAACTAATGACAAGACATATAAACAGAGGGGGCTCACTTGGCCAATGTTCCTGCTGTCCACGACACTAAACCATAGGAAATTAAACCAGAAAAAAAGCCATGTAGTGTGCCTAGGACCAGGTGTTCAATTAACCTTAAAGTGGAAATGCTAACATTTGATTTAAAAACACATTATGCACTTACACCAGGTGCCCTGTAGGTGGATAGGGTATAAAGAAGTGAAATCAAGTTTCAAGCTCTGCAGTTTGCACGTTTGTGTGTATGTGCACTGGGTAGTAGCCCCTCTGTTGACCTACATTTCCAAAGGTGAGGATTTTGTCAGTATTCTTATTCCTCTCTTTTTAATACCAAGTCGATTATACAGGTACCTCCCTGGGTTATAGTAGGTGCCGAACACTTCTGAGAAATACCCTCTCAGTAAAAGCCATTATTTGCTGCCCTGACTCCATAAAAATCAACCTGCCAGAAAAAAATGGATTCTGAAGGGCTCCATGCTAAATCCTGTCTCCAGAGAATACTCCCTGTTCAGTATTAGAAGTATATATGGTTGATTCTCATCCAAAGAGATTAAAAAGAAATAAGATGTTAATCTGCAGAAAAAATCTTATTGCAAAACTGTTCTAGGTCTACAGTGTCAGCCACAGATTGCAGGAAGAATAAGATCTTTGGAACTGAGAAAATAATATTGAAATTGGTTTTAGGTTTGCAAACACTTGGCAGTGTTCAGACTCCTTTTTCAGCAGTGTTTCCTAGCTAATACTTGCAAGGTTTTCAAACTGAAATTTTTAATTGAAAGGAATTAAAGCTGCAGTCATTACTTTGAAACATTTTGATAACATTTTATTTTAAATATGGACTTGCAGTTCCTGGTATGCTTGACAAAAACCGTGGACATAGCAGTATTAATGGCAACTAGTTTTAAAGCAAAGATTTGAAGATCAAGTTTTTCTAGCAACAACTGTATGTAACTGGGTAAGAGCTCAATCCTTTCAGCCTGATAATTTTTGGTGTTGGAGCAATTCATGTTGGAGCCAGCTCTGGCAAAGCGTCTAGCTACAACATACCTTTTTGTCTCAAAAATGCCTTACACACAGCTGAAGCTCCTTCAGCTCCATGGTTAATGTGAAGGAAATGAGGAAAAATGTTCCTTACATTTCGTCTCCTTTGTGCAAAGGCCAAGGTTTAACATACAAAGAAGAATAATTTGGAATAATAACTATTTTTGTAACGGGCAATCTGGAGAGCTCCTCTATTCAGAGAATCTTAACAACAGAAAACAGAAAGTTAAAAGAACAGAATGTTAAAATAAGTAAAGAAATGTAAGGCTGATACAAAACCAGCCCAACAGATTAAATTACACAAATATGTGATCTGTCCATTAAATTTATCCACTATGAAATGGACAGCATTTCTATGTGATAAAACACAAGAGTTGAGCAACAATTTATTCCTGACATTGCTCAGTGTGCCGTAGAAGTGCAAGTAGAAAAATTATTTTTTCACTGAGTAGCCTTTGCTAATAAACAAGGCATTATCCTGGCAATGAAAAAGTTAATTGCAAATTGTTGAAGTTGGGTGGGGGGCTGGATGGGGGTTGCCAACAGATTGTAATGGAGATATTTTTGAGCCTGCAGGTATAAGTAATTTTCTCTACTGGCTTTTAGAGAGAGATGTTTCAAAAGTAGCAGCTAAAAATAAAAGGACATCATTATTATCAAACACCATCAAGCTGACAGACACTTCTGTATTAAGATGTAAATGAAGTCTTCATGTCACAGATGATGACTCCTGTTATTTTCAGTTCTTTGCCAAAGTTGAATTTTTTAGGCCAACAGTTTTCACAAGAAGAAAGTGCCTTAGTTTGGTTTGTTTAAACGCTGTGTGATCACATTTGGCCTTTTGAAGGGAGGGATTAAGGAAAAGTAATCTTTAGTTTTGTTCATCACAATTTTTACACTGCCTTTTAACTAAGAAATCCTAGCATCTCCACACGACTTATCTAAGACGACATTCATCTCTACTGACTTAGTATTGAAGCTTTTCTTTTTGCAATCCCTGTGCAAGCTCATTGCCATCTCAGCTTCAGTTTCAGGCAAGGCTGATGTGTTCAACACCTTCTTTGCCTTTGTCTTCACCACTTACATCCCCCAAACCTCTGTGTTAAGTGGAAGGGTTAAAGTAGGTGAAGGAACAGCAAAGCAGATGAGTTGAAGGCTATTTGAGAGAACATGAGAAATAGAAAATTTTTCTCAATCATATTTGAAAGACTCTGCAAAGTGGGGGAAGCCTTTGACACCTGAAAAACTGCATCTTCTCGTGAGAGAGTTGAAGTCTATGCCAAAATACAGACATGAAATGTTGTACAAACAGTTGAAAGCCTGGTATTTTCTAAATGTTTTTGCCATTATACTCATCATCATTTTATGATATTGTTTTTGTAGTTTGGATTGGTGAAGTCTTGCAGCAAGCATTGTCCCTTACCTAACTCTCAGAAAGGCATCCAAGTGAACAGGGAATCTGTGTGGAAAATGGTTCGATATGCTCAACAGATGAAACTGAAACAGCAGTAAAGTTTAAAGAGTGGTGTTAAAAAGGTAAACACCTTCTAAAGGAATTTTAGCTCCATCTGGTTTAATATGGAAGACATTATGCTGTTATTGCTAAAATGCCATAATTTTTCTCTCTTAAATACTGGGAGAAGAAGGAGGCTCAAACTTGTCACGGCAGTACGGACCCTCTTGCCCAAAGGAAAAGAGGTTGACTGTCTGGTATCATTCCAAAGGACATGAGACATGCCAATGCTGAAGATTAAAAAACAACCACAGTCCACTATGCAGTGGGAAAGAACAGAAAGCTGGATCTGGAGAAAATAAATATGGAAAACTGACCTGAAGGCCTGCATGTGATTAATCCCAATTTCACACTCTTCTGAATTGTAAGTCCAAGAATACACTTGAACTCTTTCTATATATGGACTTTGTCAACCAAAAGATCTGATCTATGCAAGTAGTTTATTCACAAGAGACAAAAAGAATTGATGCTATGCAATGAGTAATGCAATCACTCACAGTTCTTACTATCCAGTATCCCAAGCAGGAGAACGTATAAAAGTAATTGATGAAAATCAAGCCCTTTTGGATGCTAATATCAAGGCAGTTGTTGAAAAAGCAATTTATGATCAATAACTGCAAGTACAGTAGGTAGCTCAAGAAGAATCACTTCTTATAATTGTGACTTTTAGTAACAGTGAAAATGTCAAAGAGACTGAGAAAAGCTTTCTTCTACCAGTAAACGGACTTAAAAATAAATGACTGATAGAGGTTGAATGGAATAATAATTGCAGTTAAGTAGTCTAATATGACTAAAGACAATATGTTCTTCAACAGAAAAATTACCTACTCATTCACTATTGTGAAAAGACAAATTGGATATAAAAGCTGTTTCTCAACATCAGTAGTATTTATCTAAATAGAAAAATTCCCTAAGCTCAAAATGGCACTAGTAATTATATGCTTCTATGAAGTAATTCCACACCAGATTAACATTTAATGTACATCAAGCTTTTAAATTCTGGACATGTTACTTAGTGTGAATTTGCAAATGAACTGAAAAAACCCCACCATGTTAAACACATTCTTGATTATTCATTATACCGTCTTAGTGCTCTTAATAAATGTGATGGCCTAGTTTGATACAATTTTTTCACAGGCCTTATATCTATTCTCCCTTTATTTATGAACAGTTTTTCCTCTGAAGTTTTTCAGGAAATGAAATTCTGGAATTGGAAATCTCCAGAAGTGGATAGACAAAAAAACCCCAAAACAATCTGCTACAAAAAATATCAATTTTGTGTGCCTCTATGCCGAATCATTACATTGACTCCTCAGTCAAAATATATCTAATGGACTTGCAGGCCTGAGATGGCTCTGTTGAAATTTAATTCCAACCCACATATGGGTTTTAAGAAGAAAAAGTACAATCAAGGTAATTAATCAAACCTCTGTGACGTAGTGTGTAAGGAAAACAGGCCAGTACCAGAACTGCATTTCACATGAAACTGGCCTGGTGTAAATGCCACCAGTAGAATGACAGAGAGGCCAGAAGACCACCAAGTGAGGCAGTTCATCACTCAACACTCACCATATCTGAATTCTGCAAGAAGCAATTTTCTCGCTGTATAGGGCAAGAATCTATTTTCTCATTTTCTTGGCTTTGGAATATTTCAGATTCCTCCACCAAACTGGGACAAACCCCAAGAACCTCAAAGAGAGCAAAATGAAACTAACAACCAACCTTCATCCCCTACAAATATAGCTCTAGAGTAGTGGAAATTCTTTTAGATGCTGATCTTTTTCATTTAAGAAAATCTTACTTTTCACTGTAATTACATTTCAGAAGGAAAGTATTTCTGAAATGAAAAAGCAGAGCACTTCTTTTTGAAGATACTGGAACAAGATATTAAACAAATGTCAATTTTTTTGACTTGGAATAAAATACTGAAAGCAATTCTTTGTCATAAAGAAGTATGGTTTTGACAAATTGGCATTTTCAAACTTAAAAAAAAAAGATCTTTCTTGTTAATCATATTCATCTCTAGACACCTTCAGGATGCATTGCAATGTGCTGATTCTTGTGTGACTGTGTACATGAATTAGGAACAAAATCAGCCATGGCCTGACAACCAGATGGCCTCCTGTGATTTTAGACTTCTAAATGTTAAAAATAAACAAAATGAAGACCATAAAAAAGATATCTGACACTGAAACATCCCCTTCAAGGAGTTTTGAAAATGTTTTTCTTCTTGATTTTGTTTGGAATACTACAAGATGACTACCAGAATATGTTCTGTGTTAAATTACTTTCCTGTGCTATCCCCATTATTTTTTTGATATACATTCAATCACACATCTATTACTAGGTCTATTTCAATTACAGGGGATGATACCACAACTTGAAGAATTATGAACTGAGAGCTTAATCAGCCAACAGAGTACCTGTGAATATAATTTGTAAGTATAATGAGTTAATTTTTTCTGCACACTTACAGCTTCATGCCCTCAATAATTGCGGTGCTCAAGTGGAAATGGGAGCTGCACGTGGCCCTGTATCCCAACAGCAGCCAGCAGGTCACAGCAGATTGCACAAGTGCCTGGGTTGGTTATCTCAGAGTGAGTTGGCCCCTGCCTCCTTGAGCTCCTTGGTAAAACATCAAACACCTGAGCCACATAGCAGCTGGATTTTTCCTGAAAAGAAAACTTGAGGCAAAAAATTCTGCCAATTTTCTACCCTCCTGACCTCAGAACTCCAGGAAAGAGGTCAAAATATCCCAAACAAATTTTTAGGGCAGTCCAAATGTAATGTTGATGAGGTGGTTTCACAATGATCACTGGACTCTGGTGCATCCCAAGGCAGAATATTGATCTTGGCAGGGATGGAAAGGAGCTGACATAAGGCAAGCTGTTCCCAGGACACCCTGTCCTCCTTTGAGACACAGAGTACTTGGATCTTTGCCATTCTTTTTCTTTACATGCAGTTTACAGAATTTGATTGCACAGTAAAGTTGGATGTCAGTGCCCATTGTAGTCCTTCTTTTCCTCTTTCTGCTGATGGAAATTTCTTATCAGTCTGATGCACAAAATGGCAGGCAGGGCAGCAAGTTGTCAGAGCTGGCAGGCTGAAGGAGGTGAGGACATCTGGTCATATGTCACTTTGGACAAGGGAGAAATGGCACAAAGCAGCATGGTTAAAAGGCAACTTCAGCACAGAGAACTCAGGAAAGGAAACCTGGCTGCCAACAAATGGATTGGAGGTAGGAGGGAACACCAGTTAGTCACCACAGACACATATTATCTTCCATAGGAATACAGCTGAAGAGGAGGAGGGATGGAGGACAAGAGTTTGCTGAGAGCAGAGAAGATGACTTGGGCAGTGAGAAGGCAATGCCACCCAGTCATCAATAGGATGATTTGCAACGTAATTTTAGACTATGTCTTCACATTTACTTGTCCCAGTCATGTGATAAAATAAGAATAAAGCTTCTTTATAATTGATGCTTTGTTGTCATTTATCTATTTGCTTATACAGCACAGCTGACATGGCTCCGTAAACAATATGCTGTGACTAGTGATGAAGCTGAAAAATATGTGTCAAAGCAAGAGGTGAATGATATCTGTAAAGCCACTAAACATTTTCTGTTGAGTTTTAAATTGGAAGAGATTTCTTGTCATTATTGTTGTTGTTATTACTTTATGTTGTACGTTGTTATTGTATTTTCATGACTGTGAAGTATAGAGCCTTGTCACAGAATAAAAGGTGTCCCTTTCCCCACAGAAATTCACTATTTAAATTTAAGACAAAGATTACGAATAACATCAGAGAGATGAAGAGGCTCCATCAAGGAAACATGTTCTAATTAGCAAGTTGGGAGGGAATTTCACATTGCCAAAAAAAAGAAGTTTTCCCACAGCTTTTTATAGATATTAGGGAGAGGAAAATTAGAAGAAGTATTCTGAATGACAGCAAGATAAAGTAGATGTTTATGGCATGGAAGAAAGTGGAGAAAGTGGAAGAAAGTTATCAGAAATGTGTTCGGAATTTAGTGAGCAGGATATTGAAAACAGTAGAGCAATCAAAGATAGCAGTGGTCTTCAAAGAGCTGAATGACAGGTGACAGGTAGAGTAAAGCCTGGCCATGACAGGCTTTGATAATAGACAGATCACTTAAATTTAGTGAGATAAGAGAAACAAGATGCAAAGACATGAGAAATAATAAGTAAGTGGGAGCACTCTGAACAGGCAAGGGGAAAAATGTGTTTATCAATGCTGGAGGAAAAATACATTGCAACAACTAAGACAAGCTGACAATGAGAGCTGTAAAAGAGATTTAGCCATGTGGATAGAGATTACAAGCATGAAATTGATGCAATTGCTGCTCAGGGTGAAGTTCAGGATGTAAGGAGATGCACAGAAGCTACAGATTAAGTTGATGATCAAGTCAGGGACTTAGAAATGGGTACTACCTGGAGAAATTAATAATAAAAGAAGGCAGTGATAAATCACTCTGGTAAGGATAGGTGAAAGCTGCACAACCATGGGGAGGTGTCAGAGAAAAAGGCTGAGATCTTAGTGTGTATCAATAGAAGGCTAGTTAGAGACATGGACTGCCTTGTTGGGGACTGAAGGAAGATCCAAGGGAAGACAGTCATTCCAACCAGAGGATGAAAGTGCTTTTTGGAAGAATAAGTCACCAAAAAAATGACAAGTCAGGAAAGATACTCCTGCATGAATGCCTGGCACCTCTGTCAGGAGTAGCTAAGAGCTTAAGGAAATGGTGTAAAAGACGGAAATCACCTCCACAACAAGATACAATAAAAATTTAGGAGTCAGGTTCTTTCCAGGGGGCAGGACAAGGGACAATAGTTGTAGGAGGCAAGCAAATTTGAAAGAAATGTATTAAGATGGATGAGATGGAAAGTTTTCTGCATGTTGAGAAAAGATGTCCAAGGAAGTGTGAAAAAAAAGGGTAAGTGTAAATGAAGGGATAAGAAAAGTTCTGGGGTCATCAGTAAGGACTTGCCAGGAGAAGTGAATTTTAGCATTGTCTTAGGTACTCTATTCTGCCTTAGTGACTCATTACTCATGGGTTTGTGAGCTGCTTAACTTGACCACTATCCAGTTTTCCCCCTGTAGAACAGAAAGAATCATAAAGATTTTTTAAAAAGTGAATGGAGTGAATGGAATTCTGATTCAAAGGGCAGACCAAGGAAGAGATTGTAGAGGATAGCAGAACCAGTATGTTTGATTGCTTATCACAATTTAAAGGTTGGTCATGATGCTGGATTGTCAGAAGATTAGATCCTATATAGGAGAAACTGAAATTATAAAATGACATTTTTAACCTCACACAATGGAAATAGTGTCTTCTGTGAGCTGACTGCCATCATTTTGTTATTGGCTTCATAAAAATTTCTTTATTGGAGAAAGAAGTTAGGAGGGCTTGGATATAGGGCTATGGCTCCAAAATCACATAAAGGCATAGATGGTTTGCTCTTGAAGACCCAATGGTGCAATGATAAAGTCAGTGGGTCAGTATATTACTGATTTCCAAAAACAAAAATTATCGTCTATGATCTAAGGCAATGTCTGCATTTTACCAGATGATCTGGTAGATAGAGAGATCCAAACAATACTGACTAATCTTTTTCAAGTTGGGGTGAGATCCTTGTATCACCTTGGTCCTTGACCATATGGAAGGCTGATGAAGTAGTACCTCACATCTTTTTGAATCCTCTGAAAACCAGGAGAGAAACGGGAAGTTTCAAAGAGAATTGGAAGAGAAAATACTAGATAGGGTCAAACTTTAAAATGTCTGAATGAAAGCAGTTGTATCATATGTTTTGGGTGTTAATCCCTTACCTAAACATGAGATGCCTTAAGTACAACCCTGTAATTTAGCTGTTGATAGTGAGGGCATGGGCTTCCCTTAGGGATGGTCTCACATTTGCCAGTCCTGATGAAGGTCTCTGATGTTCTGTGAAACCTCAAAACTCTCCAGGGTATATGTGTGGATGACTAAGCAGAATCCCTTCTGTCTGCAAAAGGAGGGGAATATGGATATTTCATTCTGGGGGGGGAAAAAAGAAAACCAAAATGAAACCTCTTTTTTAAATCAGAATTTTTTTCTCTTTTTCCAGAAAGAAATTGGAGATTTCTTCTTTTGGAGACAGCACAGTTTTACTCTGAAGTAAAATGGTCATCAGGATTCAGAGTTAATAGCTAAACCAGATGTTACAAACCAGGTATTTGTAATTTCAATGCATTTTTATTCTCAAATTTTAGACACCTAGCTGGCACTTCTGGAATGTGAGTTATCCTCACACTGGCTCATTCACTATGTACCTCTCTAGTAGTGCCTTTTCCTGTTGTTTGATCATAAGAGGAGCCTACATAGACACCCATCTTATGGATGATTATTTTGGAACAGAAGAGTTAAATCTATGAGTTGGATTCCTTTTTTCTCCAACCATAAATTTCTAAGGCAGAGATATTTACTTCTGAATTAATTACATTAGTCTCCATTTGTGCTCACTGGGGAGAAATAAGGGCACAAATAATTTGACCTATTTTGCTCTAATCTCATTTGAGTAAGATAAATTTTGTCCTAGGGGTGCCTATTAAGGGAGCTTATGGTGATAAGAGGAGATGTAGTTGCCCCCTGCTCGGGATATCTTAAAGTGTCATACTTTCAATGTGTAAATAGATCTGCCTGTAGCCAGATTTCAGAGATTCATTAGATCATTGGTAAGATGTGATTAACTCTGATAGTCTGGATGGTCTAAAGGGCATGGTGATCACACACATCAGCACTCACCACGGGCTGGCATTGGGCACAGCTAACATCTGTCTTCCCTTTGTGCCTCCCTATGGCACGTCTGGCTTGGCAAGGGGACAAAGGCGGGCAGAGGGCACAGTGTCCACAGCAATGGACAGCTGCTGGAGGAAGGTAAACCTGCAGGTGACCATGTCCCTGATCACGAAGGGTTTGATTAACATGGGAAGGATTCTCACCATTCACTCTCACAGTTCCTACTAGCCAAATGGGAAGTGCTGTTCCCTCATGGGTGGCTATGATGTGCCTGGGACAGTGAGGTAATGGAAGGCCTCTGGCTTGTGAGAGAGGAGAAAAGAAGTAGGCCTTCCTAATGCAGATCTGATGGCTGTGACAAATCCACTCCAGAAAACTCTTTAGTCTGTCCCCTGTTCCTTCCCCTTTCCGTGACTGTGCTGGAGATACCTTTTCAGCTCTCCTGACTGTTGTTTGTGTTACTGCTGAAGATCAGAAACCTCCAACAGGGCAGCAGAAGTAATCATCCTTCACTGTTTTTTCCTTAATCAATTGCCATTTGTGCCTACAAGACTAAGTTAACAACTCCAGCTGCCAGTGAATGCAAGCTGGAGAAAGTGGTGAGCATATGAAACTTTTTAGACCTAAGCTGGAAACAGAACATATCCAGACTTTGGAGATCTCTGCCTCACATGGGATACAGATATTATTGATTTGAGTCTTCTTTCTGTGTCTTTGCTCTATTTTTATTTGTGGGCCTTCACACAAACAGAACTCGAGAGAAAACTTCTATGGAAGTACTGGTTTGGAGCAAAGGGAAACGGGAAAAAACGGTTTAGAGACCAGAATGGTAGCACTTGTCATGGAATTGCCTAGGGAACAGCTCATTAAATGAAGTAAATTGATGTAAAGTTTACACTCTTGTTGGTATATCTGTATAGATACAGTAAATGACTAGTACTTAATTACTTTGTGTGTTTAAAAGGGAGTCTATAACAATGAGAAAACTCCCCCATAATCAAACTCTTTCCACTTTGAGATATGCCAAATCAACAGGGAAAAGCTTTTTGTGTTTATCAACATTCCTATATAATATTTTTGCACTCCATTACCTATATCTAGCAATCAGAGATTTCAGATTGATTTCCTCAAACTCACACTTAGCAGAGAGCCTGCTCTTGTTTCCTGGATCAGCCCCCTGCTCTGGGTCACTGTTGATGTTCAGGAGCAGGGCAAGAACAAGAGCTGGTTTTCAGCTGAGAAGGGGAAACATTTTCTTTTTGGCAATGTCTAATTGGCAGGGTTAATTAAGCTGTTAATTAAGGGTAGGCTGCCCTCCCCAGCCCCTGCCACGCTTTTGTAAGTATGCATCCCTGAAACTGGTCACTACGCTATGATTTGGAGTACCAGCTCAGGTGTGTGGGAATTGATTGGAACAGGGAGGAAAGGGAGAGCATGGCAAATGTGTGGACATTAGCCCAGAGCCATAGAATCATTTAGGCTGGAAAGGACCCTTAAGATCATTGAGTCCAGCCAATAAACATGATGATTGAATGGCTTTCAAAGAAATATTATTAGAGATCTAAAAAATCTGAAATTCCAAATACAGTTAGTGTTGCTATTCCCGTTTATAATTTTCCATTTTTTCTCATTATTTTAAAAATAATGGCCCAAGTGTTAACACAGTGAGCTGCAGTTTGTTTAGCCTCCCCTTCCCAAGCCTCTCATTGACTCCTAGTCCTGTTCTACTAATTGTCTCTCTTTCTCTCCCAAATTGCTTAATGTGTAAGCAGAAAAGTGTTCCGATGTCCCTGTGAATGTTTCCTAGGCCACCCCGGGGGTTTACATGCACAGGGAGGTTTTGTGGGCTGCAGATCGTCATGCTGTACTAGAGTTGGAAATGAAAATTAATTTACTTATAAAATATTAGAAATTGTATAGGTTAAAGTTTGATTGTAATTTGCTTATAGCTTAGCATGAGTGGGCCCTGATCAAAACTTAGCATAGATGAACTTTAAATGAATTCTGTTTGTTAGGAGGAACAGCTGAGCAAGAGCGTAAACACAGAAAGACGGATGCCTCCAGATAAGGATTGAGACACTGGACGGCCTCAAGGCTGGCCCAAGCTGGAAGATAAAAACAATTAATGGCCTGTCCATGTGGACATGGAGAAAGAATCCACTGAGAACCCAGACCATAAATCTTCATTGGGCCAAGAGGCACATGCAGGGCATGAATAAAGCACGTGAAGATTGGGAGCACAGACATTATAAAGGCCCAGAGGTTTCTTTGTTTGGGGTCCCTCTCCAAAGACAAACAGCCTGAGCTGAATTAAACCAACTTACAGAACCTAGGGGCTGAACTCTTCCTTAACAACCCAAGTATCCCTGAGTGGAAGATGATTGGGGTAAAATTAGAGAAAAAAATGGGAAGTTATATTCATATTCTAACAGAAGCTTTAAAAGCACAGAAATTATAGGATGAAATGCAGCTCCTACACCCTGGCTGGAATGCATTTGGGATGCTCAAAACCTCTTCCACAATGGCTCCCCACCCACACAGTCTGCAACCTTAAGCACATGTTAAGAAGGATAAAATGGGTGTGGAGTGGAATGGAGTGGAGACACAGCTGCCAGGCTCTGTTGAAAATGTTGCAGGGATGGGAACTTGATGGTACCAAGTAGCTGATAAACCACATAACAGCTGTCAGCTAATGGAGATAGGAGATGCCTTGCTGCTGAACCAGCAACTCTGGTGAAATCACTCTCCTTGGATGAACTTGGCTCATTATAATCTAATTGAAACACTAACACACCTCCATCCTGAAGTACCCACCTTCAAGGTCCGACCAACCCTCACTGGGCACACACACCATTATTTTATTGACTATATCTCTAAGAGCTAAGTAAGACAATTTTACACCAAGCAGCAACAAAGTCATGTGCGACAAGAGTCACTCAAGCTCCACCCAAATGTAAAGAAATAGTATAAAAGTAAGTCAAGAATAGGAAGAAGTTTGGGAAGGCTCCACTGTAACTTCGGGATCAGTCTAATGGGCTGAACCTACCTCTCCCTCCATAGGAATGACTCTGGGGTGAGAACCTTATTCTGTGTGTGCTGAATGGTTATCTTGAGTTATTTTTTGTTGGTGATTAGAGCTTGTCTGTGTATTGCTTTGAATGTGTTTTTGCAGTCAGTTACTATCAATGGCAGTCTTTGACCCTTAACCTGTCCCAATTTCAGTGTGTGCATTAATTAACAATGTTACTGTCCTGTCAGTTGCTGTAAACTGTCAGGGTGAGTCCTTAAAGGGTGCTGTGAGTTGCTGGCGGTGGATAAGGTACTCAGCTAAGTGTGGAGACCCAGGAGAGGGTTTGTCTTATGCTGTTGGTGTATGTCCCAACCCTCCTCTCACGTGACACCTCGCTGACCTGGGTTGGTTAGCTCAGGTACTGTGCACTGCAGAGGACAAACTGCTCTCACTGGCCACTTAACATCCACATTTGTTGCAGTCTGCTGCTAAAAGTTCTAGTTAATGGTACTAACTTTCATTTTTCCTTCAAGGAGTTTTGGGAGTGAGGGGGAGGAGGATTGCAGGAAGAGTCAGTTAAGTACAGATAGAAAAACTTTTGGAGATTGCCTGGGAGGAAAGGCCTGGTGGATTTTGCAGCTGGCTGTCCTGAGCTCTTGGTTCATTGAATCAGAAGTAAACTCAGATAGAAAAGGGCTTTTCCAGTTCAATGGCTGCTGTGGAGAAGGTGAACATAACTTTTGGCTCTCATTTTAGTTCCCAAAGAACACAAAAGAGAGAAAGAAGAGCCGAACTATTACCATGGGAAGAGATGACAAGTGACTGCCCTGCAGCCAGGGCAAGTACAAGGCCAAAGGAAAGAAAACCCAAAACAACCCACATAAGTTATCCCTACACACTTGTCCCTCAGCAACATCATACCAATTTAGCAGATTTTTTTCTTTAGCTTTCAATACCCCTGAAATTTAGGATACAAGTAGATCTTTTATAAAGAAGCTTATTTGAGAGTCAATTTAGTGCACAAGCATTTGGTAGGAATTCTGGGAGCATGTAGGAAACCTAACAGGAAAGCTCTGCACTAGAGAAATTAATGATAATGAGAGTACTGCCCAAGCAGGTATACAGAAGCCTTTTTGCTTTCCCTTATTCATAAGGAGCATTTCCCCTATCCCTGGTGGAAAAAATATCGGCAACATTTCAATAAAATGTCCTTGTAGGCTGCTTTCATTAGTGAAGCTGTAAGCAAACAAGGCAGTGGGTACATTTGGCACACTGGTGGTGCATTTCCTTGAGGCACAGAGTGCTTGGCTAAAGTTACAGCGTGGTCCAAGACCTTCTGACCACCCCTCTCTTTGAGATGACTGTATCCCAATGTGCATTCATTGCAAATCTTACCACTTCTACACTGATACTGAATCACTGCACTATATAAGCCAAAAGGTTCCTGAGTCTGTATACCTGAATGGAAAAAAAAGAGTTTGATTACTTAGATTGTCTTTGCCATGTCTGATCCTGAAGGAAAATTACCAGAAAAACAGATTGTCATCACAGTTTTTTTAAGGGTTTATAATATCTGTTTCATGTAACTATTTGGGATTTAGTAAAGTCATCTAAAGAAGAAAGATTCCACTCTGTAGCACTGCACCAGGTGGCACACAGGGTATAGGTAAGTGATACCGTAAGAATGGTGTAACTGCCCATTTGTTAAGCTCCACCCATATTTTGGAGGGGGTCTTCAAGAGAGGCAGAACTTGATTAATTCAGATTGTCATTGATTGCCAGTGATTTATGTTATTTTTGTGTATTTACATTTAAAAAATACAGAGATTGCAACAGGATAACCATACATCATCCAAATTCAAGGTGAAAGGATTTTATGGAGAGGCAATGCCATATATTGCACCACGTTAACAGGCTGGAAAGAACAGTCTCTGAGGTTTTATTCAAACAAACTGCAAAACTCATGCCCAAAAGCCTTTTTGGGTTTAACAACTGGCATTGATGGGTCTGAGATATTATCACATCTTACCAGTCAAGGAACAAAAGAAGAGGCAGCTTTTCTGGAAGGCATGCAGGTGTACAAGTACTTACAGTCTTTTCTTCAGGAGCAAATCTGATAATTTGGCCACTAAAACATAACCTTCAAATAGTCCCCTTAAAAATCTTTCTTATCAAGGTGAGAAGGTTAATACAAGTGCCAGGGAGAGATCTTGAGAGCACCAGAAATATTCCTGGGGAGATAGAGCTCATCTTTTCCTCCACCTTGCCCTTAAAAGCTTTCAGCTTTGATAGATAAACAACATCCTACAAGACCCAAAGATACACAGTGCTTTGTGGCAGCAGCAGGACAAACCAAGTTTATTTTTTCTCATTCAAGCTGGAAGAGTATGACTTCCTCTTGTAGGAACAAGAAGCTCACAGAGAGGATGGCAACAATAGTTAATTGGAAATGGGGAAGGAAAGGCCAAAACTCAGGAGAGTCACAGGAGGTTCAACATAGAACTCTTCTGATGAAAACAGTAAAAATAACTGGATGTTTGGAAAGTTTCAGTCAAAACAAGCATTGTTTTTCAACAAAACTACACTGTTTTTCAACTTGATAATTTTTATGAGCAGATAATTGAGAGTGCTCAAAGCAATGGGGACCTGTGGCCAGGTGTTACTATCTCCCTCTGAAACTCAGCAGATAAAACTCTGGGACAACAAATTCAGTACAACTGTCTTATATATCATATCCTTAATCACCCACAGTCCTCTGGAAATATTGTTATTATGGACTGCCAAAGACTACGTTAAGAGCATTTGATGATGATGCATGGAAGCATTGGGATGCAAATTTAGCAAGCCCGAGGCTGGTTAACACTAGAATATCAGCTAATAGGCCTGGTCCTGTCCAAAAAAACCCCTTACATTTTGTGGGGGTGATAAGGTCACTGTACTACACACAGGGAAGCGGATGGAGAAACTGATGTGGATTTCTGTTCCCATGGGAAAAGGCAAACCCATTCATGGGATTGTCTTTGCTCAAGCAAAGTTGTGGGTGTACTTGGTGGGTAATGTGGAAGACTGGGGAGACCCAGTGTGTGCCTCAAGGAGATTTAAACTTGGAGGAAAAATAATTTGTGGTGTTAAGTTGCAGGAGAGTGTGACCGTGACCTGGGCTGGGCTGGTGTCAGGGGCCAATGAGCAAGTGTGCTGCTCCTCCTGTCCTGGGCACCCATCCTGATGGAACAGGCCCCAAGTCATGGCCTGTTTTTGAGCATCTGGAGGGATGGAGGAAGCCCATGAAATGGGAAAACAATATCTATCCATGGAAGGATGGGAGATAGTAGTTAATGAAAATGTATTAATATGTATATTGGGAATAAAGATGGTTTAAGAATGTAGTTTTAATTCTATGTCTGGGTAAAAAGGGATTTCAGTAATGAGAAAATAAATACAATGGAATATTTAGAAAAGACATAACACTGTATGGGGTCTGAGTATGACACAAATTATAAGGAGTGAATTTTGTGTCGGATCTGGCTGAGATGGAGTTTATTTTCCCTTCGCAGCCCTTACGGCAGTGTGCTTTGCCTTGGTAGCTGGGAAGGTGTTGATAACACACCGGTGCTTTGGCTGCTGCTGAGCTGGGCTGGCACAGCATCAGCGCTGTGTCCCCAACATTCCCTCAGCATTAGACTGGGGGTGGGCAAGATCCTGGGAGGGGACACATCTAGGCCAGCTGACCCAAATTAAGCAAAAGAATATTCCATACCATATGACGTCAGATCAGATGTAAAAGCTAAGAAAAGGAGGAGGAAGCGTGTGGGGGCATTTGTCATTTACAGTGTTTATATTCTAGAACAACCATCACACGTGCTGAAGCCCTGCTTCATGGGAAGTAGCCAGATATTGCTTGCTGATGGGAAGCTGAGAATAAAATTATTGGCTTTTTCTTAGCTGGTACATGTGTAAACTTTCACTTTTGCTTTAGTAAACTGCCTTATTTCAACCTACAAATTGTTTTCCATCTTATTTTCTCTCCTCCATCCAGCTGGGAAGGGGGAGTGATAGGGAGGCTTTGTGAGTACCTGGCATCCAGCCAAGGTCAACCCACCATGCTCACTGATGAATGTGTAAACAAAATTATAGAGCCATGACAAAAAAGAAGCACAAACTTTGGATTTGTTCCTTTGTAATTTTCTTATCTTTGGAGAAAGCAGCAACTTTTAAAGAATATTGGAAGAGAAAGACATGGATAATGAACTCCTACGGTATGTTAATCTCTCCTGACTCCCCAGCAGGTACAGTGATTTAAGTACAGATCTAGTCATTGTGATCACTGAAAGTGTGGGTGGGAAAAGGGACAGCTACAAACTGACAGAAATGTTGTTCTTATCTTTGAAGTTATGGCTTCAGTAGGTTTGCTCAACGAGGAAGCCATTGCACACTGGTCTTTTGCAGTGGTGGTGTTCATTCAGAGCCGCACGGGTACTGCTGCAGCTGCAGAGCACCAGCCTTCTCGCCTTGCAGGGCTGCTTTCCTCCATGCTCACCTCTGCTCCCTGGGCTTATACATGTCCTGCTCATTTCTGATAACACTGTTGAGGCACCATTTCCTTCCTGCCCCACCTGGACCACTTTGCTGCTCCTGGATTGTCTGCAAGCACATGACATGGCACCCTAATAGCACCTGGTTTCACTCCCTGCTGCTCCTTGTCCACGCCCGGAGATACCTGCACCTCACCCCCTTGAGGTCTGTCACTATGAAGTTCCAAAAGTTAAAGCTTTCTAGCAGCTCCCAACACTCACCCTCTCCACTGTCACTGTCAGCACTGGGTGTGTGGTTCCTATTCACATGACGTATTTCCGATCTGGAGACTGAGCAAAATAAAGAGCAGGCCCCCACTCCCCTGCAGGGGAAGGGCAGATAGGAAAAGAAAGGAAGAAGCTGAGGGAAGTGAGATAAGGCCTGTGCAACTAGAGCAAAATACACAGTCCTTTGAGCGTTAGAACAAATTAAAACTGAGCTCGTTGCGGAATTTCATTTTGAGGAAAGTATTCCTGCGTGGATGCTCTAATTTCTAATCAGAGCTGAACTAACCCATTAGTCCTTTTTTTCCTGAAATACCTAAACATACTTCTTCACTTAGGTGCCTATTTTCATGCCATATGGAGAAAATTAATATCCTTAGGAATTTCACTTCTCTTTTCCATGTGGCTGAAATTCCTTCAAAAGGTTACCAGGAGAAGGCAGAAATATATTGAGAACACCATTATGTACACCATATTTTCCATGGAAATTGGGCTAAAAATAAGTGGATCTTTGCTACATTTGGATATTTTTTCTGTAAGAAATCTGGCCCTTGATATTTCAGAATTCTCCTCTTGCCCAAAGACAAGGTTGTGCAAAGGAATATGTAATTTTTCAAAGGCTTAATACAACAGCTTTGGAGAGTGTGGTGTGGGGAGTGTCCTACAGAGAAAGTGCTCATGGAGGGACCACACCACTTATCCAAGCTTCTTTTCCACTTCAGAGATCTGTGCCACTACTCACACCAACTCTCTTTTGACTGCCCATGGAGAACTCACTCTTATTCTTATCCTGCAGTTGTGAAACCTGAACACTGACCTTCCTCCCACATAACTGTGGTTAGTACAGCTCATTTGGTATTTACCTGTGTGGTTTTACACTCCCATGGCCCAACTCTCTAGGATCGTGATGCAGAAATGGAAAAACTGGCACATGCTCACTTTAGAGAAACAGAGAATCACAGAATCATTTAGGCTGGAAAAGACCTCTGAGATCACAAAGTCCAGCCTATGACCGAATACCATTGGGTCAACAAGCCCATGGCACTGAGTGCCATGTCCAGTCTTTCCTTAAACACCTCCAGGGATGTTGTCTCCATCACCTCCCTGGGCAGCTCATTCCAATGTTTAATCATTCTTTCTGAGAAGAAATTCCAACTAATGTCCAACCTAAACCTCCCCTAGCACAGATTGAGGCTTTGTCCTCTTGTCCTGTTGCCAGTGGCCTAAGAGAACAGACCAACCCCAACCTGGCTCCACCCTCTTTCAGGGAGTTGCAGAGAGCAGTAAGGTCTCCCTGAGCCTTCTCTTTGACAGGCTAAACAATCCCAGCTCTCTCAGCTGCTCCCCATAGGACTTGTGCTCCAAACCCTTCCCCAGCTCTGTAACCCTTCTCCAGACATGCTCCAGCACCTCATTGCCCCTGAAGTGAGGGGCCTGGAACTGAACACAGCACTTGAGATGTGGCCTCACCAGTGCTGAGTACAGGGGGACAATCACTTTCCTAGTCCTGCTATCCACAACTTTTCTGATACTTTTGAGCACTGGTAGCAATTCTTTCTGTGTGGAACACTTCTCATATTAAAAAGCCCCACAGCAAAAAAACCCAACCAAACAAAAAACAAACAAACAAACAAAAAATCCCCCAAAAGTGGAGCATACTTAGTTTCATGAATTTTGGGAATCCAAAATATGGTTGGGGTAATTTGAGAAATTCTTTCTTCTAAGGACTGGGTGAAAAGTTATTCCAAGAATAAAGACTCCCAAGATTTTATTTTTATAACTTCTCAGTTATATCCAGTAACAGGAAGCTGACTCCTCTTAGAAACTTACATTACACTATTGGGCAGAGAAAGCAAGTAAGGCTCCTGTGTCCGCCCCAAAGTCCTCTCTGGAGTTAAGCAACAGTATTTTGGTTTCTGAGAAGTCACATCTTTTGGGACTTCTCCTTTGTCTTTGAACTCACAAATTAGAGTTTCCAAAAAACTTGGAGGAATACTTGGAGCAAAGTTGAAATCTGCTTTATTATGTTTCAGTGAGGATGCCATTCCTTACTAGTAATGTGAATCATACTCTGCGTGCAGTAGTATGCATAGCCTGGACTGTGATCGTGCTGGTATGTGCCAATGTCAGAGAGTTACTGGCAAGAAACAAAATTATTGGAAGAGGGAGAATACGTGGGCAGTGAGTGGCGGGAAAAGGGAGTGAGAATGATCTTTGAGCATGCTTCCCTTCATTCTTCATGTGGGAAATATGCCATTTCCACATCCCATCTGCTTTTGCCAGGAATACATAAACTGTGTTTGATAGCAACAAGTACCTAGTAGTTGTGGTTTCATTTCAGCCCATCAATAATAAGCATTTCTAAATACTTCACTGTACAGAGCTGGCATTGCAGAAAATGGTTACTAACATCAGTCAAGCATATTTACATTCATCCTCATGCCACAGGAAATCACAGTGGATGTGTGTGTGCTGCAGGTACTTCAGCTCAAGTCAAGTCCAGTTGGGACAGCAGTCCAGCACCACTGCAATGAGCTCAGTGCAAACAAGAAGTCATTAATAGCACAGCTTATCACTCTGAAGGGTGAATTGAGTTCAAAGCAGAGGAATAAAATCACTGTGGTCTCTCCACAAGGCATTGCAGTGGAATCAATATGGGTTCTTGGCAGATAGAAACCACAGGGCTTGACACATTGGCCACTCCCAAGGTAGAGTCAGGGGAATTTCAGGGTTGGCTTTGCCTCGTTTAACCTTGAATCATTAACAATGCAGTGTTTAGGCTCAGGTAATAATCTTTTGCATGATTCACTTGCCTACATACAGTCATAAATGCTATGTTAAAAATCCTAAGGTATCCTTCTGCAGCCACTTTTAGGGAGAGTGAATCATACGTGCAGATCTGGTGCATCCCTCCAGTCAGTGAAGGCAGAAAGACATCTCTGATGTGGGAGTAATCCCTTGGTCGAATGGGTGTCTGAGGCACAAGTCAGGGATGTGAACACAGACATCCAGTGCTACCTGAGATGCCCCAAGGTAAACCTGCATTCTCACATAATTAGGTGCTCTAGGAAATCTCAAGTTTCCTAGAGAATTGAATTGTGTCTAGAGAGGAATGGGAGGAGTTTCTGCTCACCCTGCCTATTCTCTCACCAGCTGGAAAGGGAGACTGAACAACTGGTTTAGATGGGTTTTGGCTGTCTGAAGTGGGTTGAGAGGAACCCCCAAGCATACGCTAATGCAGAGTTCAAGGGCAGAGTACTGTGAGTGCCAGAAAATGCACACAATATGTGTGCCACCATGGCAAACCACATCCTCAGCTCCACAGCTGCCTTTAGCCTTTGATCCCTTCTTTTATCACCAGATACAGATGGCCAAAGAAGGCTCCTCACCCAGTGACTTCAATATCAGGGACAGCACTATTGCCTTCAGTTACACACAAACACAGAGACAACTCACAAACATCAAAGTGTAAAGAAAGGGAGAACTGTGTTGGAAAAAATCCAGACATTTCACTAACAAGGCTATTCCTCCATTAATTGCATTAAGTGCTCTCAGGATTCAGTTGTCAGGAGCAGAATTGGAGCTGAGGGACTGTGTGTGATACAGAAGCTGTCAGCAAGTGAAACCACAGTTGGACCCATCCAGGCTCTGAAACTCTTCCCCATCAAACCATGCCAACCATGACCCATGGGGGACAACTTCACACACAAGTAGGAGATAGTAATGAGTCCTATAGTTCCTCTGCTACAGTTCTTGGGAGTATATGCACCATAATTATTCATTTTTTATTATCATTCTGTTTATTTTATTGCTACTATACTAACACCTACCCCCTACCTGACGTCTACAATATGCTCCTTCCTCCTGAAATAAGATTGGTGCAGACCTGAGTGAAATCTAAGGGTGAGATCCCAGCACTGTGCAACACAAAATTCCTTTTTTGCTGCCCTGTCCCTGAATTTTGGAGAGATTTGATGGTGGAGGGACCAGTATCTGGCCTGATGGAAGAAAATGCCAACGGCTCAGATTTCCCATGTTACCAGCAGAGTCAAGAAGAAAGGGAATAAAGGAGAGGCAAGGAAGCTTGACAATAACAAAATGCATATTTCTCTATGAACCTGGATTGGATTGATTGGCATGTTGAACATCAGGAAAACACTGATGGTAGTGTCAAAACATAGTGCTAATGGTAGTTTTGTTCAAGTGAAGCAGAAAGGTCCCAAAACTGGGTGTTTGGTGTCATTTCTACTCTTTGGAGGCTGTCTGCCAAAAGTTCCAATGCTCTAAGGTAAATTTTTATCACAGCAATGGCATTTTTCCCAGTGTAAAGTAGATGCAGTATTTGCATTAATTCCTAGCCTAAGTATCTTTTTTGTATTTCAGTGTACCCCTCGCCACCACTCACCACCATGAGCACTCCTCATTCAGAAATAGGGAAGACTTCTGCCTTTGTCTCTCGATGCCTAGAGCACATTAAAGCTCCTTTGGGATAAAGATCCTGATGAAAAGCACTATATTTTCATTATTTCATTATATATATTCATCATGCCTAGTTCTCCACAGTGTTTTGATGCATGTCAGGAGGCTTCATGGTATGTCCTTGTGATGGTACCTGTCAGAAACATCCAGTTCACAGATGTCATATTGTATATGCCATCTGCTTAGAGAGCTGGGCACTGAGCTAAACAAGAGCAAAGAAAAGGACAAGAAAAAGTCAGCAAGATTTGGAGGAGGGACTGAACTTAAAAGAATTTTCCCTTCTACACGTAAGCATGATACAGGAATACAAAAATATCATTTTAGTCTCTCCACCAAAACTGCAGATTATTCTTTCCTGATTTAAAGTATTTAATGTGTGCTTGTATCCACATCTCTTCAGTACCTTGAAGTTTACTGCAAGCAGTTAATCTACACTTTACAAGTAGATCCAATCAAGGAACTATAATTTGCCCTTCGGTGATAGGACTAAAGCAGTGGCACCAGAAAACACCTTAGAGAAAAGGTATTGGTTGAAAGGAAGCAAATTCTGGGAAGAGCTGAGCATAAAATGCCAATTTCTTATGGCTCAGGTTACAAAATGGGCCTTAGAAGGGGCTCAGTAGGTGTCAGGTATATATGGAAATGACAGGTCAGAGCACTCAGGCTGCTTTCCATGAGGCCAGCAATAGCAGACTCCACAAGGATCAGCAGCAAGGCAGCAAGGAGGCAGTGCAGGATCCACACAGAGTGTTGCATGTTGATCATCCAAAGTGCTTCTCACTCGTTGTACAAGCTTAAGGGGTTTTTAAATGACGATTTTTTTTTTTTTTGAAGTGCAATTGGGTTGGAAGTGTTTTCTCCCTTCTGCTAGAAATCAATTAAAATGAAGTCAACACAAAGAAAAGGAGCCCTGAGAGAAATTTGAGAGTTCAAGACATTAATTTTAATTTTTAAATTGGCTTAATTATTTTTACTTATACCATAGTGCAATTTGTTGAACTTCTGACAAATAAAGCCTTTGTGATTTTTTTAATGCCAGAAATGTGACATTGGAACTAAAGAAAATCTTCCTGAACAACGAGACTTTTGCCAAATCAGAATTTTCTGAAACAAAAAGGTCTTTTAAAGAAATACCAACTCTGTATAGAAAAGAGGCTTCTGGTTTAACCAGATCATGAACCACATCTGGCACAGAGAACAGTCAAAACCTAGTTCACCTTAGGGGAAAACTGTCCAGATGCAGAGATATGTTTGACTGTAAAATGATATCTGTTGTGCAAACCAGGATTACAAACTGAGATCTGTATCTGTTAATGAATAAGACAGAAATTAAGATGAACTAAATGATAAGGAACAATTTAAGATTACAGGTTTAATTAAACAGGAAAGAAATGGTTTTCCTCCTGAACAATTGATTAAAAAGTGGGATCTGATCAGAACAAAATAGAAATGTAAACACATCAACATAAAGGATTTAGGGAAAATGTGCATTTGCAGCCCAAAAGCCAGCTATGTCCTGGGCTGCAGCAAATGCAGCATGGCCAGCAGCACGAGGGAGGGGATTTTGCCCCTCTACTCTGCCTTTGTGAGACCCCACCTGCAGTGCTGTATCCATCTCTGGGGTCCCCAGCAGAGGAAGGACATGGACCTGATGGAGTGAGTCCAGAGAAGGTCACAAATATGGTGAGAGGGCTGGAGCACTTCTCCTATGAAGACAGGCTAAGCAAGTTGGGGCTGTTCAGCCTGGAGAAGAGATGGCTCCAGGGAGACCTTAGAGCACTTTCCAGTAACTAAAGAAGGCAACAGAAGAGGCTTAAATTGAAAGAGGCTAGATTTATATTAGATATTAGTAAGAAATGCTTCACTGTGAGAGTGGTGAGGCACTGGCACAGGTTGCCCAGAGAAGCTGTGGATGCCCCATCCCTGGAAGCATTCAAGGCCAGGTCAGATGGGGCTTTGAGCAACCTGGTCTAGTAGAAGGCGAGGGGTTGGAATAAGATGATTAAGGTCCTTTCCAACAAAAACCATTCCAGAATCCTATGATTCTATGAAACATTAAGTGACTCGAGCTAAAAGCATTACTGGTGCACTGTAGGGTGGATCAGGATGGATGTACCCTGATAGATCTCATTGGCACTGTGATATTTGCCTAAAGCTTTGTGGACTGTCTCATACAAATGAAGGCCATAAGCACTACATGAAAATTTTGCTAGAGGCTGGGATAAATAACTACATTTTTTATGGCTTTAAGCTAAAAATCATAGCAATAAAAATCTTCTGCTAGATCAGTCCATGAAAAAAGGAAAACATTAAAGCTGGAAGAATCCACACAGAGAGTACAAAATTGAGATAGAAGACAATTAGGTTTATTTATATGGCTTATTTACCCTTGGTTTCAATAATGAGGCAGATGAGATGTATAATAGGAATTAATATTCAAAAAGAAAAATTTCAACAGACAAGGATGAAAAAAAACCATTGAAATTCAGTGTGCTGAAACTTTTGGAGCAGCTTAATCTTCAGCCATGAAGTATTAGATTGTGAAATTGCAAGTCCTGCAGCAAAGCTTTTCTAAATGATCCTATTCATCTCTGGCTAGTGCATTAGCATTAGAAATTAGCAAACACAGAACATGTATTTTGAAAAGAGAAGGACCCATGGAGTTACAGGACTATTAGCCATGTTTCCTGTGTATGCAAGGTATTGGAAAAAATTTGAAAAGAAAGACCACCTAACAAATTGGAGGTAAGCAGAAAATGTGATAAAATACAACCTGAATTGACAGCAACAGATTTTGGCAGATAAACTTGGTATCTTTCTGTGATATATTGGACTATGTTCAAATGAAGGACTGTGATAAATACAGCCCAGCTGACCTTCTGCTAAGGTTCCTGTACATTCCAAGGACAAATTATTAATGCTTAAGGCAAAGACATGGGAAATTATTACATTTAGTTTTAGAAAAAGATCTGTCTCCATTATAGGTAATAACAACTAACACTGAAGGAAGATGAAGCCAGCAAAATGCAATGTGATCATGATCAGCCATTATGTCAATTGTTCTCAATAACAGGGCACAAAAAATAATAGTAGTAGTAATAGTAATAGTAATAATAGTAATAATAGTAATAATAATAATAATAGTAAATAACGACACAAATCTGGGAGATGATATTAACAGAGAGGAAGGTTAGAATATAATATAGGAGAGACCTGATAATCTTGAGCAATGAAGCAATAAAAATCAGATTAAATGTAACATCCTGAGGTGCTAGGTCAGGCACACAGACACTAATAAAAGGATTTGCTGTAAGCTGGAAGCTGAACTGTGCCAGTGTGAGGAAAGGAGAAAGCCCAGACTGGAAATAATCATTCACAGTATGGCCATGAGTCATCAACATGATTCAGCCACACAAAGGTTGATGCAATTGTGTGACATATCAGGAATGATGTTTCCAGCACAGAGACAGATGAGAACAGTAAATTAATAAGGATTATACCTGGAGCATGACACAAACCCAGCCACTTACACTCTATATGGTCAGCCACCATAAGTGTCGACGGGGCAAGAGGATCTAAACAGACCTTGTTAGCCAAAAAGAAAGAGGCAAAAGGGGGATCTGGAAATGCAGGCTGGAAATGAGTAATGCTCAAAGATAGTAAGATACTGAAGAGACTTGCAAAAATCTGTCTGTTGCCCTTGGCAAAAAAGGCTGAAAGGCACTGCCTGGAAGAGAAACTCCTGGAGGCAGAGTGCCAGGTAACACAGGCAGAATAAGATGTGCTTATTTTTATTTAAAAGTGGATAGGATCTAGATTTTGAAGCTCTAATTCTCATCTCAGACACTTTTATGTGAGCTTCCTCAGGGAGGGATCATTAGCCAGTCATTCAGTCTTTTCAACTCCACTAGAAGTGAGTGGTTCAAGGATTGTAGCTCAAAGTGGCTTTATGACATATCAGGGAGTTTTAAAGTTTTCAGTTCTTGCTCCAGGAAAGTGAGGTATCTTCTTGCTTATGCTTTGAGGATTAAACACTTCTCTCCTATGATGTGGCTCAATCTAACCGAATACTCTTGCATCAGCCAGAGGCAGGGACAAACTGGACTTAAGAGCTCTCAGAGTAGTTTTTCCTAGCTTGAGGAAGGTTTTTGCTTGCAAAGTTTTCCTGCAGATGCCATGCCCCTCCTCCTAGCTTCTCAGCAGAACATTTGACACGAAGTTGCCATTAAATTGCCAATAACTAATTTAATGTTGTGTTCTCTGGAATCATTTTTACTGATTTTGCTTTGCAAGGAGTACATTTTGAGGCCCATGAGTGACAATTCTTGTCACAAGGAGCAGAGTTCTGATTAATTCTTTCTGCTTTAGATTAATTTGCGTGACAATCATTTGTGACAAAGATTAATCTTTCAAACAATTACTGTGACAATTTTCTGCACAGAGACAAGTCATCACACTTCTGCTGCTTTACTCTGACCTTGTTTTGTGACTTTGGGAAAGTTATTGCCCTCTTAAGATTCATTTTACCTATCTAGAAATCTATATAAGTCATCTGCAGAGTGTTTACTACATATCTCAGGACATGGGAACTTCATAAACTGTGAAATGATCTAATGGAAAAAGATGGTTGGAAAACAATCTGGAATCTTCAATAAAAAAGGTAATAGCTGTAACTTCATAATTATTATTGTGAAAAGCAAAACAAAACAAAACATAAAAGAAAAAACCTGTATTTTTCTGAAAGTTTTTTATTTGTTTGTTTCTAAGAACTGAGAATGTTTTCATCAGCAATTTTACAAATTTTAATGAAAACCACATTCAAAATTGCATCAAAACAGTTAGTAAAGTGATCAAAGCTCTGCCTCTAGCAAATAAACAGTATTAATTACACTGAGCAAAGTTAATCTGCTTTTTTTTCTGCAGAACTGAAATGCTGAATATGTAAACAATACTTTGAAAAAGTAATAGGTTTTGAAAAAAAATTCCATTTAATTTTTTAAACAGCTCATAACCATTGATCCACATAGTCACTTTTGAAGCCTTCATAATCTCTTCTTTGCATTAAAAAAAAAAATCAAAAACCCCACTATGTAGAGTGATGGGGTTGTTCTTAGAAAGACACAGAGAGGGTGTGAGCAGCACGATGGAGAAGGCAATGTTTTCTGTTTACAGACTCTTGCTCTGTCCTCTGTTGCTCATATTTGAATAAAAACATGCTGTGCAGTTACCTTTCCTGTTCACATGCTGGTGTCCAGAGGGGTATCCAATTGCCTGCAACAGGTGCTAGTTCCACAATACACTTCACAGAACAGCAAAGTGTTTGGGATTCTTCTCTAAAAACTACATCCACAGTGTTAAGGACTCTCCAGTGAGGATTGTCTCTTGCAAGCAAGGAACTTCCTACAGATTGTCTCCATCTGAGTTTGCAAAGTATTTTCTGTTTTATAAGAGACAGATTTCATTAAACTGCAGGGTAGGGACCAAAGCTCAGATTAAAACAAGTTGAGAAAAACCTGAAGCAATCTTGCCCAAGCCAAGCCTCTCTTGAGGATGATCTTTGCCTCTCTCACTGAAGAGTTGTATCCAAGGACTTGAAGGGGTCATGCCATGCCCGGGCTCTCAGGAGGCTGCCACTGTTGTGTTGTGCATCCTGAGCCTGCAGGGTTAAGCCACATTTTCTTCAGGGAATAAACTCCCATGCATGAGCTTCATGGTCAAGGTTGTCTTTAACCCCAGTGAGGACCCAGATCCAGACATCCTGCATGACCAGGTAGGGCTGATGACACCTCCACTGCAGACTACTGCTGGAAGGCTGGAGCTGCAGGTCCAGTCCTAAGGAGTTCCGGGCTCCCAGTCCTGGATAGGGAGAAAAGGGTCCTAAATCAAGCCAGTATCCATCCCACTGGCAGAGGCACCTGGATGCAGATGCAGATGTTGAACTTACCTCTGTGAATCTCAGTAGATTCAGAGTTTACCTGAAATCTTTTATAGAGATGAGAGTCTTCTCTGGGAACCCGGAGTTAGGGATAGGTGCTCCATCCCTTACAGACACTTGTTAGCACTGCAGATTTTTAATGGAATAAGGTGGTTACTCTCAGTAGTACAGTGTCACAAAGCTGGACAGGTACACCAGTGGACTGCACTCTGAACAGCTCCAAAATATATGGTCAGGTTTGTGTTACCTGGTTGCACAGTCTCTTCCTGGCTTTAATATGCTCCTGCAGCTAATAGGACTGTGATGAAGTCAGAAAAATCATGTTCAATTATAAACCATGCAAATGGTGTAATAATAACAGAAAATATTGTGATTTGTGTGATAGATCTGACACCAAAAAAGCCCATGTTTTCAACAAATCAGAGGTTACAAGCTGAAGGAAGCTATTTCTGTATCTCAGCTGAAAGTTAATGAGCCTCATGCAAAGTGTGAGCAAAGAAACATAGTGGGAAATTAAAATCTTTCAAGTATCATTGTGAAGACATTTGGGTTTTCCTAAGTTCATTTACACTAAAGCTAATTTTCCAATGTAAAACCTTGGCAACCACTTTAAGCAGTAAAACATTTGATGCTGCTGAGGTAACCAGGACACTTAAAATTATAATTTTTCCTGTGAAATATTATCTTAGTCCTTAATAAAAAAAAACCCCAAAAATATATCTCACATATTTGAAATTCTGTAAAGCATTGTAAACTGCAGTTAAGCTGGAGACTGCAGATTAAATCATGGTTTGACAGGAAGCAGCTATGTGGGACATGATGGGAAGGAAGGAGGAATTTTCCTTCAACAGGATATTTGGATGGGATGAGGTTACTGATGGAGCTCAAGAACCAAACAGAAACAGCAGAGATCAGGACACTGTGTCCAGGGCCATGGTGACTTTCAGGCTCTTTGTGAGGCTGTCAGAGAAAGACAACTTCAAAACTAAACTGGAGTAAAATGATTCCAGAAAAGGAGAGCGTATTATCACTTCTACACTTTTATGTAGCAATGGCACACCTTTTGAATCTTGTATATGATCAGAACTTCCATGCTCAAGACAACCAAAGAAGAACAGGTGCTGGAAATAGTCCACTTAAAAGCTTTCCAGGGAAGCTGCTAAAGGTACTTCACAATTAAAACATTTTTATGATCGTGTCCTCACACATGCAGTGTTTATATGAACAGTAGTTCATGTAGGATGGGTGCTGAATCAAGACTTTGGTCACACTGTACTGCTTAACACAGACTCAGTGCCCTCACCTGCAGGAGACTGGTCAGTCATGCCATGGCTGGCATGGCTACTTGGGCTCCTGGGCTGCTTCCCAGGAGGTGCTGATCTCAGTTGCCAAAGAGTGTTAGAGTTTATACATGATGCTGAACTACAGACACCCTGTACTGACACAGTGAGAGTACAAAGCCTGGGGCAAGGGACACACTTTGCCTTAGCTGTGTTTGAAGCAGTATTTCTAAAGTCTGGCACATTTAGTTTTTCAAAAGAAGGAATATTTTCCTTTATAAAGGAGAATACTTAAAATATAAAGAGAAAGCTGAGACTGGCTAGACCTTTGAGCCTACTAATAAATCTTAGAGGATCTTCAGAGACCACAAAAGAGAAATTTGACTTAACTGTCATCTAGAATATAGGCAGAGCAAAAGTCATGCCTTTGTCATGCCATGCAGTCATTCTTGCAGCTTGTCTGCTTTCACTTTGCAGTTGTTAAAATGTCCTTGTGTAGTTGTCAATGATTGTACAGAGAAATAATTCCAGCTCCTTTGCAGTCCTTCAACACTACACTATGACTTAGAAAACCAATTGCTTCAAGGAAAACGTTATGACTGTCCTAAGAGACACAAAACAAGGACTATGCTATGTCAGCCAGGCAGAACTTGCACAGCCCTGGTTTTCCTTGTCCAGCTGCTGGATGTGCAGTTTCTTAGGCTGCCCTTTGATTCCTTGACATTCTAAGGCTTTGCAAAGATATATGCCAAATCCAGAAGGAATTAATGAGAATAAGTCAAGATCACTGGTTATTAGGCCAGGTAATGTCCTTGTGAAGAAGGACCACTGTGGGAGACAGTACTTGCAGTGGATTTGTCCCATGGCAAATGCAGTTCCATTATGGCAGGACTTAGGACACGTTTAAGATTGCCCCTAAGGCAGTGCCTAACCATTTGTTCTCCAAAGAAGCTCAGCTGTGCTTGATTTCTGCCTGCAGTGCTTGGAGCTAATCTGTGCTTGGTAGACCCTGGGCAGCAAATCCACCAGCATCAGCCCCCACGTTATCTGGTCCTGGCCCTCTGACCTTTCCTTTCTTTTCTCTAGCATCCCTAAATAAATAAAGACAAGCCCAAGGGGAAAGAGAAGCAAGGAAGAGACTGCTGAGCAGGATAACTACATCAAAGGTAGTAAAGGAAAGCAGAATAGTCCTTTGTGACCTTAAAAGATGCCATCATTCCTTCTCACGCTTCTCTTTCCTGTCTCCTCCATTGTCTACACTGATTCTCTAAGGACCCGAATGCTCTAGATCAAACTAAGGCAATGTTCTGGCAAATAGAAAGATTAAAATAGAAGAAATCTGGTGGGTTTATTGTTGGTAGTGTTTTTTTGGCTTTTTGTGATTTGGTTCATTTTGCTGATCGAGTCTATGGCGCAGCCCCCATGCAATGCTGCTGTGAAGAGGTTGGGGTCGATCTATATCCAATAAATTTGTCAGCAGGCAAATATTCATGCAACTGTCCCTTGAAGTTATCTAAGCAATTAACATAATTAACATAAATTCAGAGCAGTAGTTCCGTACCTGCAAAAAGTTAAACTTCACTTTTCGTTTTTGAATCCTAGAAAGGAAGCATGCTGAAGGAAATCTAAATTTTTTTCCCAGTTACATTATTTAGTCAAAGAAAAGAAAAGGAGAAAAGAAGGGAAGGTTCAGGAAGGTTTGGGAAGGTTTGGAAAGGGAAGGTTTGGGAAGGTTTGGGAAGGTTTGGGAAAGTTTGGGAAGGGAAGGTTTGGGAAGGGAAGGTTTGGGAAGGTTTGGGAAGGTTTGGGGAGGGAAGGTTTGGGAAGGGCAGGTTTGGGAAGGGAAGGTTTGGGAAGGTTTGGGAAGGTTTGGGAAGGTAAAGGAAAGGAAGTTTCAGGGAAGTTTCAGGGAAAGGAAGGTTTGGGAAGTTTGGGAAGGTTTGGGAAGGTTTGGGGAGGGAAGGTTTGCGAAAGTTTGGGAAGGTTTGGGGAGGGAAGGTTTGGGAAGGGAAGGTTTGGGAAGGGAAGGTTTGGGAAGGTTTGGGAAGGTAAAGGAAGGGAAGTTTCAGGGAAGTTTCAGGGAAAGGAAGGTTTGGGAATGTTTGGGAAGGGAAGGGAAAGAAAAGAAAAGAAAAGAAAAGAAAAGAAAAGAAAAGAAAAGAAAAGAAAAGAAAAGAAAAGAAAAGAAAAGAAAAGAAAAGAAGAAGAAAAGACTTCAAAACCATCCCAGGAATCACTATATTCATCGTAATGTTCATTTCAGACCTCTGTACTCATATTACTCTGTGGGCTTTGTAAGAAATTACTGTAACTGAATTCTGTAAGAGCTCTTATGAAAATAAAAGTGATTTTGGAAAACAAAAATCCCTAAGCAAGTTACTTTTGCCCATTCCTTCTCAATCTCTCATAAGTTTCATCCACACACTTTCCTCTGTACTCATGAGTACCAAGACACCTGTGCCCAAGCAGTTTTGGACAATTTGTATGCAACAGAGAGGACAAAGAACATCAGCAGCTGTGGCCTCAACATGCATCTTGGGCTTTTGAATTGTCTTTTGTATCTTCTAGGAGTGGATGCTGTTTTGGATTGCTTGCCTTGTGATTTTGACTCACCCTTTGTAAATGTTAGGCAAAATTCCTGAATTTCACAACTTTTATTTTCCTTGCTTGATAAGCTGTAGTCCTGTTCTTTATCCACTTATCAGCTTTAACTTTAGTTCAGTTTGTTCACATGAAACCACAGATATGGAGCTCCACAGCGATTAACACATTGCTCTCCTTTTAAACTTTTGCTCTGCTGTTTCTTCTGGTGCTTTTGCACACACGTTTCCATTCTTGCCATTCTTCATATTTTATTACAAATTTCTACAGTGCTAATGGAGTCACTCCTAACTTGGGACATTAGAATGGACAATTGATTACAGGCCTCCAGGATGACCAAATTAATGTGGTGAGAAGCCCACTGCTTTTTTTGTTCAAGAACTATCAAAGAATATATTGAACACAATGAAATGCAAAGATGAATCTCATACCTCACATAGCACATTATTTTTTTTAACATGCATACAACTATTCAGATAATTTGCTCTTGGTTAATGCTGTGAGTGCTGTTGTAGTCTCTTGAAAATGCATCCACACCTTCTGTATGGGATTTTCTAGTTCAGGCACACCACAGTCCTGCTCAGTTCTAGTGGAGGCAGATCCCTGCTAAAGTACTTGTGCACTCTGTTGTTCAGCCCTTTTCTGCATGATGTACAAGCAGGAGTCTCAAACAGCTCTTCTTAATCTCTGACAAAAATGCTTTCTCCTAACAGCAGGCTCATAAGCAAACAACAAAATGTCATTGTCAAAATGATTATAGTGGGATGACAGAATGCATCTCCATAGTAACGAGTGGGGCTAATGCCGCCCTTTGCAGCATCACAGGCAGCCACACAAAAGTTTCTTTTCCTTTCTCAAAGAAGCACTCATGAAGATTTCAGTGGCTGCTCAGCCCTAGGAGGTGGAGAGGCATCAAATGCCTCTTATGGCTCCTTAATGCCTGCCTGGAGTGGGTAGTCAGATACTGTCACAGCTATGAGCAGCACCTGATGCTCCTTAAAATCGCTTTAAAGGAAGTAGCAGGACATAATAGTTCCCTCTATGAGGCCTCTTCTGTTCATCCTCAACAGAGCAAACACAGTCATATCCCCTGCAAAGTACACTTTGTATTTGCAGTCAGTTAATTTTAAATAATTATGGGTTTCATTTTGGAAGCAAAATGCATTGAGTGGCCAGATGAGGATGTGGACAAGGAGCTTTTTCTATCTCCCTAACCACATACTTTATAACTACCAACATTTTGACAGTTGCAGATCTGCTATGCTTCAATAGCGTTGAAAACTATTAATACCTTGAAATTCATGCAACATGAAGAGGTTAGAGTTTTAAGCCTTGGTTTAGCTGAGGTTAGAGTTTTGTTCTTTTGGTGCTGTTTAAATCTGTTTTTCATCCCCCAGTTAGATTTTCAGCTAGTATAAAGCAGAGTAGCTTTAATGATTCCAGTACACCTGTGCCATTTTCTTCCCTCTCTACCTTGTACTGTCTGTCTTGTTAGCTTTCTCTCAAGGCTCCTACATCTACAAAAGCTCCTTGCAGTTCCTGTGACAAAGCTGGGAAATACATGCACCCATTTAGGAGGAAACACATCCCCAGCATGCACAAGTCTCCCCTCTGAACAGCACTACCAAACCTCTGGGTGGATATTCTGACCCTAACACATACAAACAATTTCCATAAATGTCACTGCTGGGTACCTGACTCATCCCTCCAGGAACAAAGCAGACTTTCCAAAGTAAAGCCAGGATGATGAAGAACACCGGCACAAATTTTCTGCTAAGTACTTTTCTTTGTGCTTTTCTGTCATTATACATGAAAGAAAGTTGCTGCCTTGAGACTTGATTCTCCCTCACTTTTGTAGGTACCTGCTGGGGCTAATTCGTGTGAAGCCATGGCATTATGTACCTTGAAAAGATGATATGCTCAGGTCTCCTTAGGCTCCCAGCTTTTCTGGAGAGTATGCGAAGTAAAATGATTAATGGGAGTCTGTGAGCTCTTAATATAACTCACATTCACAGTTTTTGGCTTCTCCCCTGCAATACATTACTTCCTCACTTTCCATGCAGTTTTTCAGGCAGACAAGCCATGTGAAGAAGATTTACTTTTCTTTCAACATGAACTTTGCAGAAGTAAAAGCAGATCATCTTCTCTGTGTTTGCAGAAATGTTTTCTGATACACATCATACATAGCTGTAAAAAATAATAGAATATATCTGAACAATAAAATGTACAAGTCATGCCACATAGACACTTAATGATGACACTACTAACAAATGTCTGATATTCCTAATGTGTACTTTAATGAATGATATTATAAGGAGACAGTAAAATATCTCTGTAGAAAGATTTGTATTTTTTAATATGGTCTATATTGATAACAGGCAGGTTTGTTTTCTAGGTAGTGATTTTCACCTTAATAATTGTATGATTTACTTTACAGCTATTTTATGACTGGTAGTTTTGTGAATCCTATTATGGCACTGTTTCTGGATGTTAAACAATCTGATGTCCATGCCTTCACACCACCAAGAGTGCAGCTCATCATTTTCACCAGGAAAGCAGTAGTCTTAAGGATGGACCCTTTTACATTACTTCTACCCCAATTTCCTGACAGTAAAATTATATATGCTTAGCTTGATTCTCTGCTTCTGTCAATTGAACCTTATTGAACTCACTTAACCTTAACTTAACCTCACTTACTGAACTGTCCAGTTTCTACCTAATTTGACAGCACATTTGACATGTACAAGTATAAAGTTTTTCAGATCTTCATGGATGCTGACGGCTGGATATGTGAGAGTCACCACTTAGTAAGGTCTCAGGGTACAAGATGAAGAATTCACATGTGACTCTTTCTGCCTGGAACCAACCAACCAACCCACCAGTGCATGGTACCTACAGCAACATCACTGCAGTCATTGATTTTATACTCAACTCTCCATAAATCCAGGAACAGGCAAACTTGAAGAAGTGTTTGGGGTAAATGAGGTGGGAACTGGAGGAAATACAGGTGGGCCTGGGATGGCTGAAAAGGGAGACAAAGGAAAAACAGAAAGGACATGAAAATGAAGGAAAGAGTGAGAATATGGAAGCATTGTAGGAACCGTCTGGAAGTTGGAAAGATAAGAAAGATGAGATCTATTGTTATGGGTCTGATTAAGGATTTGGGGGAGACAGGATATTCCTGGGGAAAGGCGCTTATAAAATGAAGCTGGAAATCTTATTGCATCCTCATTCATGTTACTAATCAGATTCTTCCCTCGAGTCTGTCTTTCCAGAAGGCAAAGTTTGAGGATATGTGAAACAGATCCTGAAATCTTCTTTTCACAAAAAACCTCATTCTATCTGAAGCATTGTATTTCCTTTTTAAAGCTGTGATTCAATTGAACACTCAGTCTAGTCACCATGGCTGGTCCAAGAATGCTGACTTCCACATAATCTTGGTATTGTAGTGCTTTGTTGGATTTTGTGCTTGTGAGTCAATAAAACAGTAATTTATCATCTGGTTTTGTTAACAGATATTAGTACAAAAAGAAGAAAGAATGGAAATATTTTCAAGAGAAGGGAGAGATTATATTGTGAAAGTAAAATGCAGCCAGGCTAGCCCTTGTTTGTGAGATTCTCCAAGCAAGCATTTTATGCAGGCATGAAGTGTTCCCAGAGTAACACATCAGAAGCTTTTTAGGTGTTCTGAGTGATGGAGTTGCAGTGACATTTAAAAAAGTGATGCATGGCAGATCTTCTTTATACTGTTAACTTAGGAACCAAAAAACTTCCCAGAAAAGGTTCTGAACCAAAAAGGCTCAGAAAATTATTAAAGAAATTTAGTAGACACGTATATTGTCTGAAAAAACATGAGTAAATGTAGAAGACAGAAACATTAATTTAGACTAACTGTAATCTGTCACACCAATTATTAGTGCCTATACTCCCATTTTAGTAATATAATCACAATTCCTGAATAAATTTGTTTCTCCCAAACAAACACTTCGTGGGGATCTACATAATTGTGTCATCTAATTATAAGTTTAGCTTTTCCAGGATCTCTCATTTGGTAATCTGTTCATTGGTAGAAGTGGGATACAGCTTATGGAAACATATTGAAAGAGGAGAAGTAAAGGAAAGGCACAGAAAGAGATATCTTGCCTCAGTGGTATCAAAATAATGAATTGACAGAAGGTGCTAGCAGACAACAACACAGGCCTGGCTTCTTATATGTAGACCTTTAAATTATTATCATCCAAAATTGCTTCAAATAAATAAAATTTGAAAGACATGCTCTCAAGAAATACACCCTTTACTTTTCAGCCATCTCTGTGTGATGTTTATTGGCCAATGCCCTCAGGGATCTTTGAGGCAAGGCTGGAATGATACCAGCTCATCCCAGTCAGCCTGGGAAAAAACTGCTCGAGAACTGCCTTCCTAGAACTGTTTCCCCCAATTCTGAAAGAAGGATTTGACTATCTGTGAGCCTAACTCAATTTTCCTGACAGGCTAAGAAAATAGAGAGGGCTTGGAGCCCTATATTGCTGCACTTGGGACCAGAACAAAGTGCACTGTTTTGGGTTTTGTTCAGGCTTTGGCTATTTTTTGTGTGCTTTTCCACTCTTCCTTGATCTCCCTTCACCATTCCTAGGAGTGCTCTGCACCTGAAAGCCCCCAGACCTGACTGAATCCGTTCTTAAGGGGCCTATGAGCCTAATATCAGCTAGAATTTTAATTTGATGTACCCCACGGATACTGACAGTTCTTGCTGCTTTTTTTTGTTCGTTTGTTTTGGGTTTTGTTTGCGTTTTGTTTTGTGGGGGTTTTTTGCTTTTTGGGTTTTTTTTGGTTTTTTTTTGTTTGGTTGGTTTGGTTTGAGGATTTTTTGGTTTGTTTGTTTGTGAGTTTTTCATTTGGGTTTTTTTGTTAATTTTTTTGTCTTTGTTCTCAATTGAAGAGAAAAGAGCTGGATATACAAGCAGGTACTGAAGCACAGAAGAGAGGGAAAAAAACCCATTAATTTCAGATTGTTCTTGAGCACTCTGGAAATCCTATTTTACATGTTAATGTGGGACTTGGGTGAAAAAAAATCTTTGTGCTTCTCCTCAGCACAAGGAAAGTTCACCCATTTCTCTGTCACCTGCATGAACATCTCAAAGTGTCTTGGGAATGGTCAGAGATATCTGTATGAAAGGAAATATTGTTGTTTCATGGTATTAGGAAAATAATCTCCCTTTTGTACAGTGTCTTTTTTGCTCATAAATCAAAATGACACTGCTGTGACAAATCTGGAACAGAAAGTTAAAGATGTTTGATAGTACTGCTGCGTCTAATTTCCCTCCAGATTTTGCAAATGTGAAAAGCTGGCCTCTGTTCAGTTTGAGGATCACGGACTTCTGAGCCACCTCTCCTACTTGTTTCCCACTTTGTCTGACTTTGCCTCAAGAAAAAACTTTCGTTATTACACCAGGGATATTCTGTGTAACCAACTCCAAATATACACCTTATATATGTCTTGCAGTAAGTGCTTAGCACGCTGTACTTAAACCCCTACAATGGCATATATTATTAACCCTGTATTTTTTCAGAATTTTGGTATGCAGGTTTTCCCACTACTTCTTCCTAATTTGCCTCTGAATGTGATCCAAAAAGGCTCAGAAACAGCTGAGCCACTTGGCTTCAGAATTTACTTTTTATCATGAGACCCTTCAGACCATGCAAAAAGAGGATTTATCACCAATCCACCTTACAGGCTTTTCAGAGCTCTCAAAATCATTTCTGAGGCATGTATTCCTCACTTAGACAGAAAGAAGGAAGTGTGGATGTTCTTCTAAACTAGAATTCACATTCAATGTGATAAATATACTTTGTGCTGGCATTATGCCATTTTAACATGTGGGATGCAAGTACATTGCTGCTTAGGCAGACCACTGTGAAGAGGCTGATTCCCAGCCAGGGACACAGGAAAGCTGGTCTCAAAGGCTCTGTGCCTACACTTAGTGATGAATAGGAAATGAGATTCTCTAATCCATCCATCTCTGGTTTGGGTCACTTTCCATATTTCTGGTCACCTTGGGCATGTTTGAAGAGTGTTCACTATAATGAAATGTCCCACTTGCACTGACATGTATTACTTAGCAACAGAATTGCAACAGATTAGGGCACCTGGTTATGCTCCTTAACAAGTCTTTGCCCATCTGAACTTCTGCCAGCTGATCAACTGGTCAGAAGGTCATGTACATCAGTCTTGTTAAGGGACAGCTTGTTAAGGGACAGCAGCAACTTCTGTCAAATACTGAGATTATAGAAATTTGTGGAACAGCAGGGGATTTTTTTTCTTCTCAAAGAGAGAAGGAAAAAAGCCTCTTAATCTCCTGTTTCTAATGTAGGCTGGTGCTGGAACTCACTCTTCAAATGAGCTGGAGACCCTCAGCAAATGCCTTGTGAGTGAAATAAGGCTTCCTCCTGGCCCCATAGTCTACCCAAAGACACCCTTGCTAGAAGTGACCTAAAGAGCTGCTGGAAGAAGGGGACCAGATATCTCTAAGAGGAAAGTCTGTTGAGTTAGTAAACACCTCTGGTTGGGATAAAACTGTGAGCCCTTTGTTATAGTTCTCTTGAATATTCATGAGAAGACCTTCCATATATAATAAATGTGAGTCTTTTTACCAAAGATATCGTAAATATTAAATAGATTTGCACAGTAAAAGAAATAATGCCAAGCCACCAATCCATATCATCTATTAATCTTGATTACTTACATATCTGAAGTGCTTGCTTTTCCTTCTCCTGCCTTTGGTGCTAACATGTCTTTGTGCATTATTTCAGGTGACAGAGAATTACTATAATTCTAAAAATAATTTATTATCTCCCAAGAGTAAAGGTCATTTTAATTTGGAACAAATAAATGTCAAATAGTGGATGATGTACAGGATAATAATTCATGGGCAGCCAGCCAGAGGAGACAGCTGTAATTACATTCAAGTTCAGGATGACACAGAGACCCGAAAGATGAAAATTTGAATGTTCTTAGGCAAGTTATCAGAGTTCATTTTGCTGCAGAATGTGCTGTTATCTGATTCCCTAATCCTGCCTGTGCCCTGAGCTGATCTCATAAAAGTAGAAAACCTACAGGAAGAGGGGTGCCTCCGAAGTCCCTCTTATCTGAGAGCCCAGCAACCATCAGGCTAACTTTGCAGAAAAGCACATGATTCATGCCCAGTGTGGAAGGCACATGGTGATTCATTCTGTTGTAACCATGCTGAAGCAGGTTACAACAGAAACTTCGTGGTGTCTGCGGAAGCAAATTTGTTAAGGAGAAAAGCATGAAGTGCTCAAGGGGACCAGAGTTCTTCCCAGGACAAAACTTGCTGGGTAGTGTGGGACACAAACACATCCTTTCCTTCCACTGGTCTGCTTGTTTTTTGATCTGCAGCTTCATTCAGTTCACTAAGTTCGCTGAGACACCCAACTGTGGCTTTGGTAGACAGGTAATCAAGAGTCAGTGGAAAGCAAAGCCCCCTTGCAGTTGACAGTCTTTGATTAAGCCAAGTAATTCTCTTGGGTTCGTTGACTGTGTGTGGATTCATTGACTGTGTGCTCAGTGCATGGGTCTAAACCCAGGCATTTTCAGTGCCACTTGGGATACCCCCAGCTGTCTGAGACACCTTGATGGACCTGCCTCCTTGTGACAGATATGGTAGAAAACCTTTATACCTTTGAATTTACCTTTGTAAAGCATAAATAATGTCAGTAAATAAGCTCTTGGTAGCCAGGGAATAAAAAGCATTTAAAAAAATCATTAATTTTCTCTGATGTACTATTCTCTTTTGCCCCTACTTCTGCACAAGAATGTAATATTTGTCAGTGCCACAGACTGTCTCCAGAATGAGATGGCTGATTTACCTAATTCAAAAAGGCAAATGTTATGTCATATAGCCCTGTTCCCACAGCTGTAATAGATGCCTACACGCTATTATCAGAGCGATGGAAGGGGATGAACTGGGAAATGCAGGCTAAGATAGGGCTTGCTCAGACATTTGGAGGCTTTTGGGTCTGGGAAAAAACAAGCAGTCGTTTACTATATTACCTCACTATACAGAGAAATGCTCTTTGTGAGGCTTATCTGAACATCCAAGATTTCTCACTATTTAAGGACGTTCCGGTCTAGATTTTCATTCAGCCCCATTCATAGCCACAACTTGATCATCCAATTAATTTTAATGAGTAATTAACAGAAAATAAACAGTAAAAAATAATCATTTGCACACATGTAATAACAGGAGATAATTGTTCAGGTGCAGAAGAAGCTTTTCAGTATACCTGACGACAAACTTACTTTCATATTGTGGAGGAAAATTAAGAATTTCTGGCTTAAGTGAAGCAAAATTCAACTTTCTAAGAACTTGGTAAACACAGATTTTTTTCCTTTTATTAGAAGTCTGTATATTACATGTTTGAACTGTTGCCAGGACAACAGAACTCTGCACATGAATAAGTAGAAAACCAGTAGAAAACTGCAAATTGCTAAGCAGATGTTCTGCTGACCTCCTCCCACTGGAATCTGCTAGCTGAGCTGCTTGGCTTATTCTCTCTTTCAGCCATCAATAAATCAGCACATCAAGTAGGTAGCAACAGAGGAAACTTTTAACTAAGCAGTCAGAAATTTAATTGCAGAATTTCCAAAAAAGTTGGGATAGTTAAATGGAACCGCATGTATTGCAGAAGGATTTCAGCTTAATCCCTAACAAGTTTTTATAATGTTCACCATTATTTCCTTGGCATTCAGCACTTAATAATATGACACTAGAAAAAAAGGATTTGGGATAAAGAGGGAATAAATATCTTACTGTTGAAGTTCATTAGGCTGAGGAATAATGTTCTGAAGAAATAGTAAAAGTTTTATAATTTAATGACACAGAAATTGCCTAGACAGAACACCAGAAAAATGCAGACAATAATTGAAGTTCCTTACCCTGGCACACCAAAAGAAAAGGAAACTTCCCACATGTGTGAACGTGATAATCCTGTAAACGATTTTAATCCATAAATCCTATGATATTCTAGTCAAGCAAAATAGTTGTCAATTAATGATATGGCTAAAAGTTGTATTGGATATGTGCCTATCTGATGCCATGAATATTCACTATGTAGCCCTAGAATGTATCACAATCTATCTTGCTTCTCTTCACCAATACTAAATTGGCCCTATAGTATTGTAAATGTGGAGGATTTTTTAGTGCTTTGGGTTTCACGCTAATTTGTGTCATGCTATTGATTCAGACCATACTAGCAAGAAATCTTTAAAATGTGCCCTGAGGAAACTAATCTGCTTTTGCACTGTGTGTTAGGTTGTACAGCCCCAAAGGCGTTCAAACCACAAAACCACCACATTAAGATTCAGCACTGCATAAAAAGTGATTTTGTAGTCTGAAGCAAAGCTGGCCAAGGCTTCTGATCACGAAGGCAGTGCAGAGCCTCTTTCACCTGGCACACAAGCAATCCTAAGAGGGTATATTTAACAGGTATCATATTTGCATACTTGTCAGTTGCTGCCTTTCTGCTTTGCTCATTGAGCTTCAGCTGACTTGGCACATCTGCTTTTCCTCTCACTGTAAGCATTTTATCCAACAGGGTGTCAAAGCTTGTGTTGCTGAGGAAGACTCAGTGGGAATATTTTCAAGGTGCAGAGACTTAATAAAACATTTTTGAGAGTACCATCAGTTGGTTGCTAATTAAGGGAACTTTTATTATGAGTAAAGAGATAACAACTTGAAGTTTGCTCTTTCTGTGTTAGACGTTCCAGATTGAGACTGTGTGCTGGAGGACTGTGAAGGCTATCAGACCACCATATTAAAAATGGTTTTCTTTCTCAGAGGAAGGATATCTTTGTTTCTTTCAAGGGGGCAACCCATGTCTGTGACTCATCTACATCTCCTCTCCCTCTGTCCAAGGAATTCAAACACCTCATTAAGTGGAGAGGAAGAATTTTCATGCTGAGCGGAAAGGGATTTCAGGGCTACGAAAGTTAATCTAAAAGTTGTTTTCTTGTCAGTCTTTTATCTTCTTCAACAATTATAGGGTATGGAAATAGCTCAGGACAGCCCAAGAGATGGATTTTAAAGCCTGATGTTGCTATAGCTGCACTGAAGCCATCACTTTATGCAGACATTCCCTTTCAGTTGATGGAACTGTGTACAGAGGCAAGTACATGGAATGTTGGTAAGAAAGTCGGAACTTGACCTAAAATTAACTTCCATATTATTGGCCATGAGATAATATAAAGAGTTCCAGAATTCTCTTGCAATAAATTGCTAGATAACTGTCACAACACAATTAACATCTTTCTTTTATTCATGTCAATTTTTCAAATCTGAATGTTTTTATTACTGACTTCAAGCTTGCAAAGCCTATGGTCTGAGGCATAGGAAAATGAACAAACTGTTAATAAAAAGGCAATAAATCCTCCTTGTTGGATGAACACTGCCTTTTGTGCATATCCCTGAGCTGCAGCAGCAAGTCTCTTTCTCCCCTTTTGTACGGAGTTCAGTATTTAACTAGCAACCTGCTACAGACCTTTCTGAGGTGTGACATGAATTGGGGGGCACTGAAAAGTGGCCTCTGTCATGTACTGTGTGCTTGTGCTCCTCTTTCCCCAGGAGGAACACGAGGTGAATTGTTCCTCCATCCTTCCTCTGCACCACCCCTCTGGTGATGAAGGATGATGAGAATGAACATCATCATGGTTTATAGAGAAATGCATACATGGTTTAAGCACAGGGTTGGACTCAGTACTAGAAGATGCACTCCTGAGATTTATAGTGATGAAGGTTGGAAGAGACCACCTGATCCAAGGTGATCTATTTCCTGAGCCAGGAGCTTTGATGCTGTTACCTCCATACTAAGCTGGATCCCTAGGGCCTGATTAAGCACAGTCTTTGAGAAAGGCATCTCTCCTTGGCTGCAAAAAATGAAGCGACAGAGAATTTATCATCTCCTTTGTACCCAGTGACTTATCAGCCTCCCTGTTAGAAGTTTGTGTCTATTTTCTGCTTTGAATTTGGCTTCACTTCCAGCCACTAGCTCTTGATGTGCCTTTCTCTGCTACATTAAAGAGCCATTCAGTAACTGGTATTTACTCCCCATGAAGGTTCTTACATGCTATAATCAAGCTGTCTTCTAATCTGTTTGATAAGATAAACAGATTGAGCTCTCACTGTTCTCTCTTTATTTCCCCTTCCAGACATCAAAACATATCTGTGGCTTATTTCTATATCCTTTGTAGTATTTCAAAATCCCTTTTAAAATGTTGACATCAGGACTGTATACATTATTCCACATCAGTCCCAATAATGTCACACAGAAAGAAAAGGCAATTTCCTCCTCCTACTCACTATTCTGTTGTTTATACTGACAAGAATTGAATTAGCACTTTTTGCCTCTGTATCATACAGGAGCTTCTGCTTCTCCATTTCCTCTTAAAAGCCAATGCTATTTTCAGTCAGTGCTTTCCAGGGTACAGAACACCTTTCTGCAAGCATGGTTTGCACTGTCTGCTTTGAAATGAATGATTTGGTTTGTCTAGGGTTTACCCAACCATACCAGTAGATTAACCTCTTTTTGGTTTTAACAGTCCTGTTACTCTTGCCAATATTTAGTATTGCATCACTAGGGATTTTGTATTAGATTCCTAAAAAGGTGAGACTATTAAACATCATGAAATTTCTCACCAAACTCTACAGAAGTTCCTAGAACTAACCCTGTCTGATAAAGACCCCCAATGACAATTTTTTCGAGGTCTTTGAGACAGACAAATATTAAGTTACTCATTATTTACTTTACTGATACCCTTGAGAGCTCCTTTGTTCTTCCCCCTGTTGTGTGATACTAAACTGAAAAATTTGTGGAGGTCTGAATAATAGTACATCTGTTCGATTGCCACTGCCAGCAGAACTTCTAATCTCATAAAAAAATGAGGACAGGGTTGTCTGAAAACAGCTAGATCACTGATATTGACTATCATTAATGACTTACATTCACTGTGTTCTTATTCTTAAGTCAGCTGGTCTGCTTATTAGCCTGTAGCTCATGTACTTAACTGGCTGTACAATTTTAAGGTCTTTCCACTGGACATTTGCATATTGGCACAGGAGAAGCACTTTTAGGGTCTTGCACACTTCAACTGATATTGCAAGGTTCAGTGGGAAATTACTCTGCTTAAAAATGAAAAATATATTTATCATCTCTTGATTGCAAGTAGTGTAGGACTGACAGATACAGGAATATATGTACTCCACATTAATTAATGCCCCAATTACAGATGGGATACAGTTAATTTTCTTCCCAATACTTGTGTTTTGGATTTAACATGATGTTCTAGTTTGAAAACAAAACAGTGGGAGGCACCAAGTCAAAATAACAATTTAATAACGAAATAAAAAGAAATTAAAAAAAAATGCAGAAAATACTGGGTTAAACTGTCAGAGTCAGGATACAACCTGACACCCTGTTAGTCCGGGTGGTGGTAGCAGTCCGATAAGATGGTGGCTGCAGTCCTCCTGAAGTGATGGATGTGGTTCTGTTGAAGCAGTGATCCTGTAGAAGGGTCTGCTCTTCCTCAGAAGGTCCAGTGATGGCTCTGTAGCTCCTGTGCTCTGGGAATCCAGTGGAAAGGGTGTCTGAGGTGTTCAGAATCTCAGATTATATCCAGGATGGAATGCTTAGTTCCTCCTTCTGGATGGAGCATCTCACAACAGGATGATGAGTAATGAGGTCAGGCGTTGATGGACCATTAACAGAAGATAGTTCAGAGGGAGTTATCTCTGAGTCATGAGGCAGAGCATTGATGGGCCATTAACAGAAAAATAGGGAAGAGGCCAGGAAACACTGCCCACCTGGATTCAAAAGCTCATGAGGATGGTAGTAGAATGCACTGCAACCCAGGGCACATGAGAACAATGTTGATAACACACAGATGCTTTAGTTGTCACTAAGTATTGCTTACCCCAAGTCAAGGACTTTTTCAGTGTCCCATGCCTGGCCAGTCAGCAGGAGCACAAGAAGCTGTGCGGAAACATGGCCAGGACAGCTGACCCGAACTGGCCAAAGGGATATTGCATACCATAGAACATCATGCCCAGCATATAAATTGGGGGAAGTCGGTCCACAGGAGCTGAGAACTGCTGCAGGATGGGCTCAGCATTGGTCAGTGGCTGGTGAGCAGCTGTATTGTGCATCACTTGTTTGTCTTGGATTTTAGTCTTTCTCTTTTTCTTTTCCATTAGTGGTGTTGTTGTTGCTATTAATAACATTGATATATTTTACCTTATTTCAATTAATAAACCATTCTTATCTCAATGCACAGGTTTTACCTTTTTCTGATTCTCCTCCCCATCCCACTGGGCAGGGAGGGAGAGTGAGTGAGCAGCCGTGTGACACTTAATGGCTGGCTGGGGTTAAATCACAACTATTAAACAAGTCAATGCAACATCCATCAGCAATATACAATTAATAATTCTAAGACCTCACTCTGCTCTTTCTGAAGGGGGTCTGTAAAACCTTTTTTGGTATCTTTGCATTTTCAACACCATTGTTAAAATTCTCTAAAATCTGATACCTCTGTATATTTTGTGGAAGGAGCCACAGCAAATGCTGGGTATTTAACTTAGTTTACCATCTTGTGACAGAGACTCTAGCTAATCTGCAACATATTGCAACACAGAGTTTTTAGCATGCGACAGGAGCTTAGACAACTGACTTAGGCATAGATGTCTGAATTAAGGTGTCTTGGACATGGACAGCTATGTGTCTTGATTCTAAAGTGAATCCCACGCTTCCGGTTCCTTCATGACAACCTGGAACTGAGCCTTTTCATTTTCTTCTTTCTTTCCTCATATTCATTTTAGAATGTTGTCATCTCATACTGAGTTAATTGCCAAGATGGCCTAATCCTCTGAGGCAAAAGTGATCTCTGTAGTCCCTTAAAACTTTTCAGTCTCATAGTGATGGTATGTTTTTTTTTTTGCCTTCAGTTAAATGTCTCATTCTCAACATATTTTGAAGCATTTTAATTCCTTATTTTACCTTCAAGAGTAAAGCAGTGTTAATTTTACTCTTTTTTATCTCTACTCAGCCATGCAGTAGCACAGTAGATGTTGAGGCAAAGTCCCATTCTTTAAAAATTCCATTCTACCTTTGTACCACAACATCACATGTAGCTCAGAAAAAGATATCTGTCATTAAAAGAGAAGTTTGGGCGCAGTCCATAAGGCCACTGATTTAGTAACACTTTCTTTGACACAGTCTGACAATTCTTCAATTGTCAAACCATAATTTTCAAATTATCTCACCTAACAACACGACTGCAGAAGAGTTAAATCTATGTCCATTTTATCTTCTTGACGCTGAAAGTATCTTTTCAGTTTCTCATAAAAGGCCTCAATCTTGTGAGCGAGAATCTACTAATAACCCATTAGAGAGTGCACTTTTTCTCTCATTAGACCTTCTTTTTTTGTTCTTTTTGTTCCCATTAGCAAGACAAGAACAAAGAGTTGAGCTTTGTACTTGAAATGGCTTGAAGTGTCCTGTGCAGCCACTTGTATTTCCTGCAGATTTTGATCCCTGTGCCTTGAGACTACCTTCATCCTCTTAACTCCCAAACAAGTTATGTCTTCTGTACGATGGGATATCTTGACCTAGACACTTCTGCTGAGCTACAAGAGTTGAGATACCCATTTCAACTTTTTGTGTTTGGGTCCCCTCAGCTCACAGGAGTGAGCTCTTGGAAGGTCAGGATATGAAAATAAAGTGGGACGAAGAATGAGGTTAAGCTGGGAACATGATAACACAGCTTGTGGGCAAGACCTGGTTTTGCAATTAGTATCACTGTTGCTATTGAGGGCTGAAGGTTTTGTGATCAACCAAAATATGTTGCAATGCTGGGATCCCATGCAATACAGCTGCCTGTAAAAGGCAGGCTGTTACCACCCGGATGAAAAGCAGACCTTGTTGTCTTACTGCATTTTCATAAAACAAGGTGTAACCCTAACTTTTCATTTACAAGCAGATTGACTGGTCATGTACATTGAATATGCCATGTGCACAGAAAAGAAATTTCAGCACAAGACCCTGTAAGATGGCACCTGTTTCTAGCTCTTTCAAGTAAACTCTCTACCCCTGGAAAATACACTTTGGCAGTATAACTTCTACCTTGGTCTTGAGCAAAAACTGCACTTATTTGTTATTCCCTAATCCTGCATTCCTCAGAAACAATGGGACTAGTGACTGGCAGAGTTTAATCCATAATTTTGTGTTCATATTTCAGTTATGCTGTTCTGAAATTATATTTTAATTCTATGCCATATCCATCCAGTAATTCTGCAGTAAACTGCAGATAAATCTCAATTGAGGGCTATTTCCAGTGAATCTCACTAACCAAAATATTTATCCAGCAAGTTCCTCTGCTCTAATGGAGAAATCTCTGTTTCTCTGTCCCTAGGAGACAAAGTACAAGACAGAAAATGCATTTGAGGCAAAAAAAAATTAATCGATCATAATCATTAAATGATAATAGATATATTTGACCATCTGTTCATCTTTTCTGTTTTACTATCTCCATAATCATAAAAGAAAAGTTGTCAGTGTAGTCATCTAATCTTCCTTGTTACATTGACAAAAATGGTGATTTTGAGGCTTCATCTGGGTCCACACTTGAATTTTTCTTCAAATGGCAAATTTACTTCCTGATTAGAAGCGCTTCAAAATTCCCTTACCTTTATGATTGTGAAATAGGTTCTACATTCCCTATAGAAATGGATGGTAATTAGAAGAACTCTTAATCTCCCAATTACACAGAATCAAAGTGTACAGGCTTGCTGGAGGAAATTTGCCCACGTGAGAAGACACTGATTAACACAAACTCTGTCAAGTGTTTTTAATCTTTTATTCAGTATTTGCAGGACTCTGGTAAGTCAGACCTTAGAATTTTCACTTTCCATTCCAGGGGAAAAGGCAGACATATTCTCTGCATTTCTCACTGAGATTAAGAGAAGTTCTGATCTTTTCTCACTTGAGTCATAACATTCTTCGAGGATTAAAAATTAATGAAATTCTGATTGATAGTGTTTATACATGCTTACAAGTGAGCCTCATCACAACTATTTTTTCACAGATTTAAGGTTAATAATGAACGATTCAAAGGTAACTATAATGACTTCTTACACCTCAGCCATGGTGCCTGGGAGAAGGAAGGGATTCATCCTTGTGTTCTGCCCATTCTTCACCTTTCCTTTTTTTCTTCTGTGTTGGAAAAATTGCTGTTTCTTTTTAAGTCACCCCCTGTTCATTTTTTGTTGTTTGCACTTACTTGTCTCTTTTTACCCTTCATCCAGACATACTGCTGTAACACTTCTCAGGCAACAAGAAATTGCGAAAAATGGATTCATGCTGCTTCACACCTTTCAGCATAGTTTTTAAACAAGAGAAACATCAAAAAAAAAAGCTCTTTTTCAAGTGAAAAAAGTCTGAGTAAACTATTCACATTTCTTTCTTATCTTTTTTTATTGTTCATGTAGGTTCTTTCTCTCTTAACTCCCTCTTTTGAATTACTACTTTCTATCTATAATAACTTATATTTAAAACTTAGGAAGACAAATTGCACAAACTGTTGGTCTTGCTCATGGGGATGACTTTGCCAAAATAAATGATTTTTCAGCCTTTTCAGAATACAAATTATTCAAGCCACATTTCAAGGCCTGGCCAAAATCCAGCAGGATGTTTATAAGAAAGTAGTCAGATAGATCCTCTCCTCTAGGCAAACTCCAGTAAAAGAGAAAAAGAGAAGTAAAAGAGACATTTGAAAAAAAGGTACCTCCAGCAGCATCTGTCTCATCCTGCCTGAGATGATTTCTTTATGCTATTTCCTCCCCAGAGACTCACGGAGCAAAGACCTTCCATTTCCAAACCTTTGACGGTAGAAGTACTGAAAAATCCATTCTTACTCCACCATGATGTATTGGGTTAATCATGGTACAGTGATAAACTGTGACAGACACAAGCTCTTTGTCATAGTCCATTGCTATGCTGTAATATTTTCAACCTATTCTTAGGCTTCCTTGTGCTATTGACACATTTTATTGTAAACTCTTCCTTTTTTAAAGTTTATACTGCAGTTCTGGCCTGTATCATGATGAGTGACACATGGTTCCAGGCTCTAACCTGAGAGAGTTTATAGTCTATGTATGAAAGAATTTATACTTCAAGTTAAATGTTTCAGTTGTAAATTCTGCCTCAACATCCTTCAGCTACCACGTCAACACACAACTGTGTTCTCACCACTGCTGCTCTCTAATTTCTTTGTGCTATAGCCTTTTGAACAGAGTAGAGAGATGGGACAAGCCACAGGTTCTTATAAACAAATAAAACTGATCCTGTTGGATGGAATGAAAAATCTGTGCACCATGCTGTCCTTTTTTAGGGTTTCCTCCTGCAAAAGTAAATTTTCTTATAAATTACAAAAATTTGGCATCAAGAAAAAAAACAGTCCAGAAATTTGGCTCCCCTGCTGCTTCTCTGAAGTGCTGAATGATTAGCTTTTCCTGTAGTAGTGAAAATAATGTGTGAAAACTGGCTAAACTTTGTCAGGGAAAACCCTGAGCTGTTGAAAGAATCAAAGGAAGCCTCCACAATCAAGAGAGCAAGTCATGGGTTCTGCAAGCAATAACATCTCTTTCCAAAGGTAAAAGGAAAGCACCATAGTGCTCACCAGAGAAAGGAAATTGCTGAGGATGCTCAGTAACTTCAACAAACTTCATTGCAGTCAGTGAACAAATCACACTGAAACCTTTTGTTGTGGCTGACAAAGACAGAAAGGGCTGAGGAATGAGTAACCAGGATCTGCTCTGGTAGCACAGACATTAGACAGGGTCCCTGTCCCATCTCTCATCATCTGAGAAGATGAAGCCCGTTAGCAGGCAGAGTTCCTCCACTCAAGCATTTGAACCTTTCTACAAACATGTGAAATATGACACAGACAACACTAAGGAAAATGCAAAAGAATGTGCTGTGTAAACAGCAATTGTATCCTGATCCTTTGAGAAGCTTAGCAGAAGTCCATTTCATGCCTTTCACCTCTATCTTGATGATGTCTATCAGGCAATAGTCCATGAGTGGTTTTGTGTTTTCTCTTCACTCATAGTTTTGATCAATTGTAGCAGCTACTGGCATCCCTCTAAAGACCTGACCTGGACGCTAAGAATCCTCTTCCCTGCTCCAGCATGAAAACACCACCTTCAAAACACTTCAGTATTTCACAGTTTTTGATTTAAAGTTTTTCTAGCACTACTCCAGTGATCTGCATCCTCCTCAAAACCACTCCAATCACAGAGAAAGTCTGAAACCACAAAACTTTGCCACAGAATAAAAAATCTTCTCCCAGTCCTTCTGGGCATCTGTCTTGTGTCTGAAATATACTAGTGACTGGGGAAATTCTGAGTACAGAGCCTAAGATGAAAAACATCTTTATAGGAGTTCCCTTTCAATCGTGGGGAAGTACCACAGTGCTCGTAAAGCAAATATTCTATTTGCATTGCCATCCACAATGCTAGTAATTAACTCACTGGCTAATTTGTTGTTAACTGCAACTAATGGATTCAAGATGAAACTTGTGCTTGTTTTGTAATGAGCTGGTCTTTGGTATACTTCCTTCTTGCATAGAATCGGAATAATATTACACAAATGCCCACATATATAAATTCCTTACAGGGCAAAAATGAAACGTTGCATGCAGAGATATTCCCACCTTTCATGAAATCTGACTTGTCTCAACTGCAGCTTAAATTTCATGTTATAACTATTATTGAATGCTATGGATCCTCTTTTCCTATTCCAGTATAAAATTCTGAACAGCTTTGAAACACAGAAAGCAATGGAAGGGAACTCAGTTGCCATGAACAACCCAGAATTTGTCTCCTCTTATTAAAGAGCAAAAGTGGGTAACAATATGAATTTTAGAGGTCAGTAATACTCAGGGTCAGGAAGGGGCAAGACCTTCTAAGTTTGCAGAAGGAGGCTCTTGATCCCACCTTTCACAGTATGACATTTACTGGAGCATCGATTTCCTCCTCTTTCCTATATACCCCTAAATAATTTTACAAACAGCCACGTAATTTGAGCTGTACCAGCAGCCTCCCCTCTGCCCAAAGTCAGAAGGAATCCAAGAGAGGGCTGAGTGTGTTCAACCAGAACTATTCCCAACAGTTTATGGATCCAGTGGTTCAGATGTGCTGAGAAAACACAGAGAACAATTACATTTGTGCCAGAGTCTTGCATCCCATTGCAAGAGCTGGTCATGAGATGTTTTCTCTTTAAATGCCACTTGTGCCTTACAAATTAATTATCAGAGGAATTTGCTTGCACTTCAGTTGTTCTCTTCTTTACGTAAGTGACCTTAGAGGGTTGCATAACCCAGCACAACACTGTGATTCACTGCAATGCTCTACCATATTTAGTCTTATTAGCAGCTATTTGAGAAATGCTGCTGCTCACTCTGGAGAGACATCATTTATAGTGCTATATAAAGGTCTCTATATTTTTCCCTCATGAAAAGGATTACGGCAGCATTCTTATCTGTAATGCAATCCAGAATAGGAAAGACTCATTGATTTTTGAGGAGGCGTTTTCAATATGGTGACCTGTTCCATAGTTTCATTTGAAGTGTAATTATAGAACAAAATACTAGGATTGGAAGTGCATGTTGTAGAGGAAAGAATCAAATGCACATTTTTTCTTGACATTTACTGAGAAATAATCCTTGCCTGTTTTCTAAATGTTAATGAACAGCACACACAAGGAGAATCAGGGCATTTCTTCACAGAGTTAAATACCTTCCATGCTTACACCAATTGCAATAACAATATTCTGAAAAATAGGGCGAGGGCTGAATTTTTGTTCCTAATGTTAGCTCTTTTACTGGAGAGGAACAACCAGAAGACAGATCTGCACTGCATGAGCATTTTTACATCAAAGTCAAGGAATAAATCTCTTGTCACTTTGTCCTCGTGCACTATGACTGTCATTTTCTGTATTTTGACAGAGCTAGGCCAAGTCTTGTCAACGCAAGGGGAAGAGGAAAAGAGAGCTTGGTGCTAGTGTTAGTATGTTTGCTGCTTTAACCTGTGCATTTTATAATTCCTTCTGTCTCCCAAAATTTGAGACTATTCATCAGATTTTACATGCTGCCAATTTTAACAGGAAATTATTTTTCTCGGAAAAATTAAACCTTTGATTCTGGTTAATCTTCATTTTTTTTATTTATGGTGAATGCCCATTTCCTACCTCATCAGAGCAAATCTCAACCAGGTTCTACAAACTTTGTCAGAAACAATATAATTTTCATGCTGTGAGACATTAGGAAAATCCTGAGAAGTGAAAAACAAATTTCATATAAGGCACCTTCTACCAAAAGTAATATTCAAGGGCATTCCCAGGAGGAAGCCAGCATCTTTGGATATTTGAATCTTTTTAGCTTTTATCTTCTCCTGGAGAAAATGAAAAAAGAAGCTGCCTATATTGCATATGCATCTATATTGGATTCTTTTAAAATAAGTATTTTTATTCTTTATTATAAAGTTATGCCTTTTCTTTAGCTATATATGATGTACGCTAAACCTTAAAAGCCACAGGAATTGCTTGGTAGTTTTATGAAACTTTTAGAATGCAATACTTATATTTCACAATTATTAAATTTTTTGCATTATTTCCAGTGTCACTGTTGTTTTTCTGAGACTTGTGGAAGAAAGAAGCTAAAAGGAAGGGGATTTCTTTTTTATGGGATAGAGGATAAAAGAGGTGGATCAATTCCTAGCCATTTAAACTCAAGATTCATGTGCAGTAAAAGATTATGATTACTCTAGAGTAAAGACTTCAACAGTACTGTCAATACCATGAAGATCAATGATGCCACTGTGTGATATGACAGAGAGATATCAAATACGGCTGGAGGACACATATACAAATATATCTTGCCTTTTTGGCCTCTCCATCTTCAGGGGCAATATGCTTCTCAAAAGCAGATATTCACAAATCAGCAGGGCAACAGAGTTGTCACTGTCCTGATCACAGTTTTACAGCCACCTCCACTGCAGCTATCACTCAGGAGATGTTGCCATGTGTTTCCACCCATCAGACAACTACCAGATCTCCAGAGTGTCATGAGCTTCCTGCAGTCAGAAGATTACAGTGTGATAGCAGGTCTAGATGAGTCAGCCCGGGGGCTATAGAGATGACAGATAGGATGGAACAGTGCTCAATCACGACCTTTCAGTTCAGAGTCCTATGAAGGAACTTGCATTTGTTTTAACAGCTGCCATCTGTGAACATGTTGATTCTGTTCATAGCTCAGCACCCCCTTCCATCACAGTTTCATTGTGTTGTCTGTCCAAAGTGGAGACAGAAACACCAGGGGATCAAGCAAACAGGACTGGACATAAGGAAGTATTTTATTACTAGGAAGTTATCACAGAGCTGGAACAGTTCCCTGAAACACTTGTGCAAACTCCACCCTTGGAGGTTTTTGGGATTTGTCTGGATGAAGCTAGAAGTGCTAATTCTGAATTGGTGTCCATGCTTTTTTTCAGTGAAAGGCAGGGCTATGTGAGCTCCTGAGGTCATTTTCATTTCTAAGCTATTGTGAAATGTATCTTAGGTGTCCTGGAGGTAGCCAACACTTCTTTTCACACTCTAATCCATAATAGAATTGAAGCTACTCCAAGAACTGATCACATGTTGCCCCGCCTAACCTTGCAACACTGGGCTAATGCTTTCAGGTAAAGAACAGGGATCACATCAGACTGCTGTGTGATTTTGGTGATGAACTCTTCTTTGCCCAGTGCTGTGACTACTTTATTTCAGTGAGGATTTAGAACTGCTTTCTTCTTGCTGCAGGTCTGCTGGCTTAGCAAAAACTTCTGTTAAATTTCACTATTAATTCAGTCTCCTTTCCCACTGTCCCTTAGACCTGCATATCGCATGGACCAATCTACAAAGACAATGGAAAAGAAAATGACTGTGGGGTAGTAAAGAAAAGGTAGCTACGACAGCAAGTTGTAAACATACACATTTAAACTGAGCTGAAATAGTAGTTACCAGTGTCTTTTTGTCACACTGAAAAAGATGGAGCCCTGGAGAAGCCTACCCCACTGATTATGTACTTTTTGTGGACAGTTAATGAACTGAAAGTATATATAAATTTGCAGATAACATGAAGAAGAAAAGTGTATAAGCATTCTGGAGGACAGGTTCAAAATTAAAATTAATCTGGATACACTAAAAAAAACCCCAAAGCATGAAATCTGAAGGGTAGAAATCTGCAAAGGGAAGAGTAAAGTGGTCCTCTGAGGAAGACCAATGAATGAGTCCAAAATGGGAAATGATGTAGCAGGGAGAAGCACTACAGGGCATAATGGATAAGTAAGAAAATAAGAGCCAACTGTGTGAACCTACAGGGTAGAAAAGACAGCTCTATATCTCTATTGACAGGGGAGTTACACATGAGATACAGGAACTAATTATTCTGTTCTATTTGTAATGGAGTAAGCCACAGCTGGAATGGTAGGTCCAGCTGTGATCCTTGTACACTGAAGAAATGTAAAATTATTGGAGCCTACAAGAGGGATAAGACAATTAGAAAATATTATTTAGGAGGAAAGAATTGGGTTTATTGTAGGAATTTTTGATTATGCAAAGGATTGCTGTAGGGATGGTGATGATTCACTTTACTGTTCGCAATGACTCCACCAAACAGCTACTGAAAAAGATGTAAGATCTGATTACTCCCCAAAACAGATGGATGGACTGCATAACATCTTTGATTTCTCTCCTCTACTGTTCCAGCACACAATGAGTTGGACACAACTGCATTGTGTTCTATGGAGTTATCTTGCTAATCCTCTTGGAAATCTCTTAGCCAGTTTTGTGGATAATTGTGTGAGAGCAGTGTGAATGAAGCAATTAAAACTGAGGACCAGAGGGCAAAGAAATACTGCCAGAAACTCCTGCTCAGATCAATTCTACTGGCTTTATTTAAATCCTTCTTCATCTGACACCTTGCACCAATATGCTGCGTCATCCCCAGGACACAGGTATTTCTGGGAACTGTTTCATTCAGGCTCTCCAACTCCCTTCTCCTCACAAAAGCAGCACATTCTGCCATGCATGCTCTGATATCCCCCCTACAGAATTCTTTTGCAGAACCTAAAGTTGCCTCAGAAAAGTGGCATGTTCTTGGCAAAAGCTTTTCACCTTTTTGAGTAAGACTTTATTGCTGGGTAGCCATGGGAATGTGGCTTCCTTCAACTCCAAGACTGTATAAATGTACATCTCATTGTTCTAGTTCATGGGCAATGACTTATGATTTGAGAGGTAGCACAGAGGGTGAGAAACCTCTGGAAAAAGCTCTTTACAGAAAAGATATAATCTTAATACTTGCACAAACCTCACTGCTGTGTTTTTTTCAGCAGAGATTTTATTATATTTTATATTTTCAGTACTTGTCTTAAATTTTCCCCAGCCCATGAGGAAGAAAAGCATTATATCTTTCTGCAGATTGGGATTTGGGTTAGAAAACTGAGCAATGTCCATGACTCAGAAAAGGATGGCAAGTCTCTCCAGCTGCAATGCTCTGCCAGCCTGTCCTACCCTGCCAGGGCCTACTGGTGGTGTACATCCCTTCCATTGCATTGTGTTATTCTGATTCCATATTAAATTTATTTCTTGATGTATTCTGTACAGTCTGCAAAGCCAAAAACTGGTCTGTGAGAAAGCATCATTGTCTAATGGCTGTTCCAGTGAAAAATAAATAATAGCATCATCTATTGGCTGCTCCAGGTGTTAGAATCCTACACTCCTTTATATCCATCCCTGTGATTTAATTCTGAGTTGCTATTACCCAAAATGGAGCCCTTTTTCTCTGCATTCTCTCCATATCTCTCTGTATTCCCCCTGCATGAACTTTTCTATGAGATTTCCTGAATAAGTTGGACCTTCACTGGGGAAACCTGACTGACTCCAAACATTGTGATGTGGGTAAGTCTGACTTTGTCTGTCATTGATTTTGAGGTTTTATTTCTCCAAAGAATTTGGTGTGTGTTGTACTGGTAATGGCCATGCATATAGCTAAGAAATAATGCCTACATTTGCTGCTTACAAGCTACAATTTCCTGGTAGCCTGTAATATTTAAATAGATACTAGCTGCTGCTATTAATTACTGTTACTGTTGGTGTACATATATACATATACACATACTTACTTTTCTGGCACAAGCTTTGAATAACTTTAGATATACATTTTCCTTATTAGTAGTAACTACAATTGCTTTAATAATAATAATTTACAGCAATCTGTGATAAAGATATTTTAGAAAATGAATCTTTCATTTCCTTATATGTTATGAAGTCAAGCAAACCCACTGTCACAGCAGCCCCTTAATTCACTACAGTTGCCAAAAAGCAGGTTTACAGAAATTACTATCAATACCAATAGGCTTATAATTTTGAACTTTCTTACTTTATTTTCTAATATACATCAGAAAACTACAAATTACAACAGTGGAAAAAGTAAAGCACTGTAAGAATACAGAGTACAGTCTGGTTACTGTCCCTACCAATGGCTGTAACTCTCCTGAGTGTGACCATTTGATGCAGCGTAGCCATTACAGAACTGGTTCCCAAGGCAGGATTTGAGGGGAAAATAAGTAGAAGAAACGTAAGTTGAGACGTGGAGAGAATTTTTCTGAAAAGACAAATAGATCTGGTAAAAAGCAGCAAAATACTGTAGTTTCAAAACAGGCAACAACAGAAGAGAGGAAACTGAGGCAAACGAGTCAGGAGAAAGCAGAAATTAAATGACAGCTTTTCAAAGGCACATGAGTGGGGAGAACAAGGACCTTCTGACTAAAGTACCAAAAAGTAGGGTGTGCTGTTGTGATCATAGGAAGGAGGAACATTGTTAGTAGGGGGACTGGGAAAATGCTGTCCTTCAGCCCTCCTCTTGTTCCCGTCCTCATCCTAGCCTGGAAACACAGCAGAAGAGTCTGAACCTCTAGGCCAGTGACTCATTTCATTGTACACAGCAATGCTGGTCAGTTACTGGAAAGACCTGTCCTCCTGGATCTCCACATCTACCTGGAGTGGAGATTTGTATAATATTATGGAACATGACACACAAAGGACTTGTACATCCCTAGAGCTGATGTCAAATAGCTGATTTCATCACTTTTAGATACACACAAAAACTAGCTGTTCCATCAATAGGGAGCAGCTTTTCTTCCTGGCCACTTGGGCTTCTTTCCCTGTCTGTAGTGACATATTTGCACATGCCAGAGCTCATGATACTGTTTGTGGGTTTTGATGTAGTTTGGCAAAGAGATAATTGCAATTCAGCATTTGCTCAGAATCACTGTCTCACTAACAATGCAGTGTAAGGGCTTCCAAAAGTTGAGGAAGTTGCTAAAACAGGCTTTGATTTCCAAGTTCTTCTGTCTGGATGAGAGGAGTCTAAGTACACCCAACTCTACTCATTCATGTATTCTGGTCTGTTATAGATAAGTCAAAATTCATAAGAAATTAAAAGATATCAAGATTGGTTGTGAATGTAAGATATATTAGATTGTACATAGAGTGTATTAGAATTATAGCTATAACCAAACATATTGTGCTTGGAATGTGCCTTGGCATGTTTCCTGGCATCATGCTCAGAGTTACAAAACACTCCTCCCAAAGGTGAAAATTAGCATCTGAAGTGAAGGCAAACCTGAGAGGAGAAGCAATCATGTATCCACCATCAGGAAGCCAGATATCCATCTGGCACATCAATCTACTCCAAAACCATTCTGCCAATTTGGAGAATCCTTTCCATCTGAAAGGAGTAACAGATATGATCTGTTACTCCCTGGACACTGCTGATGAATGGACCTCTTACCCAAGACTCTTCATTTTCATCACACAAGGAGTTTCTCAGAAGCATCATCATCTGAACAGATCCCTTACCAGAAACACTAAGAAGAGTTACTGGAAAATATCAACTGAAATACAAAGAGAGTACCTGAATGCATCAACACCTTAAAGGACCCCTGATCTCTGGACCAGAGGACCATAGAAAACAAGATGAATATGAAAAAGACAAAGGATTCTCTAGCCAGAGGCAAGAAAAACAGTATAAAAACCGGACTCAGAAACCTCGAAGGTGTGCACTACCTACCCGAACTGCTGGTGTTCAGGGCTGTGTATGTGTCACCCAGGGTCAAGAACCTAGGCTTGACTCTGCCGTTTTATAGTGGCTATTCAAAATTGTCAATTTGATCATAAAATAAATTCTGTTTGTTTTTATATTAATAATTTGGCTCGCGCAATTTATTAATTCGATTTAATTGGCAGTTTCATTTATAACATGGTCCCAGCCGCACCACAGCCCTGTCTGCTGGGGCATGTCCCAGGCTTTCCTCTTTTTCAGTGCAGTGTGGCTTGTCTCCCCATACCACCAAGGTGAACCAGAGACTTGACAATGACACACAGAAACCTTCTCTTTTTACCACCAGAAAGGTAGAGATATACTTTTCAATCACACAAATCTCCTTTGATTGATAAGTGCTCATTTTAATTCCCACTGATCTGATGCATAACCTAAGCACTTCCTGCAGTCCAGGCTAGTCCAGACAGAATGATACTTCCCGATGCTTTAAATGAGTTCGCCTGGAAGAGCACATAATAAGGAAAAATACCCTGAGCGGCATTCACTGAGAGCCTTCAGCCGCTCTTTCTTCAAATTATGTCATCAAAACTAATGAAAAGTTGATCCAATTTCCCCTAGCCTCATCTCACTTCACTTCATCCCTGAATAGCACTAAATCATCAGCAGAAATTGGTTTAAGTATTAATGTTGCTGGAGGGGAAAATTGTTTTGCTGTGTCGTCGCACTGTATTTGTGGGGATAGGCGTGATGTGTGTGTGCCTGTCACAGGACAGCATTCCTGGCTCCTCCTCCAGGTCTGTGAGGTCCTGTCCCCTCATCCTCATTCACCCACTGCAGGACTTCATAGTCACCGCATAGCCCAGCATGTTAGTCCAAGAAAAATTTTCAGAGATCTTTCCGTCCACAATCCTGTCTCCTTATACACTCAGTGAGGGAGGGTTGTTGGGGCCTAAAATAAGGGACAAAACCCCTAAGATTTGAACATAACAACTTAACATCATCAACTTCTCTCCAGTCTTGCACTGTCAGAGTTTCCAGTTCTGCAGCCCTGGGAAAAAAAAAAAAAAAAAGGCTTAATATGTCTCTTGGGCGTAGATTTGGGAGCAGGCAGCTATGTTTGATATCGTCACTACAGCAGTGGTTGTCAAAGCAGTCACAAAAGGGTTGTTTCTAAAAGGCAAGAGCCAATGTTCCAAGGTAAGCCTTATGATATGAAATTGTCTGGTTAAATTTTTCTCTATGCACAGGGGAAGTTGATGGGGGGCACTAGCAGAAAATTGTTTTAAGGATGCCATTTTGAAATGCTAGCAGCACACATATTTGCAAAAACCACAAGTGTGTAACTTGATTTTGTGGACAAATTATGTAACTGTCTGCACTCTTGCTCAAACAGAGATTTCAATCATATACCTAAACCCTGCTTTAAATTATTTGCATATGCATTTATCTTTAGAGGCAGCCATACTACTGTGATAGGGAATATAAATGATGTTTTTAATTTTTATGGATTCCAGTTTCATTCAAATTGGACTTAGCTGCCTGCTCACATCTCAACAGATATAAATTTTGCTGGCAGGAATGCACGCAGCTTAAAATTGTGTGATGTGAATTTGGCTTCTGCTTCTTTTTGCTCCTTGATTTTTAAAAAAGGACAACAACTCACAGGGTGATCATTAGACATGTATCTACATTAGTTATTAGGGTCGGTTTTGAAGGTATTTACAAGGACTCTCACATACATAACAAACCTTTTATCCACATTGCAGCTATCTACACAATATTCCTTATCAAAGTAGAGCTGTAATACAGCTTTATCAAGGATGTCTTTTCCCTCCTTCTGGACAGGAGAGGAGCTGAAAGAGGGGAGGGAAGGTGATTGATGCTGGTAGTCTCCTTGTGCTAAATATTCCCACAGAGAGGTAAGTTCAAAAGGCCTGCCAGAGGACAGTGAGGGAGACAAGGATAGCATACATGTCGCTCAGTGCACGGACTCTATGGTCTGGATGGGTGAGGATAACCATGAGCCCACTGCCAGGTCTCCGAGAGTGATCCTATTCTAGCCCTAGGAAGGAAGAGGGAGTCTCCTTCCCTAGACAGAGTAGGATTGCTGGTGAGGGGAGGACATCTGATCTGACTTTGTGAGCACAAAAGAGACAAAAAAGGTTGTGAAAACAGGCCCCTCAGCTCTGGGTATATTAGCTCAAGGAACTATTAACATTTATTTACTGTTGCTGAATCCCCCTGAGAAAATTAAGTTATCACTTCGTACAGATTAAATTATTACTTTGCTTCAACCTCCAAGTCAGATTTCATTACATTCTCATATACTTTACATCAGTGATTATTTGAAGGAGAAAAGTACCAAAGATAACAGAGAAAGAAGAAGTGTATGTTTAACCTCACACACCTCAGTGCTGCTGGGATCCATAAATAGGCTGTTGATTTAAACAGAGCACTCAGCTAAGCAGAGCAGGACTTGGGCTACAGTCAAGTAAAACACAAAACCAAACTGGAAACCTATTCACTGCCAGAGTCATAATTACTTACCTTAATATTAGACCCAAAACCTTTGCATGTGTCTCGTTAGGTAAATTTAAAACCACTTGCAATGTGACAGAATTATAATTAATGAAATTACTTAGTTTTTTTTTTTTTTAATTCAAACAACCATTCTTGCTTCTTGAAAGAAATAGGAAATAGGAATTTACATAAAGTACCACAATGCTGAATCACACCAGTCTGAGACATCATCATGGAAATTAGACTGCAATTTGGCAAAAGGTCTTCCCATATTTTTCTTTGCAACATTTTGATTACAAGTGTTTTACAAGGCCAGTAATGTTGCTCTCAAGGTGGAGAAACCAAGTCACAGATGAGTGAGATTCTAAAGGTACAGATAGAACACCTGCTTGTGGAGTCAGCACAGACAAAGGCCTGGACCCGTGGTACTTGTTTGGCACTCAGACTTGCCTGCTGTCTCTGGGACAGCTAGTAAATGTGTCCGGCCCTTGAGCAGGATATGCAGGTAGGTGTATGAGAAATCCTCTGAGATTCCTTAAAGCCCCCCTGAAATTTTGCACAGGTTTTGGGTAGGATCAGCTGCAAACCCTCAGCTAACAAGTGCTGTGTGCCTTTTTGGCACCTCTGTGTCAGTGTATGGGCTGGAAAGCCCCAGCCATGCACACAGACCACTCAGGGTGGCTGAGTTTGACAGACAAGCCTGCCTTGCACCGGGAGCAGGGGGCTGCACCCGGCACTCCAGATGTGCCTCACCAGTGCTGAGTAGAGGCCATCACATACATGCTAAGTTGGAGAGCTCTCTTAAACATCAAGTTCGTCAAAAAAACCTCTGCATTCACAAAAATAGGAGACATATTAATAAATATCTGTACCACATATTTATAAATACACATGATTCAATTTATTTTTGCAACACGGTGTGTTTGGAATAAATACTTATAGGTTATTTTTCAGAATGAAATTTTATACTGAATACTATGATATTATTATCATGAAACTGAAAGATCAATATTACATTGCCTTCCTTTTTTGTACTAACAGAAATTCAAATATAAATCCACTTAAAATTTAGTATGAAAGGTGACCACTGGGAAACGAAAGCAGAAAAAAAAAAGAAAGCAAAACTTCTACATGATTTTCTAAATGTTGTTAAATCTCTAGATGATATTTGTCTGAATCATGTTCAGTCAATATCACAGCAGATGGTGCCTGACAATTTCAATCCTGTTATGAACAGTATCTCCAAAACATTCAGTCTTCTGTATTGTACAAAATCTAGCACACAGGGATAGTTACTCCCAAATCCTTAGTTATCATCTCACTTTTGGCACATATAATATTTGTGAGACTGCAGGGCAGAAATTAACAACCGAAGTTCATGGTCTTTCTGCACTATGAAACAAAGTAATTTTATTGAGTGTTTGCCTACAGTAAAGGACCATAATGATTCTGAAAGCAACACCATAAATAACAGAGGTGGTAAACTAGTGTCAAGAGGTTTTCATTTTAGCCAAAAGTAGATCAATGTACTTAGAACTTTAATATTGATCAAAATACAAAATGAGACATCAGATTTCACTGGTTTTTATCAGGTCAGAAGAGCAGAGTGTTCAAATTATTAGCTAGATAAAAGAGGTACACATTTTAACACTGCAAACTGCAGGAAAATTGATACTGATCTTCATATTAACTCTGAACATAGTTTTCCTGAGCCACCATGGGAGCAAGCAGCCCACATCTCTAAGGAATGCTGTCAGCTCATTTAGCCAAGGAAGACTCAGGCACATTCCCTGTTAGCTTATTCCTAACAAGAGGTTAAAGAGATCCTGCTAACATTGTATGTCATGGCAGACCTTAAAACTGGACAAAGACAATTAACAGCTGATAATTTAATGGAGAGATTCCTGGGCAGTGCCTGAAAGTTCTCTAGGGGGGAGGCTCAGCTTAGAGGTCATCCTGTCAATCATTTTTACCCTAAAATAAAGCAGCAACAAGACTAAATAACCATGTGGAATGGGCATAATGGTGCTGATTTAACAAACTGCAATATCCCAGAAAAAAGCTGCTAATTATATCTATGGAATCCTATGAGATGGGAGATATTATAGTACATTCTTAATACTCAAAATCCTTTCATACACACTTGTTCAGAAAAGGACATTCAAAGGTAAATGAAGGATCCCTAAGAAAAGCCTCTTCATTGCTGGAAATCTAGTATCACTAATATACTCTAAGCAAACAAAATGAGAAATTATTAAACCTTCAATTAAGCACTGTCAGATATATTATAATTACATGAAAGCAATACCATGCAAGATGAATTGTTAAACAGCCGAGAGAAAGAGTGGATAAAGAAAAATTATTTAATATAGAGTATTATGAAATTACGGATGTTTCAGTCAACAGTAATATGCCATGTATGAGACGGTCAGATGCTTTCCTGTCACTGTTAAGTGCTGTTTTTACTTTCATATTCTGTACCCAAGGTGGCACGGTAATGCCAACAGACCACAGGGGGCCCTTAAAATGACCACAAACCCCTTTTCAAGAGGGTTGGTAGCCCCCACAAGACAGGATGACACATCCCATTCCAGTTAGGTTCTTTTTGATTTTTAAAGCTGCTCTAATTTATCTCTACAGTTTGCAGGAAGCTGTCAAAATTCAGCAGACAGAAAGCCCCAGGCTAAAGAAATAATTTCTCCCATCAAACTCCATTTAACTTTGTTTGAGTTATAAACTGTTAAAAACCGTAAGCTCCCCATGAAAGCTTGAAAACCTGAAGAAAAATTATTTCTGGCAAAGTGACAAAACAAGTTAAGAAAGAGGGAGGGAAAATGATTTGTGCATTGGTTTATTGCACTGCCAAGCAGCACCAGTGGGTTCTGGGGGACACCAGACCTCGGGAACCTGTGTCAGGTCTGGCTGCTCTGGCCAAACCTCTCCTTACACCTACACGTAGTCCCTTCATATCGTGGCACATGAAGCAAAATCTGCTCAGTCCATCCAGCAGGGTCAGGAACATTTAACCAGCCTCTAAAGTTATGGCATCGAGCACCAGCCTGGTGTCTGGGATGACAGTCTCCTCTGGCCAACAGCTGGCACAGCAGCTGGAGCACTGGACCACTGTGCTAGCAAGGCTAAGTTCCACATGACAGCCTGCTCCTGAGGAGGTTAAGGTTAAGGCTACAAAGATTTCTTTCAAGTTTTTCTTAAAAAAAAAAAAAGTTAAATTTATAACCACCTGAATAATCTTGGTTCTCTAATTAATTCTCCACATCCATCATGATATAGTCTACTTTTATTCCTCTGTGCTATTTTTTCCCTTGTTGTGATCCAATTCATCCCACGTAGTGTAATGATATTCTTCGCAGAGGGGAAAGAATAGTGATAGCACATGCAGCCATGATATGGTTTTTCCTTCATTTATTGTGGCTTTGTAATGCAATGCTGATCAGATCTTTTTCTCCCCACTTCAACATACAAGAAATATTGGTAAACTGTTATGCATTTGATGAATTTTGTTTTATAATGTCTGACCATTTTTCCCTAACTTCCTCTTTGTGATTTGTCACAGAGTTATTTTGTTTAATTTAGTCTATAAACTTCCTTAAAGTCAGAAAAACTATTGTGTCATTTAATCAATGCCCCAGCACCATAAAAAATTTATTATTACATTTTTCTCACTATAACATATTTAAAAATGTTGCAGCTATCTGAAGTGATGAGCTAACAGAATTTTTATTGTGAGATTACTCCCCTCTGAGATTTTACTGATGCAAAATTTTGTTTGACAAAAATGGTTTCTTTAAAAATATTTTAAAATTTACATTTCTGTCTTATAATTCCATGCCTTTGTTTCTGTCTTTTTTGAGCACCTTCTCCAGGTTCACTGCCTATAATACACAAAACTTGGCAGACAGTAAATCTTTCAGTTAATCAGCACATACACGAGTTAAAGCTTTAATTTAAGTTTAAAGCTTTGAATTGAGCTCCTCAAATATTTTCTCCAAAGTATCAGGCATTTTGACAGTGATGTTGCAGGGGCTCAGACACTGCTAAGTTCTAATGAACCATTAATCTGAGCCTTGTAATTTAGCTTCAGAGCATACAAAAATCAGAATTCATCTACAACTGAGTACAACTGCAACCTGCTACAACTGTTAAAAATGCAGATAGAAGATTTTTACAAGCAATTGCAAGATAGCTACTGTGCCCTTATTTTAAGAGATTTTTTTTTTAACCCTTTCCTTTCTTGTATCAGTGAAAGGGAGATTGCATCAATCATCAATGAAACCTGGCCATAACAACAGAGAGTCACGTAACTATTGAATTTATTGAAATTAGTGAATTATTCGTGAAACTATTGAAAACAGTGGTTTCATAATAGAATTCAGCATCATAAAATGTAGCTTTTAAATGAAAATTTTAAAAAAGGTTGTGGAATCCCACTCACTGGAGATATTCAAGAACAGTTTGTATGCAATCCTGTGTAATGACCACTAGGATAAGCAGGGAGGTTGGACTAAGAGGACCCACTGCAGTCCCTTCCCACCTGACCCATTCTGTGATTCTGTGAATACAATCATAGCAAAGGAAATCTGTGTTGCTCTAAAACAGCTCTGAAATGCACATTTGAAATCAAGAAATCACAGATAAGGCTTCCTATTTGAGAACATTTAGAATGTTGTATGGCATTTATATGCAAAAGATCCCTTCACTTACAGCTCAGGCAGTTTGCACAAAAGTGAGAAACTCCTAAAAAGACTTGAAGAGCAACAGATGCCCTACATGGATTTCAGATATTTTACCATAAAGGTTTAGTGCACAGTGTGTGCACAGCAGAGCAGAGCAGAGCTTTGAACCTGGGAATAAGCCCTTTTGCTTGCAGAAGTGAAAGCTCCTCAGTAGATGTCTTACCAGAAGCTGGGTATTTTTATCCAATTCCCTCAGCTTATGAGGACAGAAAGACTCCAGCCCCATTGAGCTCGGTACACTGAGTGTCAGCCTTGGTCCTTGGTTGATGAGGAAGCTGGAGCCAGGACAAGTGATGGGTTCCCTTCACATTCAACCTGCAGGCAAAGCATTTTAGAGAAAACTGAGGTGGAAGATGACATGAAGAAGAAAAGTTTTAAAATTACCTCACAATTTTGCTGTCAAATCAAGAAACCCATTAAAAAGTTAGGAAGAGCTGAGGGAATTATTACTCCATGAAGTACAACTGGAGTGGAACTGTCTGTTCCTGAATATGGCTCTCATTCCTCCAAATCACACAGGTGTCTGAGAGGAGGGCCTGTGGACAAGATCTCATACATGAGTTTACATCTACAGAGCACACTCAAAGCCAAAGGATGTAGCACCTATAAATTGTTTAAAAAATTATTCCACCTGCCATAGGAGTGCAAAAAGCAAAGAACTGCAGCTGAATTTATAACACATATGCAAGTTTTCATATCTGAAGAGGTCGTTACACACAATGTTCATCAAAAGCAGAGTTAACTACTGTCTGTATCACAAAAGGTGTTTATTATCCCAACATACAGTGGACTGGAGTGACTGATTATATCCAAGTAGGAACCTGCACATTGATTGCACATTGATTTAGAAGTAGTTGATGACATTGCTTTGTCATGTGGATGATGACACTGTAGAGATTGTGATGCAGCATTTTATCAATTAATCAAGATACAGTCCTTAAGCTGAATCAGAGGAACAAGCATTCCTGGAATTATTATAGAAGTGATTTTGCAAGGTTCAGTAGAGAAAGCAATAGCTCCCACAAGACTTACTGTACTTTACAGAGACACTTTTTCTTAATTGCTTTTAGGCATGTAAATTATCATAATAAATTCCTAACATGAGACAAAAGAAAACTTTTGAAACATTTGATGCCATGTTGATTTTTTGCCTTTTCTTTTATAGCTTTTTATAACTTCTGTATTCTTAGTGGGGTTTTTTTGCCTACATTCTTGGACTTGTTTGTTAAGCAAGGAGACCAAACATTTTAGAAACTTCGTATTTAGGGATCAGTGTGCCCCAGACATCAAGGTCCTCTCCAGAACACATTTTGTAAACTAAGATGGAACCATCCAGGGGAAGGTTCCTTGGGGAGGGGTGCTCATTCGAGCCTCTCATTGGGGAATCTTTGATAGATATGCTAATTAGTAAGACCTAGAATGTTGTACCAGATCTTTGGTGGGGTGGGCATTGCAGTGTCCATCAAAGTGCATTCAACCTGGAGGTGGTGCAACTAAGGATCCTTAAAATAAATACCAAGGTAAAATCCCCTTTTCCCCTTCTAACCGTGTTTGATTCTTGATTTAAGAACAGGAAAAGGTGCCACATTTAGCCAAAGAAAAGAAAATAGCCACCACAGCTCTCTACCATATATTGCATGCTGTTTTTTTAAAGCAGGTCCCTCTAATTTGACAACAGAATGAATAATATTATTCCAAGTTTTCCATAAAATATTTTATTTTCATAAGACAACAATTTCAGGGATTCTTCACAAAATATTAACTTGCCATTCAATTGAGAAAAATTTTAAAGCCAATGTAGCAAATGACAAATCATTTTCTATGGCCACTGATGATGCAAACCATGGATGTACAAAAATGTTTATGATAAACTGTTTGTTACTGCATGATCAACATGGGAATATTCCATGATGTTCAAGACACCAATAAAACTGCAAGAAATACTTGTAAATGTGAAGTGTGTACTGCAGTCAGCTAGCTTGAATTTGGTCATGCATCATCTGTGACAACATTATGACTTTACTCCTAATGATGACTTTGGGATACACATTTCTGCCCACAAATAAATGGAGAAGGATAACAAATGGCTTCTTGCCAAGTGCCTTCATCTATACAATACAGCAAAGCATTCAAAAGATAAATCAACAGATAAACTTGTGGACTCTAAAGCAATAATTTTGACTTTTTTTTTTTCTAGAATTCCAAGTTTCAAAACTACTGAAGATCTTAAATTGGGTCAGTTTGAAGCAGCGAGGTAGGGTAACCTGCACCGTGGCTCTTTCCATGTCTTGTGATTGACAAAATATTAAAAGGATTTTCTGTAAAGAGGAGTTCCTATAGAATGGTGGGGATTCCTACCTTGAAACTTTTAAGTTATTTAAAAATACTGCATTTTGAGAAGGAGCAGACATATTTTTGGTGGCTTTTATTTCTCTCAAAAACTGACTACTTCTTCCAATCCTTCCAAAATTAGAATACTACATATGTGCTGAAGTTTATGAGCTCACTGAGAAGTAAAATGTAATAGAAACACCATCAAGTTTGTCGGTCAAGAATGTCATTCCTATTTAAAAGCATGACAGGACAAAACAGGTGAAAGTGGAAGTGAAAGATTATTTAGAGACAAAAAACCCATAAAAATTTCAGTTTGAGTTGATGAACAATAGTATATTTTCTTAATCTATTCCCTTGATTAAAAAAATACAATTACTTTTTAAGGAAATCATAAGGATTCCTGAAAGGCTGAAACATGACAAAAAGATCATAAAAAATATGTATGAGAAATACTTGTGTACAGAACAATTCAGTAAGAGGTTAATACATATTTCAAGAATTTTATATTAGGAAATAGGTAATATTCCATCTTAAAATTTTGTTGTTTCAGTTTATTAAACTATATGGGTTAAGAACCACTTTATTATGTCCATCTTAAATTACAGCCAGATTAGTTCTTCCAGTTTTGAGGGGATTGTTTCAGTGAGCTCATTTCTTTCTAGTTCTTAGATATCCATTTCGTAAAGCTGCCTACTCTACTCTGTTCTTCCTTTCTACCTTCAGTAAACATTTCACTAAAATATTTTCTGAATCAGAAAGTCTCTAGAAGAAACTTTTAGAAGAAACTCTATTTATTTACTTCTTCTCTGTACTGTATCCATGTTAGCTTTTCATTGCATATGGGGAAGAAGAGGATCTTTTGTGTTGACAGATTCCATACAATGTACTGACTGTTAATGGAATGTGAAACATGCAGGCATAAAAGCAAACTAAATGAAAATGGCTCTTAACATGTGTGTTTATTTTGCTAGCATATGGTTTGAGAAAATGTGCATTCACTTCAAATAGCTGTGCAAAAAAATCATCTGTTTTTGTGCAACAATGTTTTAATCCGTGTTTACTGGTATTGAGCTTTACATTTGCCAATAACACTATGGTATGGACACTGTAATGGACACACAGCTGCAGCAAGGAGAGGATAAATGAGCGGCATTTGTTGTAGAAAATAGGATAGAAACAGCAAATAGGATCATTTTCATTTTCTCCACTCCCCCTGCTCATCTTTCCTTTCAAACGTCTTGTCTATAAGCATAAAAACTATTGTAAGTATTTCTTTGGAATAAAAATAAATAAAAGAACTTCAACTTGGACTTCAAATTTTAGTTCCTCCAAAGATATTTGCAAATTCCACTCATGTAAAAGCTCCATCTCTGACTGCTCGGTAGAGAACCCAGTGCTGTGTGTCATGCACAAGGGGCATGAGCTATTTGGTGTGGGGAGGATTTTCTGCCTACCTCTCTGCAGATGCCACAGGATTCAGAGCAAATTGGCAAGAAGAGCAAGCCATCTTTTATGAGAGACTTAACTTGATGGCAAACTCATGGCAATAGATTATCCACAATGCCTTTTGTGCAGCAAAACTGGTACTACACCTCTTCTTTCAGCTGGGCTTTACTTTGTGAGATCCCTGATAGTGAGCAACATTATCCTCCTTGACAGAGCAAGATCCCCAAGGAGAACTCAAGTACATGCATGGAGGGAAGTCATTAGAACTCATATTTCAAAGCTCTCTACCTAAGGAGTGAGAGGTTCTCTATTTGCAGTTGTATGCTTTTTTTTCCTCTTGTAGAAAAAGGAAAATGCAAAATACATTCCCAAAATCTGACAGCAACTACAGCTGGAATTTACTCACGTTTTCAGAGAGGCAGATAGCAGATCTGTGACTTCACTTCAAGCTGAGGCCAAGTTCTGTCTCACATTCTCCTGTGCAGCTGTAATTTGGAAAAACAATACCACCTAGATATTGCGATGCAGGTTGTTGTTCTCCCTGCACGTTTATGGAGATTAAGTTGAGCAGAGATAGTTGTTTCACTTAAAGGTTTCTAGCTAGTTGTGCCCCAGACTAACCCCATTATAACTTAGGAAATGCTGCTCAGCTGAAGAGCAATTAATAGGTAGGACAAAGGATGATGAACAGTCAAGGAAGTGATGGTGTAGGTTAAGAGCTTGTAGCAGGTGTGAGAAGCCCAGTTAGTATCCAACAACAGAAAAACAACTATTCTTAGCCTCATGCTCAAAAGAAAAACAGAGTAATTGCAATAGTGTGATTTACCATTCCCTAAATAAGACAAAAGAAGAGAAAAAAGGAATATAAAAGTTGGCAGAGGAAAAGCAGCTGCTGAGGTAAGCACACCCAGTCTCAAAGGAAAAACTGGAAAAATTGTAAAAGTGGTCAGAACAAAGAACCTGTGACACTTGAACCAGAAATCTGAATGCACACACAGCCTGTGGCTTGGTACTCATGCACCCCTTGGCACTCCATGTACCCCAAGTACCCACTGCTCCCTGCACAACAGAGTAGTCAGGTGATATTAGCAAGGAGTACTTATCACTGCTTAGTTTTGTACATTTTTCTTTGTTCTCAGTAAGTTTCTCCATTAGATTTGTACTGTCTGTACCTTCCCTGCCAACTGTTTGATTACTTTATACCTTCAACCACAGCCGTGTCAGTGAAGCAGAGAAAAGGGGGTGAGGGACAAGAAGAGGAACAGCTTAGGTGAGGGCAGAGTTTCTTTCTAAAAGGAAAAGATGTAGGTGAGGAAATAGTAATTGTAGGACAGTGTTTAGTCAGTGGAGTGTAGTTTTAGGTGCAAATTAAAGCTCAGAGGAAAGTGTAACTCTGAAAAGGGGCTTGATGCCAATTAAAGAGAAATGCAGCCTGAAACTCTCTGCAGAAGAAACAACGATTCCACAGCTCTGTCACTAAAGTCTGTTTCCTTCACTAGGAGATGTCTTTCCCATTAAAAAAGCCACATTGCCTTGTTCTCATCTCAAAATAGCTCAAAAATTTCTTCCTTTGGTTATGACTGTTCAGTTCCTTGTCATGGCAGGAAACCAAGTTAAACTGATGAGTTGCTGTTGTAATTTTCTGGAGTCAGTTTGAGGTTCATGCAAGCTCGTCAGGGAGAAAAATATAGAGCTCCATGGGGTACTAGCACTGACTCTGTGTGTACTATCCCCTCTTCTCCACACCTATCCCAAAATAGTGCCAGAATCAAGCCAAGAACACTGCCAGTATCTACTACTATTGAACTTACGACTTCGATTTCTCAAGTAATTTACAGATGATTGAAATGTTGCTAACAGCTCCAAAATTCAGCCTCCGAAATTATTACTGCCATTTTTGACCATGTGTGTCCTAAATATAACTTGTTTTCTTCTATGAAAACTATGATTAGGAGACTCAGTGAGCCCTATATTTTAAAAATTACTCCACAATTATTTCCCTCTGTTGCTACTTAGCAGCTTTTACTGTTTCCTGTGGCATGAATCTCCATTCCCTGTACAGGGACTTTGTTACAGCTTTGTCTTTTAAGACCCTGACTAGAGATTGCACGAAGATATACAGCCAGGTAGAACCAGGGAGCAGCTTGTAGACAGACCACTTGTTGGCATCTCTGTCCCTGTCTCTGTTAAAAAAGGAAGGACATTACGGAAAAAAAAAAATCAGGAGGTCACAGTAGGTTAGAAACTGATTGAGTCAAGAACATGCTGCTGCAAGAAACTTCAATCCAATTGTGTGATGTACAAACAGGGGCTTCATAAGAGGCAAAGGAAGAAATTTTTCTGCACAGCACTGCTGAGAACCTGTCTGGAGTACAAATTTGTAAAAATATCATGAAGATCACAGAAGAGGGTAACACTGTTTCTGAGAGCTTTAGAAAACAGTCTGATGAGAAATGATTTCCAAGAATTTGGTTGCTTCTGTCTAGAATAGAGAGACTTAAAGAAAAAGAGAAACAGAGGTCAAATGTTTTCTATTTCTTCCAAAATAAACAGTTTTCATAAAGGACTGCAATCAATGGCTTCATTTTGTACCAGACATGGGATGGAAGGTTCTTTGCCACAGAAGATAAATAATCACATATAAGAGAAAAACACCTTCCAAAGGTAGCGATATGGTGAAATACAGATACCAGGAATATATAGTACTTTCAAAGCAGTGCCAAGGACATGCACTTAATCTTCCCCAGAGAAGGGAGGTGGCTAAAAGGACTTCTTCAAGACCCTTACAGGATTAGTACTTTCTTTATTTCACATACTCACATGTACACAGCATAAACTCCACACTCTCACCTTTCAGACTATCCCACCAAGTTGCCCCCATGGCCAATTGAAAAATGTTACTGTCATCACCAGAAGCTCCTAGAGAGATTTCTTTCATCAAATATCTGTTGGTATTAGCTGCCAAGTAGACAGCTGTCCTAGTAGCGAAGTCCTCCCTTTCATGGTTCCTCTTCTTTTGCTGGTAATGTTTCATGCTAGTCTAGTACAGATTGCATATAATCACTTTTCTCTCCTCATTTCTGCTTATAGCAATTTGCTGTCTTCATAGAACTCAAGCACCTTTTGTTTTATTTTATACTGTATATAATATAAATGTATTATTTCTATAAAACATGTGTTAAGCCGACTTTTACAATGGAACAGCTGCCTTGGATTTGGTGGGATGGTTCAAAGAGCTCTCAAGAGCACTTACTCTAAAATCGCTGGAGCAGGTTTGTATTCTTCTGACAGAGGACCCAGTGAATGTTCAGCAGGCACATACCTACTCATGATGTGATATGAACCAGATGTTAAGAGGAAAACAGGATGGACGTCTGAATGGAGAGGTGTTGATTCAGTAACTGAGACTTTACTGAAAATAAATGATTTTTAAGCAGGAGGTGTTGACTGCTGTTTCAGTCGCAGCCTCGATTTTAACAAAATTGTTTCACATGCACAGTATTTCCTGCCTTAGCCTTCTGACTAAAAATATGATGAAATGAAAAAATAATGTGTAATGTGTTCCTAATGATTTATTCTGTTAAACTGTGGTACCCAAACTCAGCTGCAATCTATAGTCATCATCTGAAACGTCTTATCACCTATAGTGCTCACACACAAGTTATATTCCCTCCAATCTCATAAAACTTAATTAGCTTTAACTCTGGGGCCTTAGAGTCTCTGATCAGGGAGATCATAGTATCTCACTTTGCTGCAGGATCCCTCAAGAAGTAAAGTAGAGCATTTGGAGGATAGTCTGATATAAAGTTAATAACCTACAAGCATTATATTCAGACCTGATATCCTTAAGAAAATTACTGTTGTCCCATTTGGAAGTTCCTAAGAAATAACAGGACAGATAAAAGTAAAACATTTAAAAAAATGAAAGTGGCCGTTGAACAATGTAGTTCTGATGGCTACCTTTTAAGAAAAAATCACATCACAAATGTATTTTATATTGGTGTAGTTCACCATAGAGAAATGTGGGTGCTGGCACCTAACTATACACTTACTGGTTTTAACTGGAAGAGTGCTGAAGGGTTTACTGCATTGCTGGTGTGACACGTTGTCTGTAACCTGGGGAGCCCACTTTTCCTTGAGTTATTGTTTGGTCTTCCTTTATCTAATGCTGCCTTTAAAGACAGAAAAGCCAGTTGCTTCTCGTATTTTATAATTCATGGCATTAAAGACAATGATCTGCCATACTCTATGCTTTCTTCTGCTCTAGGCTTGCCCTTTTAAACCCCAATCTTTATGGCACAGCTACCAATTTGCTTTGTATTTCCTGCTGGCAAAACCTTGTGTTTTTTTTCACCTATGTAGACTTACTTGGTTCCTCAAAAGGCTTTTTGAGTGCTACCTTGGAAATTCAATTTGAATTTCTCTGGGTTCACTTCTCTCATTGACTGTATATTCCCAAATATATTTTGCAGTGTTACAGCACTCTGACCACCTTCTTAACTCAAAGAGAGACTACCCTGTGTCAACAACAGTAACATCCATTTCCACTACTGTAACTTAATGCTAGACTGCTTGCCACGTCTGTCTGCACTGAAACAAACCCTCCAGAATGATTTACTGTTCTTCCAGACATGTAGGGTACCATATACACAAATAATGATGTACAACACATTGAGCTTGTTTTAAAAGTACCCTTTCCATAGGAAGTGTTGACCAAAGATTCAAGAACCAATGTAGTTTGCCTCATATAAAGCAAAACAATTAATGCATGGATTTTTTGCCATCACCTTCCTCAATTATTTTTTTTTCTTCACTCCCTCTCCCTTTCTTTCTGCTGGAAAGAAGCAGGAGAAAGAGTGAATAGGACGCAATGGAGTGAATGAGGCAATTTCTCAAATTTTTCTCCTAAAGAGAAAAATCCTCCTCTATTTTCTTGCTCTCTCTTCCTCTGTCTATCACAAGCTCAGTTTTAAAATAGAAAGTAAGTAAAAGAAGTCCTGAATTTTTTCATTCTAATCTTCCCTCTCTCTTATCACTAGGAAGAGGAAGAAACCAATGAGATGCACATAAGAATGAAGGGATTTTCCATATTTTCAAGACAATCTACTCCAAAATCCCAATCTACTCCCAAATCATATTGGTTTATTTAATTCTGATCATGGATATCTGTAAGGTGACAAGATACAGTGGTTTTCTTTAAAGTAAAGCGAGCAACTTGAGATGTTATTTTATGCCTGAAGTTTGACTTTGGTATTCATTAAAGATATTCCCCTTCCAAAGGTGACAGAGAAACAGCAGCTGTGGACAGTTTAGTTACAGCTGAATCTGCAGTAATGCCTTCTGCAGGAATCCCCCTATCTTACATATTCATGGAATTTTTACCCTCTGCTTGTCTCTCTTCTCAAATTCAATTTGCCTTCAGCCCTTTGAGGCATGAGACATCTCTCCAGGGAGTTTGCCTCTGTGTTCCAGAGGGATATTTGGCTTCCCTACACGCACAGAAATTGCATCTCATCTGCTTAATCAGTAGATGCTCAGATCTGTGTGTGTGAACTGGATTTGCTGTGCATTCAGTGGTTGCTCTGTGAAAGATTCCAAAGCCATGGAAGAGCAAGGATCAACAAAGAGTCCATCTTCAGGAGAGCAGGGCAGAAATTCAACCTCATTGCTCTCGGGATAGATGGCTAACACAGCCACCTGCTTGTAGCCACATAACAAAGCAGGGAATATTCTGTCAATAGGGCCCCACACAGCTCCTGCCATCCTTTTCCCTATGAAACCTGCATGTGTGCCAGACACCCACAATACCAGACGAGCACAAGATGGAGACCTGCAGCTCAAAACCACTGAGCAATGAGCTCTGGATATTTATGGCCTCCCCATTGATGCAGCATCTTCAGTGCTAAGCAGTGCAGGCGTCAGGCACAACACACAGCTGGGTGGGTGATAGAGGGAGGTTTGCGCTGCCAGCCTAAAGGCAAAAGCATGTTTTGAGGTCACATCTGTACTTCCCCCCAGGACTTCCCACAGGATGGCATCTGCTATCTCCCTGCCAAAACACAGGCATATGTTCTGTAAGCCAGTGTCAGCAAACTGCATGGTGATGGCCACATTTCTCCTTACACAAGAAGAGGACTTTATCACAGTGAATTACTACAGTACTAAATCAAATGTCATTAATTGGTTAAACCCCTCTTAAGAATTAGATCTTAGTTTCTATTTGTCTTCTTTCTTGGAGAAAAAAAAAATAGAAAATTAATGCTATTTCTTTAGCTGTGACAGAAAATGGAACTAAGAAAATCATTCCGGAAGTTGAGAGGTTTTCCTTTCTTATAGTGCTATAGCATACTTTCTAAAACTGAAAATGTTACAGTGAAAATGCAATGTACTTCTGTTTGTTCTGCTATAAAGAACAGTAATTCCTCCCAGGAGAGGACAACAGCACTCCAAGAACTTTTGCTGTCCTAGATACAAGATTTCAGCTATCACCTGGCAGCAGTGATATATTCAGGAATAAATTCAGGAATCTTTGTTAGAAGGGAGAGAAAAGAGCAAACATCTACAACTCCCGTGAGATGCTCTTAACACATGTTGCAAAGAACTAATAAGCAGTGGTTTGATCCCACAGCTTCTATGCTCCAGGTGTGTTGGCTGTGGTTTCCAAGAACTAGTGGGACTGCATGTCTGGAGGGATGGTTTTTTATTTACGTTTATTTTCAGGTTTATTTAGTCTCAAGCATTTTTTCAACAATGTACCTTAGACCAATACCAAGGGGGATATCTTCTGGTCAGTAAATACCACCTGGTTCCAGCCACGAGGACATAAGACTGGGATCTAAGACTTAGCAGGTCAGAGAGGAACAGCCACCCACTAACCCCAACACTAGTGCAGCATTTCTTGGGAGTGGTGCAGCAGCACGAAAGTCTGAGGTCCTCTTGGGCCTGGTAACAGTCAGAGAAATGGCTGCAATTACCTCCCAGCTCATCCAAACTGCCTCTAGCACAGCTTTGAGCATCACCTGGACCTGTTATCTGACCATTCAGTGAGTGAATTCACTTCTTTATGAGTCAGAATTGATCAACTGCCCTACAGAAACAGGTACAAAAGCTGGTATAGGTGTCTTTCAGATGAGCTCTAGAGTGAAACTTCAACCACAGAAAAAGAGATTTCATAGTATCTTCAGAAGTGTCCTGGTATTGATCAGTGTCTGCATACTGCACCTCTAGTAGCTTCCTTTTGTATGCATGAAATCCTAACTTAAGTTTCTCATAGAATGCAAGATTGGGGCCTTATTCTTTTATGGTCTCTTAGGACAGAAGACTACTTCAGTTCCACAGGCAAAGGAAGAAATCCTTTACAAAGAAGGGGTAGAAAGTTCCCCAAGTCACTGATTCCTAAGTTTGGCACTGAGAAATATTTTTCATATATATATATGTAAATGAAATATATATATATAAAAATATTTATGCAGTATGTGCAAATGTACTATACACAGGATGCAGTAAGAAGTAGGGTACAGTAATTTGGTATGCAACTATGAAATGCCAAATTAAGTTTGCAAAATTTTATCAAGTTCAATGTTTGAAGAGACTTGACTTACTTATTGATTAAATTCTAGTCCAGCCTGTTTGTCAGACTTTAGTTACCTGTTTTCTTTAAGCAAAATGTACTCAGTGATTAGACAAGGAAGTGTTCTTTTGTTTTCATTGCAATTTCCCAACTATACCAAAACTGTCTGCTCTCAGATACTTTTCTCAGTTATATTCTACATTCTTATGCATGTTATTTTGTAAAACTTATTCAACAAGGAAGGGTTCCCTCTATAAGAGTATAAAATAAAAAATAAAAACCCCAAGCCACACCAACTCAACCTCTCTTATACCCTTTGATTTCACCAATAAAACACCAGTACCTTGGTTATGACCTTTGCTCTGACTCTGTGTATGATTCAAAAAGTATCCATAACAGCCCAGCTGGTGTGTAAACAACTTTTAAAAGTTAATGTAGCAAAAAACTATGGAAGGATCAGATGCTGCACAGTAAGTGTGCTCTTAACTTTAAGGGGCATTACAATTGCTCAGCATTATGCAAAGGATGAACCAGCATAAAGTAGGTAAGAATTATTTTTGTTTTCACCAACACTTGAAGCTCTAAATTATGTTGAGTGCAGCTCAAGGATAGTTCTTTGAATAAGGAACAATATATTGTTGCACAGGAGTTCCCAGCCCATATTTATTATCACCTCCTGACAGAGGTTTAAAAAGTCTGCTTATAAAATGTTTTCTAGTTTTCAGTAAAAAAAAATTGTCTTTGTTTCTTATCAGTCTATTCCACTTCTCTCTGGCAAAAAATCATATTTATTTTCCCCAACTTGTGTCTGTTTTATCCATCACAGTAATTGGTAAGCAATTTCCCTGTCTTTATCCTGATCTATGAGATTTTGCAAACGACTTTCTCTCTGGTCAGGAGGGGGATAAATTGCACAGCTGGACTTGGAGAACTTGACATGTAGCCAACAGAATATCCACTAGAAAGATGCTGTCTCGTCTCAGAAGTGTGTGAGGTGATTATCACCATAATCCTGCTCAGAAGCAATTAATCCCTGCAGGTGATGACCAAGGTGATCATGCAAGTACTTGCAAGTATAGATGAACCCGTCAAGGAATTACATGGAAATAGTAAAGTTTATCATTTGTTCTGAGCTGAGCACTCAATTCCCAGTTTACCTCAAAGGCAGAAACTCTGTTTCAGTTCACCCTTTATTCAATAAAAGTTATTTTGCTTTTCTGTCAAGTGCAGCAAATTATTTAAGTCTCAACTTTAGTGGAAGGGCAATTTAATTAATTCACAGAGTTATTCTTTTAATTGGATTTGGGTGAATCAACTTTTCTGAAACTCAGAAAAGGGGGTTATTGGCTTGACTTCACAGATGCTATTCTTACATTTCAGCTAGCACCAGAAGCAAGGTTATTTCTCTCTGAGGATGTCATTCTGAGACAGTGGCATCCACTGCATTTTTATTATCTTACTAATACAAGAATTCAAGAAAATTGAATGTTAGAATCAAACTCTCTCCTTCCAGATGCATTTTTAAATGATGGAAATATTAATTAGACTGACACCGAATTGATCATTGGGCTATGTCCTTAATTGTCAAGAAAAAAAAAGTCAATTAAAGGGGAAAATATTCACATTTTGGTGATGAAATATTCTTTTCAACTTCATCATGCAACTGTGGTGATTGATCCACCTCAGCTCAGGCTGGTAGTGGACACTGAAATAAAGTCCACAGAAGTGTTGTCAGTTCCCCTTTCCTGTATTAAGTAAAGTAAATTCAGTATAACAGTGAATAACAATCAGACTAGTCTACACTAAAATACCAGTAAGTTCTTCCTGTATTCTAGCAGGACTAGGTGGTTGAGGACATATTACAAAACTAGGACTGAAGGAAATAAAAAACTCTCAACAACAACCTTCTAACCTAAACCCACTATATCTTGAGATGCAAGACGTGCAAAAGATTCACTCTATCAACAAGATATGCCAAGGGAAGGATTTTTCTTTATCTCTTTTTAGTAGCAGGGAATTCTTGAGTCATTAGGAAGCATGGATCTATTACAGTCTCAGTTCCAAATAATAGGAGTTTCTGGATGGGGCCGTAATGTAAAAAATGCTCCTGCTTTCACTTCCCTTTCCTTCCCAGTGCACAGACTGGAATGGGCAGTGTGTTTGTGTTTATGTATCATGTATAAGCCTCATCTGAGTCTGAAACTGAGCACATGGTCCCCGATGGCCCCAGGGATGGTGTGAAACAAGAATAGGACACAGTTCTTTCCTCCAGAAGTTTCTAAGTCCAATAAGAGAAGAAATACTGTAAAAGGAAACAGAATACAAAGTGGTGAAATAATGTCACCCCGCCTACCCACTGCCAGAGCTGTAACTCTGCTTCTTAAAACCATTCAAGACCTTTTTGGACCTGCTTCTACAGGATCAGCAGTGAACAGTGTCAGAGAAAGTCCCTCACAAGCGGGACATTCAGTGCTACCAAAGAGACAACGTATCTTAACTTCTTTAAAAAATGTAAAAAACTAACCCCACAATAACAGAATTTCTCTAACAGCAATATAAGACAAAACTGGAATTCAGGTAAGGCAATGAATTCGCATCCTATGGCTGCACTTGTAAACACCAAGGTAGATGTTGACATTTAATTTTCTCACATTTATATTCCTAAAAGGAATTATATGTTCAGTTTACACAGATTTATTGCCTTTAATTGCTTAGCAGCTCTTGGTATAATATTTAAAAGGTCAAAAAAAAGTTTTTAATACATATTGTGAGGTCCTGAGTCCCTGTGAATTACAATTATAAAGCCTTCCCTCTAAAACAAAGAGCAGTCTAGATGTGAATGTGCACAAATTAAATTACTTCAGAGGTGGGAAGAAGAGGTAAGGACTGTTTCAAGACGTGCACAAAAGCACATTTATGAAGATAAATGCTGTCTTCTCTGGTGGTAGAAATATGGGTGCACAATTGCATCTGAAGCCTTCAAGTGTGAGTTTCTCATTGCCTTTCCTAAGAAAAGACCCTGTATGGGAAGGGAGCTTGTGCTTCTGTTCCTAGGGAAGTCTGATAAAATCACCCACTCCCAAACACTGGGACTCAACTAATGTTTTCCATTCATACTGTGTAGTAATGGAAAAATTAGGTGGTTTATTAAACAAGATTTTTTCTGCAGAAAGATTTGCTCTCTTTCAAATGCTTTCAAATTCTGGGGAAAAAACTCTTTCTTAATCAGACAGATATTCCTTTTTTCTAATGAAACATCAGTATTTCCTAAAGAACACTTCTTTTCCAAAGAGTTCTAGTAGATATCTTGTGCCAATGACAAATTATGTAACTGACGATCATTTAGAGGTCAATATAGGATCTTGTGTAGTATAGGTTAGCCCTGCTGAAGTCCAACAAGGCATGGTCAGGAAGCAAATTTTCCAAGATAGTGTGAAGTCTGTACCACTGCACCACACCATCCTCTCTCTGCTCATGCCAGCCTCTTAATCTACAATGATTAATGTATTGAGTCTCATATATCTCCTTCCCCATTCAGATCAGGGCTGCATGCACCACTGGCCATGTGAGCATGGGCAGGAGTGTATTCCTTCTTCTAAACTCCTTTGCACATTTCCCACTTGCTTATGAGCTGCCCACTGTGGCTAGACAGGAAATTGCTTCAATCAAACAATTTCCCACTCTGCGATGATGACGTGTACTGCGACTTCAGTGCATGACTCCACTGCTAATTTAGCTTAATATGAATGTGCAACACCACAAAATCATTTGGCAACAGCAGTGATAGGATTCCAGCCAGAGCTGTTGCCATGACATGAAGGGGAATTTAATCTTCTATACCAGGGAATGTTTTAGCTGGAAATGCTATATATCTGAAAATAAGGATATGGTATTTTTCAAACTACAGCAAGTACGTTACCAATCCAATATGATATTACACTGATCATCCTGTAGTTTTTACAAATCCTACCTCATTACTTAATTCAATACCTTTATTTTGAATTCAGCTTTTCATCTGATTTTGATGGAAAAAGAAATGTCAGAAAATAGTATTCTCTGTGCTTCCTCAGACCTCTGAACAAAATTCACTGTGACTGTACAAGTAGAAAATACAGCAGCATTTCAGGTTTTCTTGCCATCTTCTAGACTATCATGTTAAAGCTGGATGCTAGAAATTAGAAAAAAACTTCTCCAGACATTGAATCTAATTCAATGCAAAACACTTGCTGTCATCTGCCTGTTTTCTAAAATTCTCATTCACAAGGTTCCCTGAAAGGGAAGGAGGTAAGATGATGAAAGAAAATTGTCTCTTTGCTTCAACCTGTTTTTAGTCTACCCTTTTCCTTGCTTAGACCTTGCTACTTTCATTTATTCTGGGTAGAATTCTACAAATGCTTCATGTCTCTATTGTCCCTTGTAGACCTCCACTAACAATCCAATAAATTGAATCTTTCCTGTTGAGTTAAGCCCCTACACTTGTTGGGGTTTGTCTGAGACCTGGTGTGTTCTGTTTCCATTGTAGAATAACACTAATAGTGTGTCTGCAGAGAGATACCACATCTTCAATCCACAGAGCTTCACCAGATGGGAATGAAAACCAAACAGGACACTCCATCCAAACCTGAGTGAAAAAACTCTACCAGCCCTCAAATCTGTATATGATTCCAACATGCTTTCATTGTTACTAAGGGTCATCTTTATGGCATCAGCCTTTTACACAGATGAAATTTAAAGTTCTATCTAGAAACTTAATTCCCAACTACACTATGCTGGATTTGCTTAGCAAAAAAAAAAAAAGAAAAGATAAAAAAAAACACAGCCAAAAACCCCCTCACTGTATATTTGCATCAAATATTCAGTAATAATAAGCCAGGCAGCACCTCTCCACTCACAGTAAGTCCTCCTCAGATTTCATCCAATCAACCTGTCCTCTCTCAGGGCATGTTTGCTGCTTTATCACTGCTATTTCTCAATGCTTCACGTCCTCCACAATGGTTCTTCAATAGCAGCACTGCCATCCCCACCTGGCTTCCAGAGTGGGCGGCTGCTTGGCCAATACCGCTGTGGGGAGAGGAAGCGATGGTATCTCTCTTTCCAACAATGCTGTAGCCAAAGCAAGTCACAGCTGAAGGTCTTGCCTTTTCCTAGCCTTCCTTCTGTCTGCTGTTCTGCCATCCTTCAGATCAGGCTAGCTAGAGTCAAGAGACTGGGAATTCTAAATCCTTCAGTAGACCATCTAAAGAGATAACCTTCCCTTTAAGCAAGAAAGTGCTCTGTTTAATTATCAGAGCTCTGTAGCTTGACCAGTTGCTTCTGTATACAGAAGATTTACTCATCTTAAGTGAGTGAACAAAGGAGTCAAAGCTAAGGTAGCCAAAAGTACAGACTTCTGCAATGAAAACACATCCAATAACCTCTAGAACGTACTAATAGAGCTGAAATCAGCAGGTGCAACAAATATAGACAACAACCTACCACAGGCCAGGCACCCCATGGGCATAATCTGCCCAGTAACTCTGCCCAAGCATAGGTTCTTATTTTTTTTTTTTCCCTAGAAGTCAAGAACAATTCAACATTCCTTGAGGTTCTGGAAAATAAACAAGCTGTGAGAATTACACCTGGGGGCAGTCCTACTTTGTTTTGCTCATTTATTTTATGTGTAGGACAGGGTAAGCACCTACAAATATTTTCCTGGCCAGAGAAGGAAGGCGAATAGTTGCTGGTTCAGCAGCTTGGCTGCTGAATTGCTTCACACAAATGAGATGCCCTTGCTCCTGTGCTCAAGCAGGCATGCAGTTAACCCTTATGCAAATGCCTGTCCACAGACCATGGAGTCTCCAGCTGGATTCTGCACACAGTAAGACTCTTTTCAGTGTCCAAAACCCTGCCCAAGCACATGTAGCTGGAACAAGGGATGGTGGCATCACTATGGCTAATGAATGCAGGCTATCAAAGAATGAAGGAACTTCTGACCTCAAATGTGTTTGGGAAGTTTTATCACCGTGCTTTTCGAAATTATATTCACTCTTTGCCCTGGATGCTTATGGGTGTGGAAGTGTTAAAGACTTAAAATGGGAAGGGTCAAGTTTGCTTAACCCTTGAATAGTTGTTTGCTGGAGACTGTTTCCAGCAGGAAAATCTGGATTGCACGTTTAAAGGAAAAAAACAGAAATGTAGCTAAAATCCTATGAGTAATATGACAGCTTAAGAAATGTGTAAAAACTGCTCCAAAACAGAACAAAACAATCATTATTTTTGCACTCCAGTCTGCTCCTAGTGGGTTGTTTACAAACCCCAGTAGGTTTCTTGATGTTTCTCTGGCTGTTACCTGCTGGGATATTCCTGTGACCTCCTTCAGCACCACGGAGCTAAACTCAAAACCAAATGGCATACAAGGCTTCCTTATGCTAACTGCAACAGGGAGTATTTTTCAGAATATCTGTCATCCTGAAGGAACAGGCAGGATTCATGAAGATGAGATGGTTTGCATAATTTATCTAAATATTGTAGATCCAGCTTCCTTCCATGCACACTCCTGGGCTTCTTCTCCAGAAGCTTGTTTCTGTAATAGCACAATACTCCCCTTCCAGTGCTATAAACTAAAAGAGGAATCCTTAAATAGAGATTTCCCTTAGAGTTTAGAGTCCTCTAGCTCCCCTAAGGGGAGTTTTACCAAACTCATTAAAGCTGATAACTCTGGCATTCTTCTTTGTAACAGTTCCACATCAAGTTATGCCAAGCATGTGCTGGTGGAAGACTTTTCCATCTTAACATCAGTTCACTCTGCTCCATCTTACCATGTCACATGATCCTATATCAAGCCCTAGTCTCAGTACAGAAGAATTTCCCAGATCATTTACTGTCTTTCAAGTTAAAAATCCAGCTTTCTTATGTACTTTGTTGCACCACAAAGATTTCTTTACTTACCCTTCACACCCAGCAGGTGATTAAGTCAGCTGACAGTGATATGAGCACTTCTCTTTCCCTCAACTGTCCCATAGCTGCCACTAGTGCATCACTTCCTGCTACCTACTGCCTACTGTGCCTCTCCAGTTCAGCCTTCCAACGTAATCATTGTTCTTCCTTCTTCAGCTACCCGGCTCAAAAGCACCTATTTTCCACTGACTGCCAGTTCTCCAAAGCATTTGCCTTGCTTTATCCCCTCGACCTGTCACACAGCCTCCTCCCATGCCTCACTTTTCCCAAAACTTTTTAACACAGATGGGGTTAAGGATAAAATGAAACAGCTGAGAAATGGGAAGGACAAAAGCATCTCATTCACTTCCTCTTTTTTTTTTTCTTCCCTTCTTTTTAAGGGAAAAAATCCAAACACAATTTAAAGGACTGAATATGGCTGAAATTACACTGCAAGGGACAATCTGTTCCAGCTCAGAAGGTGGTGGGACAAGAGTCCAAACAAAAGCAAATTGTCTATCTCCTATTGTAAAATGGAAGAAGGATAGTATTAATTGTCTTCCATTCTGTATGCAAGGGTTTGGCAAACCTGTCCTGGCTGCTGTATTACCATCAAAGCTGAAATGCAAAGACATATGCCCAGTGAGAAATCGTAAAAGCAGAGCAGCAAAAAGGATGCGGGGGCTGCAGGAGGAAAGATTTAAAGGGTAACTATGAATACAACTGAGCTTAAATGCATCTGCAAAAGAAAAGGGACAGCGATTTTCTTATCAATATTTGAAGGGCCTGCACAGCAAGGGGAGTTACCTCCTCCAGAAGAAAGGATGCAATTAGGAGCAGTGGATGAAATCACAGGGTGAATTTAAACTGCCCATTGTGAGGGGGAGAAAACAAAATTTTTTTACAAAGAAAGATATTTTAGGAAGCAGGCTTCCCATTGCCTGGAGTGTGGAGAACTAATCCAACAGAAGCACATTGCTTGTCTCAGTTCTGCACTGTCAGGGGCACACAGTAGCTGACCTAATAGGGTTTTTACATCTCTTCACTCCATGTTCTGGATTAAATGATCACAAACTCAGTATTTGTATGCATTTATTAAAACAGTTTATGATTGTACTCCCAAGACAGAGAGACTTGGGGTTGTTCAGCCTGGAGAAACCTTATAGCCCCTTTCAGTACCTAAAGGGGGCTACAGGAAAGCCGGAGAGGGACTTTTTACAAGGATATGTAGCAATAGGACAAAGGTTTGAAACTGAAATAGGGTAGGTTTGGGTTAGATATTAGGAAGAAATTCTTTCCTGTGAGTGTGATAAGGCACTGGCACAGGTTGCCCAGGGAAATAGTGGATGCCCCATCCCTGAAAGTGCTCAAGGCCAGGTTGGATGAGGCTTTGAGCAACCTCGTTTAACAGAAGGTGTCCCTGCCCATGATTGTCAGTACATGACAGTACATCTTAAAGGCCCCTTCCAACCTAACCCATTCTATGATTCTATGGCTGATTCTCTGCTCTGTGTCCCACAGCCTGGCATCACTTCACTTTCCTCTGTTGCCAGCACAAGTGATGCTTCACTTATTAATGAAGGAGTGGGTTTTTTAAAGCTTTTCGTATCCAAATATATTAAATCTGTCTTGGAGTTGTACTACTGTGTAATTAAATTTAATGCATTTGAGTTGGAGGCACAAATAAGGTGGATGCTGTAGTAGCAGTGTAATGATGGGATTTTTCTCCAGCTGATTACACACACCAGAGCATTTCCAATTTTCAAATTTTGACTCTAATGCTTCATTCCTGTTCTTTAGCAGGGGGTATGTGTGAGACAGAGACACGGGGTGCAAGCACTGAGCTGCTTGTTTTGTAAAAGTCAGTAGCTACACAGGGTATATGAACCCAGATCAATAGCTCACACCAGAAGCTGAGTGGAGGGACATTCAGAAAGCAGATTTATGTGGTAATTTGCTATCTAGTTTGGCCGGAGCTTACAGATCTGCCTTCCTAGCACACATGGACGTTATGGGAACTTGGAACAATATATCTAAATACCTAAAGAGCAGCAGTAGGATGGGGAAATTAGGAGTCCTGTCCCAGACACCTGCAGGCAAGAGGTTCGCCATTCCTCAGCTTCATGTTTGCATTTTTCTGGAGCTCAGGAAATTTCCAGTCTGGACAGTGAGGGGGGTAGCACTGACTTACTTATTTTGGAGAACCACCTACAAGTTCCAGTAAGTAATGTGTCCCCATACAAGGAAGCACATTGAAGAGTCCAGCCCATAAAATAGGATTTGGATGACATCTTTTTAGGTTCACTGAGATAGTTCATGGATTTTGATGCAGGAACGTCTGCCCCATATTTTCCAGATTACCTTTTGTGGCAGCTCAGTTGTCCCACACTTCACATTAATAAAAAATCAGAGAATTCACTCTGAGGAGAAAGAAGGTCTTGCTCTTACAGAGTCTTCCTTTATTTGTCTTGGATCATGCCATTTTCTTTGTTCACGTATCACCAGCACAGGATAAGTCCAGCCGGATGCACCAGTTCAGCAGCCTGATGTTTAAGCACATATTTACAGGAAAAAGGTATTCCCTGAGCAGCTTTTGACTCAGGACTCAGACTTTGCCAGGATGGCAGGGCCCAAGGGTTTCAGCCATTATACAGGGCCAAAATACAAAGCTCGTCTCCTGTCAGGCGTTTGGGTGGATGCCCGATTTATTTTCAGAGGCAGATTTTCTGGCTTGAATCTTGCATTTTAATGCCGTGTATTAAATTAAACACTACACAGAGAGCATCAAGGAAGCAATTCAGTTCTCTTGTGATGTACTGATTCCACTTACCATGTGCCAGGTATGTCTCATTGCCTTGAAATTTTCAACCACCACCGAACATTTCGATTTCTGTTCCCCTCTTGGTGAGCTTCTTGGGTACAAGGTATAAAGCACAAATGGCAGAAGTGTCCTCATTACAGCAGAAGTGTCTCTTCAAAGTCAACGTGCTTTAGGCACTTCCATAATTTTCATTCCCAAAATGCCCTTCACACAACTCCTGGCTTCAGTAAACAGTATGTTGCTAAGAAATGAGTTGTGTTCATAATAACTCTAGGAGGCAACCAGGAAAGGAGATGCATTTTTCCCACTGCCTTTTCTCCCTTGGATTGTGCAATCCCAAAATGCCCCATAAATAAAACCAGACACATATAAACATGCAGGCTCCAACCTCTGGCAGCAGTCCATGGTGAGACTTCCAGCAGCACCCACAGCCGGCCTCTGCAGCCCCAAGATCCATGTTCTGAATTTGCTCCTCATTATAACCTGTGCAACTAATTATGACTTCTTGCCCATACATTGTTTCTACTGAAAGCACATCTGTCCATTCCAAGCTTTCCTTTACAAAGACAGGTTCTTCAGTTTTCTCTCAGACTGTCATGCAATTTCCATTGTTCCAGGTATTAAAAGTCAGTCTCAGACATGAGAGTATAATGGCACACTGCCTTGGGAAATGGCAGTAAGAAGATCACTAAGGACCAGATTCTGGACCTGGTAAAGATAAGCTGTTTTCCTCCTGGAAACATGCTGGAGTAAAAACAGGAGATTTTCCATTTACACTGATTTACCAGTGGTTTGAAGTGACACTATAGTTCCTTGCCAAGCTCTCCTTTTCTTAGCACAAATAGGGACATGGGTCTAAGTTACTTGGAGCGTTTTTTCTTCTACAGCATGCCTGAAAAACACAGGCAAACAAAACAGTCTAAGAAATACTGAAGAATAAATGGGAATTAAAATTAATATTTGATAGTGTCTGAAAGCCAAGAACACTTTAAAATTTTAAAGAGAGCCCTTCAGGACCATGAAGATTCTTTTGGAGTTTTTTTTAATTTTTGCAAATTTTTGCATTTGAAGTAACAACCTTCAGACCATGGATGTGGGAAAGGGTCATTCCTGGGCTTTTTAAAGGAATTTTTGTCAAAGACTCATCTGACTCTGCATGCCCACACCTGACTCATGAATCTGCACATCAGACCATGGGAGATCTTCCTTCCCTCCCCTTCTTTCCTTCATCTATCAAACATCAAATCCTTCTCTATCTTCCTTGACACCCTTCACTTTATGTTCTGCAGGTCCTGCCACTTTGCAGCAGTCCTTGTTCTGGTATCTCTTCGCCTTATCAGACTGAATGTCTAATTTCACATCTGCATTTTGAGGTGCCTTCCTTTTTGCCCCTGACTCGCTTGCCATGTGAGAGCTGTGGCACAGGTCCCAGTTAGTCACTGCCCCCATGTCCCAGCAACTGCTGTCCGGGCTTTCCAGGATGCCTCCCACCCTTCCTGTGGGCAGCCCAAGGGTGCTCATGACTCCTCCCTGCCCTTGCAGCCCTCGAAATGGCAACCTTGAAGGAGCCTTTCCTGGACAAGGGATAGCTGCCAGGGCGCCACAATGTTCCAGCAGCCATCCTAATGAGGAAAATGTGTGCTTTGGGAAGTACTCTGATCCACATTAATCCTAGTGCTGTGCCAAGACACACATATCTTCTTTGTTCTGGGTCATGCCAGCACATCTCTCCAGATTTTCTCACAGATGACCAGGGCAGAGCAGCAAGTAACTGGGATTTATTGGTGTGCTTTAGCTCAGTGATCCTGCATGTACTACAGAAGGCTGCAGTGCCCTATAATGTATTAATATGCACTATAAAAACTTGTGGCTGGAAGAAAGGGGATAACTTTCACCATTCAGCATTTTCACACTCTTAATGGTAATGACTGTTCCCTCATTCCTGCCTCTCATCAGGAGCTCTCAAGGAAGCACCATTAAGAAGGCATATTCCAGTACAAGAAAGACATCAGGCACAGTTCATTTAAAAGACATATTTCAATAAAACTAATTTAACATTCAGATCAGAGATGCCCTCAGGGATTCTTGTGCTATGGCTCCAACACCCAGCTGTAGCCCATGTTTGCACAATATGGGTGTATAAGATCTGGAGATGCCCAGTGAGTGTGGATTTTCCTAAAATACTCTTAATATAAGTCAGCTTTTTATTATACTCCATAATACAGTGGTGTTCTGATATATGTTAGAATTATATAAATTACATTACATAAAGCAATCAGTTCTTCACTTGCACTCCAATTTACAGTACTTGCTTTCCTGGTAGAAATTGATAGTAACTTGATATTAGGATCCTCAGTGAACTCAAAACTGAGTTGGAAGAAAATTAAATTCAAAATGTTTACAGAGATATCAAACCTCACTGGAAAAATATTTTATATTTTAGTAGTATTCCACTTGCTTCTCTAAGTGATTCAATGCTTTAAGTAAATATTTTTGATTGCCTTAATTGTTCTAAAGAAAAACATTCAGATTCCAGTGGTATTTAGGAACCAGAATACAGATAAAACAGTGTCTATTAAACTGGGTAAATCATAACAGCTCCTTTTACAAATCAAATTGTTGGGGTTTGTGACCTCTCTAGGAACTTCACAGCAGTATTTTGCAGGTTCTGAAGAGAGTACCTGTTCACATGTTGTGTCTAAAAAAGAAGGTGAAAATTAGCTGCATCACTAAGCGAAAAGGACACTACATTTGCTCCAGAACCTCTTAAATTATAGTAAAACCATTCTGTGAGAAACACAGTATTTGAAATACTGGAAGTTACAGCAAAATATCAGCACATTCTTTTGAGTCAACTAGTTCAGACAGCACAGTGTCTAGATGTAAAAGACAATTTACATATCTGGAGGCAGCGTAATTCTTATAGCATATTTTGTACATCTGTCTTGGCTCCCACTGTTTTAACCAGGCACTACTATAAAGATACAATCAACAGGTGGACATGTGAATTGCCACCTTACATGAAATGAGTAGAGGGTGGGATCCAGCTCAGCAGCCCAATGAATTACTGGCCCTAAATCCACTGCCACAGAATCAGTGGAAGCAATCGCCTTTCCATGGAGGGAACTGTTTCTCTATGCACCTGCAGTTTAGGTGCACATCTTTTTTACACAGGCAAACTGGATTCCAGCATGTAATGCCAACCAACACTCCTGGCAAGCCATAGTCACAATATCCTGACTGATATTTAAGGGTTCCATCACCCATTGTGTCTGTATTACTTGTTTGCACCTCCTTGCCAGTCCACATTGCTCAAACAACCTTGATTTAACCCTGGACTGTTATGCATAAGGCAACAACTCTGCTTATTTCACAAAAAATTAGACCTACTGAGGACTGTCCTTTACAGAACTCTTGCTTACATCTATTAAAGCTTTTCTAGTTGGGTAAATATAACTAAACAAAACCTGACAGCAAAAATCTTAAGTTTGCCAATGAGGAATAATTGCATATTTCTAGAAAGATAGCACATATTCAATAATAGTCATTCATGCTAATTCATGGACTGCATGTTTTCAACTTTGATGGTTATAAATTATATACTGTAACTTAATAACTCAGAAAAATATGCTATCCTGGGAATAACAGAGGAAAAACTTAACAGCAGTCACCTGCCAGATGTAATAGAGAGTTACATATACAAATAGCAGCTATATTTTATATATTTTTTTTCTTTTTTTTAATATAAGTTAAACTTCAGTGCTACAGCTGTTTGATTCTGACAAATGTATAGAAAGTAAATATCTCTTAATCATCACTTTTGTGGTGCTCACTTATTTCACAGATCTATGGTACTGTCTGCCATACACTGGTGAACCCATGAGCCTTTGGGAAGTACAAATATATATGAGTTAATCCCTGCCACCACTAATGCTGCAAATCCAGAAGAGATGACCCACATCTTTGTATTCAAAATTGATTTACTTTCTCTTAAAAGCTTCTCTATCTATCAATGACCAAGTGTAAATGTAAGAAGGTCCTTATGGATTCATTTTACTCTTGTGTTTCTGCTTATATGCTACTAGAGAAATAAGAGTAAAAAGGTAGCCCAGAAAAATATGGTCAAATCATTGGAACACAAAAAAAATTGAAATTGCTTTTGTCTTCCTTTTGTTTTTCCTTTTCTTTGTACTAATCATCAATGTGATGGAAGTTTTCTGAATAGGGGAAAGGAAGAAAGGGTGAAGTGCCTCCACCATCTTCTGCAGTGTCTATCACCCAATAAAAGGTTTTTAAGCTTAAGATTCACCAGAGATGATGCTGTCTTGGCAGAAAGTTCCCACAAAACCAGCTTTGCAATATGGTGTATAGTTTTGGTCACCCCATTAAAAAGATGCTATTTCACTGGGTAACAGGAGGTGAAACAGGCTTTGGATGATAACCACTGTTAATTGTGGGCAGCAAGTGCATCTTTAAGCAGCAGCTGAAGCAAATCAAGTGGAAAATGCTCACTACTGCTTGGAAGTTAAAACTGATGAAAAAAAAAAATAGTGGAAGAGATTCAGGTATTAATGCACAGAATATAGAGCTTTATATCAAGGGATTTGCAGTGATGTGTGTCAGGATGCAATAAAGTTTTACCTACAGAAAAACTAGCCAAACTGTAACTCAGGCTACCAGATCACAACATAATATTGTCTCAGAGCAAGCCAACCTGTCAGCTTATTCCTACCAGAGCTGAAATGAAAATATTCAAAGCCAAAGAAGTTTTAGTAAATCAAAAGTCTGCAAATGCTTCTGGTGGTATAAAAGGTCATTGTTAGGTACAAAAATAGTTAATGTTTACAGCTGAGAGCAAGACATGGAGAAGAACCCTTCCCTTCAGGTTTCACTAAAAGAAAGCATAGATTTTTAGAGAGGTTGCTTTAAATAAGGATGCAGAGTTTCTCCTTAAAGCATCAGAGGCCATTCATTGTTTCAGCACAAAAGCTTAGGGACACTCCCCAACAGCTCAGCCTCTGGTGGGAAATTGGGTTTCCACAAAATCAACTTTCTATTCAAGGAAAAAATTCAATTTTGCCCAAAGCATTCAGGTTTCCTTTGGGAAAATCAAAACAAAATATTTTCTTCACTACATGGGCTTGACCCAAAACCAAATGTTTCAGTTTATTTTTCAGCTGAACAAGAATATTTTATTACAACTCAGTTCAACTTGAAACTGCCTCTGGGTGTGCTGTCATGGTGGATATAAATTGCCCAGGAGAATCTGGGAATAAGAAAATTTGCATCCAAGCCGGTTAGCTGGCCTATAAGAAAATATTATTAATTCAACAATATTAAAATATCGTATTTAGAACAACAAGACTGAAGCAAAATATTTGGACATTTCCAAACTGAAGTCCTTCACAACTTTTCCTCCCATTAAAATTTTTGATATGGGGAAAGAAATGTTTAAACAGTTAAAATTGCACATGAGAAAGATAATTAATTCTGACTTTAATTTCCAGCTAACTAATAAGTCCATCAGTTTATTCCACAGTAATTCCATTGAGTTCCACTGGAATGACACAACCTAAAGGGGTTTAAGTTACAGTGTTACCTATCTGACCTCAGTACATGTGTTTAGGCAGATAAAAGATGTATCTTAAGGTGCTCTGGGTTCTTTCTCACATTTAACTTCCCTTTGGCACTGTAAGTATGCAGAGGAACTTGTAGATCCTGAAATAATAACACAGTTAGAAAGGATGGTACCCTACAAATCCTCAGAAATATGGCACATCTTTCCAAAACTCATGGATAAATGAGATAATCAGGCTTTTAAAAGCAAGATACTAATTCAGCTTCACTTGGGATTGAACAGAGATTGAGACTAGCATTACTGCGTGGGATAGACATGAAAATTTAGAGAGCTTCAGTTAAACATATATATATATGTATGTATATTTTCTTGCAATTTAGTAATTACAGTTAAACGGAGTTTTTCCAGCTTTCCCTTCAGCCTCAACTTCTAATACTCAGTTGTCATTCGAAAGCAATCCAGATCAAATCAATACAGACAGCCAGTTTCACAGCAAAGACCCTACAACACCACACCAGTTACTCAGCTCAGGTTTACAGTCATCAGGACATAGGGCTCTGGTGCTGCAACACCCAGCTTGCTCAGGATCATCACCTGTGAACAGCAAGGCTGAGGGATACTGCTCCAGCATGGGTTTCAGATGGCTCATGTCAAGCTGTTTTCACCTCACTGCAATGGCATAGATCTATAAGGCCAAGAGGTCTGGAATGAGCTCAATTGCATCAAAAAGAGAGCAGGGGTTTTTAGTTATTTGTTCTGGTTTGTAATATCTAGCCTCTGATTTACATCCAACAGCCCTGATGAATGCAAACAGAGACATCAAACTGTAGTAGTCTCAACCACAAAACAAATTATTCACATTCCACTTGCCTTACTTTTAGATATCAAATTGATTGATTAGCACCTGCAGTTACTACTACATTTATTGATTACAAAATGCATTCAGAGCACCAGAGAGCAATGGCAAACTCAGAAATTGGGGATTTTTATACCTGAAACAATCCTAAGAGCACCAAATTTGAATTATGTAAACTAGGTTTTTAACTTCTCTTTCAAATAAAAATTGTTGAAAAGCTGCATTTCTAGGAAGTGTTTACGAGCACCATGCCAAGCATAAAAACCCTTCCCAAGAGAACAGAAAAATGTCCTACAAAAAAATTCCAAGCAGAGCTAGCAAACAAGGGAGAGACTGTCATGAGTTTGATATATTGGTGCTTTCCAGAAATTAAAAACCAATATATATAGTCTGTTCCCATGCCAGCTGTGTTTCTAGAGGCTGTTTTCTGTCTACCGCAGACCACATTATTGCCACTTCAAGCTAAGATTTCACTTAATTTACATAGGCTGGGATAGACCACATCTGTCTGCTTTCAGTGCAGACACACTGCCTGGAATTGCAGCTCTGCTGCTATTGACTTGCAAGCTCGTTTGTTTAAAATAGAAGATCATAGGACCTACAGCTTCCCAGAACTTCCCATCTTTAGGAAAAGCAACGGTCAAGGCTGGTTTAGACATGACTGATCACCTAGGAGTTGTTCCACACTGAAGTCTCAAGGTAGAGCTCATGCTTGGTTTTGCAAGGAGATGAGAGCCCTGGTACCCTCCTTTTGCTGGGCTCTGCAAACAAAGATTGAACACCTTTTTTGCTTGATACCTGCAATGATACCATGTGGAAGGAAAAAAAAAATTCAGGTTTTTGAGAGGAGGTGAGACAAATGACTTTTGCAGTCAAAATAAAAATCCTGAGATAAATAATAAAATAAACTCTTCATTAGTTGCACATCCAATACACTTTGCTAGAAGATAAAAGATCATGGATTTATTTCTGATATATCAACCTACATAAAAGTGGTTTCTGATTTATCCATGCTTCACAGGCAAACCTTAAAAAACTTTTCATACACCTCTGCCTCAATTTTATGTATGCCAAATTGCTTTCTGGGAGGACAGCTTATTTTTCAGAAGGCACTCAGACCTTGGGATAGACACTCATGTGTCTACAGCTGCACCAAAGTAAACAGTACAGTCCTTATATGAAGAGCTTATGCCTGTAGCTGTAAAGGTCTTAGGCAAGGAAACATTCAGCTGGTTTGCAATTCACTTTTACATTCTCGATGTCCAGAGTAGAACTGCAGTTTTAAATGAGTCATTGTACACCCCCAGCCATAGTGTTTGTCAAGGTCTAATTCAGCCAACTTTGGAAGAAATTAACTTCTGTAGCTGGTATGCAAATATGACTGTAAGTCAATTATCTCACTTCATAAAGACTGAACAACCAGCATTCACTGATCTCTCCTGCAGGGCAGTGGACTCTTTGCCAGGGTCTTCACTTTGAGTAGTAGTTCTCAAGGTTATTCCTCAAAGCTGAGAAATTCCTTGACTCAAGAGCTTCTCAGTAAGGGCTTATTATCATGCTAAACTTTGATATCTTATCTAAGTGACACAAAGGATTGATTGTGCACATATAATTCTTGAGACATAAACTGTAAAGGAAGTCTGGGACTAAGTTTGGAATTAGGCACACATACACTCCCTTCTGAGAAGGAGCTTAGAATACAAGGAGGTCTTTTCTGAACCTCATGACTCAACTGAAGTCTCCCTGCCTGTTTTGTCTGATTCTGTCCTCCTTGCCATAAATAATCAAGTGCACCTTGTCATTGGATCTTATTAAACCTGCCACATTTACCATCAAACTATGCAAAACCACTGTGTTTTATCAATAAAACTAACTAACTAAATAAAATATTGCTACTTCTTTCTTAGAAGAGACATCCATGACACACCCTTGACTGCCACATTATAGCCATCAGAGCCCAGTGCCAGCCTGCCAAGAGAACCCGACACCTGGGCTCCTCACAAAGGTTGTATGTAGCCCTAGCCAAGGAGTCTTGTGCCCTGTTTTGCACAGTAGCTGCACAGTAGCAGAAATGGAGCCCACCCTCTGCATCAGATACACACTCTCGTGTTCATGGGGATGGCTGCCAAACCCTCTGGAACATGGATACCAAATTCACTTGGTGAACACAGTAACCTATTTGGTTATTGCATGAAAGGTGAGAGGAAAGAGCCTCTTCTGGCTCCTTGATGAGACTGCCAGAGCTGAAACATTTCTTGCTAAACCCAGCATTATCACCTTTTTTTGCCAGTTTGTGTTGTCTGATGGTCTTTTGGCCGCACCTATGGGACTGCAACATTTTAGTTCTAGGATGACATAGTTCCAAGTCCCACATGGAGCTACTGCCTTGTCTGCCCCATCTTGCTGGGTTAATCTGGGAGTAAAACTGGCTCCAAAGAACTTCACTGTGAAAGACTTTCTATAACTGTACCCCACTGAATTGAATGGACTTCAGTGCGTGCTCTGAGACTCACTTTGGTAAAGTTTTATCCATGAAAAGATTAGCACATGTCAGCTGAGATGTAGTAATGCTCCTTGTGTTTGAAGACCCCTGGGATCTGCAGCAGGCTTGGCAGTGCTGTACATTTAGCTGAGCTATGGGAGCAGCCTGCAGCCCTCAAGGGCCTGCCAGGACCCACGGGTGCCTGGTGACACTGGCACTTCTCTGAGCTCTTACTGTAAACTGCCTGAGCCTGCCTGTATAAAGCCATTGCCCTCGGCATGGGGGAAATCTGCAATATATTTCAGGATGCGCAGGGGAGCAGCAGACCCACTCAGCTGAAATTTTGACAGCTGTAAGCCTCAGAAAATGTGGGAGCAGGTTTTGTTTTAGGTGGCAAATTGAAGAGTTGGCTATTTCTTCATGCGTGTCCTGGCAGCAGTTTTAAGGCAGAAGCAGTGTCAGGCTGGTTTGTTTTGCCTTTGCTGCGTACACGCTTTGCTTTACTAAACTGCTTCATGTGGGACACCTGCTTGGGACAGGCTGCTGGAGTTAGCTGTTACAGTCACCCCCTGACAAATGAGTATGACATCAGAGTGACTTCAATTTTTTATAAATATCTACTGCCAATTTGATTCACATGTCAGCACAGACCTGGAATTAAAACTGAACGGGACTGAATATTATGCCTGCCTTTTAAGGCTGGTGGAATTTCCCCTCTATATGGAAAAAACTTCTCACTTACACATTTCACTAGTATCTACCATTGCAAGCCTTAGATTTTGTCTTTCTCAAGCCTGCGTCCTGTACATCCCTGTAATTGCATGCAGCTGTTTGTGAGCTGTCCGCTGCAAATTGAAAGTGTGCATTGAAAAAGCCCCTGAGCAGAGAACCTCTGAAATACGTGCTGAAAAAGCTGCTGATTTACCAAAAGACCCTCTCTGCTCTGCCCTCTCCTGCCCTCCTCTGCTGTCGCTGCCTTGCAGTTTATGACATCCAGATAGTGGGAGGTCTGAAAATCCGAACAAGGCAGCAAGCAAGAAATTCCATTCCTGTTGCAATCAGCAATTCCTCTGTGAAGCCTGCTTTTTCGTGAGTGTATGAGCGTGCTTTCTTTTGTGTCACTTCAAAAAGGGCTCTGATATTATTGTTACTTTAAATGTAGCTTGCCCTGGGGCGGGGAAATGCACAAGGAAAGAGCCGGCAAGCAGCCTATCTCTCAGAAGAGAAGAGCAAGCCTCGCAGCACAGGAACTAGCTTCACTCAAGTGTGCAGTTTAGAAGTCAAAAAAACTATTTCAAATACCACCATTGTGGAGGAAACTGAAGAAAAAGGATACGAAACTGGCTAAACACAGTGAAGAATGTGGTAAACCAGGGTGCAAAGTGCATGTAATTGCAGAAAGTGGGGTCTGAAGTGCAATGTAAGTCTTCCTTAAATTGTATTCTTTTATAATAGTATCTAGCTGTTTAATTTCCATTCCGAAGTCATGCTGGGCCAAAAGGTACAATTAGCTACAAAAATCAGCATGAAGCAGAATCTGTAATCTCTTATATGAGGCTGAAAATGATACTGAAATACAATAGAAAGCAGAGACTATCAGCCATATTATGGAAGATGCACTATAAATAAGAACATATCTAATTATTTCAAAAGAAAGATGCTGGATGGAATCATTAATCAACTTTCTTTATAGAGAAGTGAGAGCTCTGCTGTTTAATGCAGCAAGCTTTTTTAATACTGCTGTGTTTAAAATTGTGTGATTACAGTTACCAATAGCAATAAGATGTAGCTCCAGAGGGGAGTCCTAGTGGTTGCAAAAGTTTTATCGCTTTTATTTCTCCAACATTTTTGCTCTCTGAAGCCTCAAGTCCACATTCTGTATCCTACAGCCTGGTTTTACTTTTCAGCTGGATTTTCAATATATGCCAACTCTGGACTTCCTATGGAACTGAAAACAAAACACTTCAGCTTTTGGAGTAGTTCTGGTATGTTTTTCTACATCACACTAGTGGCAAAAATACAGTATACAAAAGATTGTGCTCCCTCAACTTCTGGCATGAAGAGCTGGGGAATATAATGCCCAATGGTGACAAAAGGTGATAACTTCCTTCTTTTCACAATTTATCTCTGTGGTTTTGGACTCAGCAATGGATATTCTTTGTGATGGAGAGAGCTCTGTGAACCCAACTGCAAACTCCTTCATACAAATAAATCATGAGAGAAGACTCTACAGAAATGTTTATGGAGCTGGAGAAATTAATATATCACATCTCTGCAACTTGACTGTGAACTCTGACAACCTAACCAATCTTTCAGGTGAAAGTAACATGAGCCCACCGTGCTGCCCTTCACAGAAAAACTGGCCGGCTTTGCTGACAGTGATAGTGATTGTTTTAACCATTGCAGGAAATATTCTTGTCATCATGGCTGTTTCACTGGAGAAAAAACTACAGAATGCCACTAACTATTTTCTAATGTCACTTGCAATAGCTGATATGCTGCTGGGTTTCCTTGTCATGCCTGTGTCGATGTTAACCATACTGTATGGTGAGTATTAGCTGTATAACCTACTATATGTATTGACAAGCCTTAAACATTGCATGCAATAACATCCTATTGTTATTATGATTTCATTCTCTTACCACAGAAAATTGTTATCTCTCCATATAAGTTGAAATATATGTTACTGGTTAATGGATGGAACAGGTGAAGTACTTGAATCTTTTTCTACTTTGTATTTCCAGCTGCAGGCATTTTAAAAACACTCCAGAACATTAGTTTATCACCCAGTTGTCAGATGAATTGTCTTAAAGTGTATATGAAGATGCTTTGTTCTTTCTGTTGCTTTCAGTTTTTTTCCCTGGCTCATAATTTTCATATTCCTAATGAGAGTATGGGGTTCTGCCAGTTACTTTGCTCTGCAAATATGCACTGAAGCACTAATGACTAGTTTTAGATTCAAAGTAGGCAGCCCCCTCAATTATTTTTAATGAAGTAATACAAATGTAAATAATTTTCTTATCACCAATACCCTGCTTAGACATTGACTTACTAGCAAATGCTGGAATAAATATTGCAGGAGTTAAGAAATGGATGGGCATTAATTCTGCCTGTTTAGTAACATTTACAAATGTAAAACTATAATTTCTTAAGAGAAATTATTCAAGTTAATAATGACTCACAGTTCATGCCCTTGCAGGTGATTAATAGCAGATCTTTCTTCTCATTTTCACCAAAAATCATTTGCAGTCCAGCTCACGTAGGAAAAAGCAACACCCTATGTGTTCAGCACCAATTTTGTAAGGCTGTTAGTATCCATAAACTTCAGAAACGAGTCTTCCAGTGCCGTAACTGAATTGCTACAGTTCAAAGAGAAGCTAGACACTGTCAGGAGGAAAGTGAGATTCTTTGGAGAGATTTCTATTACTTCACTATTTTGGGACTTGAGGTCCAAACATGAGCCTGTGACTTAAGGGAGATTTAATCGAGAAAGCTTGAAGTTTATTTTCCGTTTTCAGTATCTCTACACAGATCGCCCTCAGTAGCATTTGCAAACTGCATTTGGCATCAGTGACGGCGAAATACCGTGATTTATCGTATTAGTGTGCGATTACCTTTGGCGGGAGAAACGGAGCGAAACAGAAATTGTCCGATGGGTGAGATTTAAGTCATGCGTGATTCCCTGAGGCAAGCAACAGGGACTCCTGCTGGCCAGGCTCTGCTGCCGAGGGAAAAGACGCCCGAAATGCGTGTCTCGGGAAGGATTTGGGGTTGGGGCGCTGGATGCCTTTCCCGCACGGCTGGAAGGCGGAGCCCGCGTCCCGGGAAAAGGCTGCGCCCCCCGCCTTGGCGACGGCCGGAGCACAGGAGCCGCCGGGCGCCTGAAGGCGCAGGGGAGGGGGCTGTGTCGGCTTTGCCTCCTCTCTCCCTGCTTTTTCCCTTGCAAGACCAGGAATGGAAGCAGCATAGCTTGGGGTGAAAAATCTCCTGGCGACACACATAGGTACCAGGAGAACCATCTTGGTGTGGTGCGCCATCAATCTCCAGGATGATCAGCCATGGAGAGAAACCTTCTCTTCCACAGAACCATTTTCACGGCCTCAGCTGCTCAACTTCAGCCATATCACCTATGATGACAGTCTTGAGTCCAAACTGGAGCCCTTTGCAAGCACCTGCTCTGCTGAGACACCTCCAAGGCTGTGGAACAAGTGTGCTCCACCACCCCTTCTGCAGCCCCTTGAAGGGGTATGGTGATTATTTTGCTCAAAGGAGAGATGATTTTCTTGAGAGCTTTACAGCTGCTGCGGGCAATTCTGGTTCAGGTGCCCAGCCATGACAGCCATGTACCTGGCCCAGGCGGCACCTTTTGGGAGGTGCTCTCCACCAACCCAGCAGCCCCATAGTCTGCTGAAAAAGGCAGCACTCAGTAAGTCCTGCCAAGGTGAACGTGTCTACAGAGCAGAAAACTTTCTGGAGGATGTTGTAAGGATGCACCTTATTGCATCTAGAGTTTTCTCCTCTCATGTACTTTCCCCTTTCTTGAATCTCTAGTCTCTAAGGAAGTTTATCTGGCAGATGCTGTTTTGTCCCTGCACCACCCTGGTTTATAGCAAAGACAAAAAGTCTAGAAGGATATGGCAAATATGTTTCCAAGGGTCACTGAAGCAAGAGAACAGATGTATGTTGTCAAGTGTAAAAATACTTTAACGGTTTTTCCTGTGTAAACTGACCTGGCCTGACAGAGAGACACTACTGAGAAGTCATGCCCCTGAAAGCCAGACATCACATAGCACTCTCCAGGGACCAGATTTTCCAATAGAAACCAGAAAACATGATAAAATACATCCATAAATGCTGTATGGCTTGTCAGGGTCAGCTCATATTACAGCAACCCAAGCACACCAAGAAATAGGGTCTCCTCAAGGCTCACTGAGACTAAATTTAATTAGGCACAGACTTACTACCTCCTCTGCCTCTCACTCCATTCCTGCTGTTGCAAATCTTGTATTGCATCACCAAAGGAGACTGGCACTCCCCAAACTACTAGCATATTCTCACAATACGAGGTTTGGCATTGCCCCATGCCACACCATCATGGGCACCTTGGGTACGCTCTAAATTAAATCACTACAAAATAAAGACCCTGAAAACTGCAAAACTTGCTCCAAGGAGAGCTATTAGTGGTGCCCTGTAGGAATAGAGGGGCTTTTGAATGGAGGTCCTGCAGGGCTCCACTTAGCCTGTGTCTGCTCAGTACAGCTTCTAACAACTTGTGTAGTGTGTGGAGTGTGAGATTACACAGTTATCCAAAAGCACCAAGCTGGGACAGGTTACAAGCACTCAGAGGGACAGGATGAGAATCATCATCAAGAATCTGGACTTCTGAAGAGAAAGCCTGAAACCAACAAAAAACATTCATTGAGGATAAGTGCAAAGGGAAAGAAGCAAGCCAGCTTCTGCTGGGGAAATTTGTCCAGGCTTCAAGGATGCTGAACAAGATCTGGCTGTCAAAACATGCTAAACGTGCTTCACTAGCATGATACTTTCATACAAAAGGCACTTACCGTTCCAGGTTGCATAAGCAAAGACATTCCCTTCAAGATCCATGAAGAAATCTTGTATTTCACTGAGCAGTCAGGAGGCCTTTGCAAGAGTACCAAGTCCTGTTTCAGTCACTGAATGGTATACAGGATGCAGATAAATTAAACAGATTCTAGGACAGAGAAAGAAGTACAAAAGTTTTAAAATTATGATCTGTAAGAAAAAGTACATGGCTTTTCTTAGACTGGAAGACGAAAAAATTAACACAAAACTAGGCAAGACATTATAGCCATCTCCCAACAGCCTCAAGAGAGAAAAGTAATCAATTAATCTTCATAGGTAGAAGGAAGAATAAGGAATAAGGGCTTATTTTGCAAAGAAGCTGTAGGTTGGATATTGGTAAACACTAATGCATCTGCTTTGGACTGCATTCCCTGGAGGACCCTATCAATATTCATTGACAGAGGGAAGATCCTTATTTAGATATGTGGTAGAGGCCTAAAGACAGGTGAGATAAATATCACTGGTATGCAACAAAATAATTTTTTTTAGCTGCCATTAAATCTAAAATTTTACTTTCAGAATTGAGGCAGCTTTGCATATCAGCATGTTGATAATGCAGTAATTACATGGATAAAAAGTCCTGAAACAAAATTGAGAACTTGCAAGTTTACAATGACAAAATTGATTCTCTTTCCATAGATTTGCTGCCAAAAATGTTTAATTCTAGCATCAAGCACTAGCATTATACAAATAGAATTAAAAAGAAAAAAACATATGCTGCCTGTAGCCTGGGAAAGAAGCAGAGTTAACCCCAAAAGCTACAGTTAGAAGGCTGCAAGCAAACAAAAATATTTTCTCAAAACAGTGTCAGGCAGCTTCTAAATGTATCATTTAGAATGTATCACTACTTAGTACTTACTACTATCCTCCTAGAAAGATACATGGACTAAGACATGTGTCACAACAAAAGATATATGCCACATCTTTAGCTGATGCCAACTTTCTCTTGTGCAGGATACGAATGGCCTCTACCTAGAAAGCTCTGTGCCATTTGGATCTACTTGGATGTGCTCTTCTCCACCGCGTCCATCATGCACCTCTGTGCCATCTCACTGGATCGCTACATTGCCATCCGAAACCCCATCCACCACAGCCGCTTTAACTCAAGAACTAAGGCTTTTGCCAAAATAATTGCTGTTTGGACCATATCAGTTGGTAAGTGAGGCAATATTTCAGCATGTAATTGCAGATTTCCAGCTTTTGAGAGGATTGGAAATACATATTGCAGTCAAAAACTTTATTCTCTGCCTGCAGTATTTTGCTTTCCACACTCTAAGAACTGCTGTAATGTAGTAATTATGCAATGGAAATCAACAACAGCAATGGGAAATGGAGGAGAATTGAGCAGCACTGAAAGAACATAAATCAGTGGTAGCATAACTGCATTCAAGTTTATTTTAAAGATATTATTTCCCATATTGATTATCCATCATTACCTAAATATCTGAAAAGAAAAAAATTAACTGGAAAAAGCATTTCTCTGTTTTATGTAAGTCAGTTGTTCCCAATTTCTTTTGAAGGTAATTTGCTTAGAGGTTTTTCTTATGGGCAGATCTTCTCTGCCTTTCTCAGTGTGTATGGTGTGGAATTTATGCATTTGGTTTAGGAGATAGCAGATACTGTGTACAGTGTTAATGAGGGGAGTCTCTCCAGGGGACAGTTCAGAGTTACAGTCTAAAATAGGTGTTTCAAATGACCCAGTACAGGAATCTCTTTTTGCATTGGAAAAACCCAAAACTAGGCATGGGAGCACTGATCTTTCATTACCATCATGGCAGCATGTCCAGAACAGTCTTATGGCATGGGATTTGGAAGAGTTTAATGTCTGATGCCATTAGGGATTTCCTCATACACCTGAGGTTGGAGGTTCTCAAATGCTTTGAAAACACAGGTCTCTTTCAGCACTTACGATTTTTTAGACCCTTGAGCATTAGCAGCTCACTTATCCAGGGGCAGGAAAAATTCACTCTTTTGCCCTGGAAGAGATGTGAGGTGTCATCAATCAAAGGTAATTAGCTCCTTCCTGGTGAATACAAATTATTGCAAGTGGTAACTGTGATCCCTTATCACTCTTCCCAGAGGAAGGAAAGGAGATGATGCCCAACAAGCTGCCAGCCTGGCACTCTAAACTGTCTCCTGGTCTCCCTCTTGATCCTGGCCCAAAGTCTGAGAAAAAGCAGTCTAGGATTGTTAGGATTTAAAATACCTGCATCTTCTGCTGCACAGCAAGAAATTGTGGGAGTCCTCACTCAACAGGAGGACAGTTCTGCATCCTCCATGACCTGATGAGGTTCAACAGCATCTGGCTCTTGGGTGCGTTCTGCTGATCAGATGTCTAGCACAGGCCAGGTGAATACCACCTTAAAAATACCTAGCTCTCAACTATAAAGGAAGCCTGTAGTGATTCAGATGTAGATGTCTTCATTTAGATTAGATGAATCATAACTTGTCTCTTCTACAGTCACATTTTTTAATCCAGTAGAAAACATATTACCTACTCTGTCCAGTTTTTCCAATTTTTGACATTGGTAAGTGCAAGTATTTTCAATGCATTTCTCTATATAACATAAATAAGTGAAACATTACTTAAAATTGTGCATACTGTGTTTGTCTGCACTTGTGTGTGGTGCCTTGTGCTTAGTGTGTGTGAAATTACTGCCCTTTTTAAATACAAATTCACAGAATGATCAGAGTGACCATTCCAGGGGCAAAACAGTGGTCCACCCTGCTCAGCATCTTTTCTCAGAGAGGGGCTTACTGACACAGTATCTGAATTAGCTCCCTATTAAAAGGAATCCAGAAAAGAAATGTGTTATTCTAGCCTTATTAGTCAGAACATGGTTTATGTTCTGTAGCAGGAGGGTTTATTTCTCCGATAGCTTGGTATTTTGTCTCAAAAGTTATGGCTTTTCTTTGCAATAATAACTAACAACATATCCATTGTAAAAACACCTTTTCTTCTCTCTGGAGAAACTTTTTTCTAAGAGTGATGAGATGAGTCACAGATGTTACTTGTTATTATGGCAAGTGATAGCAACGTGGTCCCTGTTAATATAACTCTGAAAAATACAACTCCTTATTTTATTGGAAACCACTCAAGTGTGACATGAGTGAAGAGGACAGCATCCTGCTTTACTGCAGCTGGATAAGGACATGTGTAAGGGAAGAGCGGATGTCAGGAAAACAGGAAGGGTTATAGGGTAAACTCCATCTCATTCACACATTACATGTCACAAAAACAGTGAGAAGGTTAAATAGGTATAAATGAACGTAGGCAAGCACACTTCATTGGGCAGGAATGAATTGGTACTCAGCTGGTTTCTAGTCTCATGGAAGCAAGGGGCATGGGGAGACCGTCTGAAGGAAGACTGGTTGGTTTCCAGCCTGGCAACAAGCTATGGCAAATGGGATGTGCTCCAGAGGACAGATAAGAAAGCAATCACATACAAAACTATAAGAAACAGATGAGCCAGTCACTGCCAGGCTGGACTAAGTTTGCACTGTGGCATATCACTATACTAATAAAGAAAAATGACACTATTATAAGAAATCTTGACAGGTCCCAGATCACCCATGCAACCTGCTGTCAGGCAGTCATCAACCCTTATCCTCTTGATCTGCCACCATCCAGCTAAGAACATGTAGGAAATGGGTTTCTGAAGGTGCTTTCTATATCACTTACTAATAGGAAATATTTTCTGAACAAAGGTGTGCTTCATGTATCATTTACCAGCCTCCAAGCTGCCAGTGCTACTTAGACTGACAGGGCTATAAATTATTTAACTCTTTGCATTTTCACATAACTGTAGCTGAGAACTCTCACTGGGATGAGTGAGGTGAGGATGGTGAGATACTAGCATAGGCTGCCCAGAAAAGCTGTGGCTGCTCCATCTCTGGAAGTGCTCAAGGCCAGGCTAGATGGAGCTCTGAGCAACTTGGACTAGTGGAAGGTGTCCCTACCAGTGGCAGGGGAGTTGGAATGAGATTATCTTGAATGTCCTTTCCAATCCAAGGCATTCCATGATATCTGGCACTGGCAGAGCTGGTGTTGAGTACAACACACCCTCCACAGCACACAATGTGGCTACCCTCTCACTTACAGATTCAGATCCAAGGTTTTGCTCTCCTGTCTCAGATAGATATCCTTTGACTACCCTATGCTCCTACAGTTTCCAGTTGAGTGATGACCTGTGAACTCTCCTAATGTATGAGATGGAGGGTAAAAAGCAAAAGAAAGAAATTAAAGCTGTTATGTTCCCCTGTGGAGAGGTTCATTTTAGCAGAGGAAGAGGGGGGAAACAGCCAAAAGTTGTGTTTTGGCAGCACATTTAATCAGTTCCACTGACCATGCAAAGAGCTCAGGCTGAACTCAGCAGCACTGATGAACATACAGTGCTGTTGGATGTTGCCTTCTACCACCCTCAGTATGGAAACAAACTGTTTAACCCTACCACTTGTCTTTCAACCTTCTGTCTTTCAACCCATTCTTTTTTCTACAAGAGGATCCTTCTTCTATTGCCATTAGAATTTAATTTCACTAATAGCCTTTGACAAAACAGTATTTTCAGAACTTTCTGGAAATCCTGGAACATTATATCTGCTGGATTGCCCTTATCTACATGCTCACTGACTCCTGCAAATAGTTCTATCTCATTTGTGGGGCATGGGTTCTACCTGATTTGTGGGGCCTGAAGAAGCTCTTCTAGTGTTTCCCAACCCTCCTAGATTATAGCTTCTAGTGTACCTGATAAATTACACTTTTGTTCACTAAATTTGTAATTTTCCTTTCATTCACTAAATACACAAATATATTCAGTTCATTTTAACCAAAGGCAGTCAGTGATCTTCCTTCCATTGGCTTCAGTGACATATGAAGCATTTAAAAAACAGCAGAAGAAAAGCACAGATCGTTTAATTTACTTGACTTCTGAAATCTTGATTTTCTCAGGTAGAAAAAAAAAGTGCTAACATTTGTTTTTGCTTTTAGTGGAAGAAGAGCATTTAGCCAGCAGCCTTTGTTTCAGTAGACCATGTAATACCACAGGCAATTGGTTTAAAATTGATTCTAATTACTGTAACAGATTCTAATCATGTCTTTAATTCTTAAATCATTCAGTACGCACACTGGCTAGATAATTAGATTATTTGTAGCTGTTGAAGGCAAAAGCTCATTAAACCCTGAAAATTATTTCATTTGTTTTAAAGCACAGAGGCCATTATTGAGAAAAGGTGTAAAAAGCCAAAGCATTTCCCCCGCTAGAAAAAAGTAGAATTTTGAATAGAACTGGAATCTATAGAAATGCAAATAGAGCCTATACTGAAAAATACATGTAAAATACCTTTAAGTCCTAAGTGGGCCAAACAAACACATTGATCTGCAAGAGGCCAACAGTGTCTCATTCCCTCCTTGAAAGGGTAACATAAAACAATTACAGGCATGAATATTAAATCCTTACATATAATATCCCCCAGTTCTTATTTATTTCTATTCCTCTGTTAATGGTCTAAGTAAGGTGAAGTCTGATGATGCCTAAGCACTCCAAGCTGAGTTTTCTCTTATCATTTCTCACTCAGCCTACATATCTATTCACTGCCTTCAGGCTGTCTCTGCACTTCCCAGTCACTAACAACTTAGATTTATTCAGTACTTTTCATGCAGAAAAAAAAAAAAAACAAACAACATGGATCTGGATGAAGCTGGTAAAATACCTCCCACCACATAAATCTGAAATTTTGCCATTGCTTTTGAGGCTTCAAAAATGAGAAATACTGTAACATATGAAGCAATGTTCTCCAAAGTACAGGTGTACAAATCAAACCCAGTGCAACTGAGCCCCCAGATAATTTGGCAGTGTGATATTTTATGCTGACACAGAGGCTTACACCTCCTTCACAGGCAGCCTGCAATTTCTCTGCACGACTTCTTGCTGCCTCACAATATATGAAGGGCCAGGGAAGCAGCAGGGACTGGGAGAGTTCAACCACCAGTGCCTCTGGATTGTGTTTTGCTGACAGTTTTGGCCTCCTTAGGCTCAGCCTTCTTTCTGTCAAGGACAGCTTTCATTTGAAATTCCCTTTACAGTTTTCAAAAGGCATAAACAACTAATCAACTGCTGGCTGGGAGTCCCTGTCCTGAATCTATTACATATCCATTTCTTCCTGATGACATAATTTGTCATTTCAATCAAGCCTAATTTAGGGATGCCTTCACATAGGAAAAGACCATTTGTTGTAACATGGAATATACTGCCAAAATATATAAAATTGCCAATAATTACACACTGAACTGTACTCTAACAATAAAGCTTTAAAGTTTAGCACCTAAATTTGGAAGTGCTGGAGTGGAGCTAAACTTGAAATATCTACTACACTACCCTCTTTCCCATCTAGTTATTCACTCTGCTTCCATTTCTTCTTTTGAAGACTTGACTTTGCATTCTTAGCCGTTTTTATAATCATTTCCCCAGGGAACATTTTTAAAATTTTTATCATATTCCTGAAACTATCTCTCAAAGAGTGAACATACTGCTCGCTCACTCCAGCAGCAAGATCTCAGGAGCAAACATTGTAGGTTTTGTGTTTGGGCAATCCTGGGACCTTCACCATTTGTGGATGTAGATGCTACCATAAAAATAAAATGAAGTTGTAAAAATTTGTTGCACAACATGTAGAGGAATTTGCATCAATTGTAATGAAGGGTGTTGGCATGAAATTTCATTAATAAAGTATTAGAGCTTCAGAAGCATCTCAGAAATAGAATCTTCACTGTATTTCTTCAGAGAGACACAATGTATGAGGTTTAGTAGTCAGCAACAATTATGTCAGTAAAAAGTTCATTGCCATACTAATGACTCCTAGGGTAGTGACAATTAATGAGAAAACAAGCCCTTCACGTACAGGTTGCCTGAGGGAAGGTAATGGTCAGTTCCATGGGAAAGAAACATTCAGTGCTGTGATGCACATTTCTGAGTTGACTATCATATGTATTCTGGTTATGAGCCATTACTTAAGATAGTTCTGAGAAAGAGACACAAATATCCTACTTACTTTGATGTAAATCATCTCTGTATTTCCCATGTAACAGAACTCTTTGATTGATTTGTTCTTCCCAGAAGAGTTTACACATCCATCAGATCAAGAGTTTACCACACATATCTCCCTCCCATAACTGCAAAGGTTCAAAAACCCTGCATTTTGAACTTGTATATGTTTTTTCATCTTACAAGGAGGTGTTACTAACATAACATTTTTCTTTATGGAAGAAGATCCTTAAAGGAATGTTAATGATTTAACTGCTTTCTAAATTCTCCAAATTTGGAAACACAGAGATAACGAAATGGAACACGGGCATGTGTCCATAGGGACATATTTGCAAACCAGAGACACTGAGCAACTCGGCACTCATCTGGGTGGGGGAGAACACATTTTACCAGTAATTAAGTATCATCAGAGGAAGAATATGTTCTTTGGGTAATTACATAAGAATGAGATGAAGGAGTTTGCCTATGAAAAAGGCACACATTCATTTTGTGAGCACTCCTTTTGCAAGAAGCATTCTGCCTTACAGGTGAAAAAGAGAATGAGGAGTGGTCATAACATTAATGTGTGGCATTTCTTTCTGCTTTGGTTTTATTTTTAAAAGCAAATTATAAACAATAAAGCTGTATTTTTAATAGCACAGCAAAGTGGGAAGAACCTGGTTAGTCAAGGTGCTGGTGAAAGAAATTATTGTCTTTTTTTTTTAAACTTGTCTTTGTTTTGAATACCATAAGGACCATGGCTTTACTCTACTTGATGAAGCCTCAAGTTCATTTGGACCAGGCCTGTCCTATTATCAGGTTTTTTTAAATGAATAGGTAACTGTTGGTTGGTGCCAATCTGACCTATACTCAGCCAGTCTCGCTTCATAGGGTACAACAGAATAAATGGAATGTTTTAAGGAAAAAGGCAATAATAGCACAGTGTCTATTATAAGTTACTACCCCCTCTCTGAAAGGCTGTATTTTTTAGCCATTCATGGTCCCAACACAGCATACAATACATACAAGTATTCAGAATGGATTCCCCATGCAGAGAGAGAAGGATGAGCCTGGGTCCTGCACAGGATACCCTTTTCTACAGAAAGTGCAATGTGAGATGTTGCAAAGGGCAGAAAGGATTTGTTCACAGGCCTGCTCTAATCTTTCTTCAGTAGGTCTCTACAACAGTACATGCTCAAAAGAGGATCCCATATTCACCAAGAAATTACTTGAGCATCTCTAGTCAAAGGAGCTGGATTTTGGCATAGAAAATGCCACATGGAATACAAATGAAAACAAAAGAAGTGTACAAGGAATTATGTTAGGATTCATAAACTGTACAACAGTCTATACACTGTAACTGCATTTATTAACCTTCTAAATTAAAAGTAGTGCTGTTAAAGTAGCACTGTGTTGCATAAAAGAAAATGTTAAGAAAAGATAAAATTTAATTAATTTTAAAATTATACAGAACAATATCACAAGTTCCTTTATTTTTTAAATTTGACTTAAGCCAGGTGTTGTTTAATGATGTTAAGAAAGATTCATGTACCACATAATTCTTCAAAATTAAATCCTTATATTTATCTTTATCAGCTGGAACATTGCAAACTATTGAACACTCAGGCTGCAATTAACTTTCCTCACACATTACCTGGTTTGTGCCACTGGCATCCCTTCAAAGCAGAAGCTCAGCTAATGAAAGTCAGGGATTTTGTCAGAACTGCAACAACATATTCCTAATTACCTGAAACAAATTTAGAAACACCTGTCAGGTGATTTTGCCTATGATGTCCTCCAGGGTCATTGAAGGAAAATAGCTTGTTGAGCTCCTGTGATGTCCTGAAAGCAGTCTGTAGCATCATGGTAAGGGTTCTCTTTTCTGCCTGATCAAATTTGGAATCTGTGTATTTCACAGTATTCAATCCTACCTTTATGTTGGAAATAAATCACACTCAGTAGGAAGACTTATTTCCTTTTAGCAGAACACAGCCCTTGTTACGACTTTTTGTATTTGATCTGAGTTTTGAAATGTCAAATTGACTGCTATTGCCAGGACCATGGACTGAGCTGAACTCGTGAGAGAAAAACGGTGTGATTTTAGGTCCCAGGTGCACTGAGTGAGCAGTGTAAATTTCCCCCTACAAGCATAGGAGTACTCAGAAGTTTTAGATTGAAAGTTCCCAGTTAAATCCAGCCCTGCCTTGCAGGACATGAAGAAGTCACCCCTGCATTTCCTGTTGCAAGGACAGTTTATGTATTTATTTTTCATTTTCAAGGGGCTTTGTGACATTAAACAGAAAGATAAGCCTAGGGATCATGCTGTAGCACCCATATAGACACCAGTAGATTGGAAATATGGGCAGATATGATCCCTTTTTTTCTCTTCTGCAACACTGTTATCTTGTAAATGTGACCAGGGCATTGACTGGTTTCACAGAGTTCAGTCGGGGTGAAGGGCATTAGCTGCAGGGTGAAACATACAGCATAGGATCCTGTCTCATCATCATTAGACCTGTGCAGGTCTCTAAGCTGCTTCTCATTCTGTTTTTCCTTCCAAATTATCCATCACATCAGGACATCTATCCCAATAGCTATCCAACCATTATTGCAGTCTCCTTGTACAGCTAGTAAGAAGCTGACCATTTGCTTATAAAGCATCTTCTGCAAGCAACCACAAAAGGAGGCATGGACAAACAACTGGGACATGGTCTGAGGTCTAGAAAATCCTGAAGAATTACAGTTTTTGTTATCTGTGCCCTTCAGATGGAGTGTGAAATTATTGTAAAAAAAAAAAACTTTAATAATTTTTTAAATTATCTGATAGCTACATTCAGTCTCCTTTTAAACTACACAATGAGGCCAAGTAGCACTGCTGAAGAAATCTCAGAGATACATACAGAAATGTCTATTCAGTTCAGTGAAGGATTAAGGCTGAGTTAGGAAAATTATCAGCATTCAACAAATCACACCATGTAATAATTAAAAGACAGAGATATAAAAACTGGGATATTAGGGGATCTTGTTACTTAGACTGCTCCAGGAGGCATCACATTGTTTGCTTATGGTAGTGGAATATCTAAGATCTTTCCATAATTTCTAGTTTATTGCTGCTATAAGTATTTTTTAAGCATTACTGTGTACGTAGCATATATAGCACATAATAAATTAGCCCTGAAGATGCTTTAGGAGCTTCATAGCTAAAAAGACAAACTGATAACATCTGATCTAGGAAGATTCTGTAAAAAAGGTATGGTATTTCCTTCTTCTCAAAGCACTATTATCACCAAATCTGGTCTCCTACGGGCCTGAACAATGAACATTGCGAGGCCATCTGACATGGAATACAGAAAGGTCCTGTGCTAAACGGAAGGGATTTCACAGGTGGCTGGAGTTGATCCTACACAGAGGCTCTTTTCCTTTGTAAATTAATATATTTACCTAGGCCAATGACAACTATTAATTTGTAACTTCTTTTGAGTAGAAATTAAACCATTGCTGCTGGGAACTTTAAAACACCAATGCAATATAAACAACATTAATTGAGAACGCAGAAACAAAAAGGAGGTTTGACCCACTCTGATGCATTTTGCTGAGCCACAGAAGTAGCAGCCTTAAACAGAATGAGAAGAACTTTTTCCCTCTGGGCAGAGATAGGCTGGAGACCTGTGGAACCCCTTGCAAATTTTCAGACTAGATATTAAGGTCTTTATTGTAAGGCCAGTCAATTTTCATCACTACTAATCACCATGGATGAAGAGGTAGATAGATACACAGCTGTCATCAGCCTATGTCCCCTGGAGGAGAACATCAAGCCCAGCTCCCTTCCAGCTCCCAGAATTGTAGCTGCTGTCCACCTTGGACTTGGGCTCTGCCCAGCCAGCATCCTGGAGCCAAGCTGCTTCCTCAGCTTCCTGTCCACATTTAGCCAGACACCACCTTACAGTTCACTCTTTCCAGGCTCAGGGACAGTCCTAAATCTCAATCTCACCAAAGACCAGACTGCAAGAGGAGTAATTTAATCTCAGATATGATGTGGCAATGTGGTGCCAAAACACTGTCAAATCACTCCCATAAATGTTTCTTTGTCCCATCTTTCAGGATGGGGAACACAGAGATGGTGTTTCCTCATGTGAACAAGTTGGCTCTACACGGCATGATAGCATGTTCCTTACTGGGCATAAGGTTGAGTGGGTTTCTCTGGATTGGTGAAAAAGAAAAGGAATTTTAGACTCTCTCTATTATTGACTTTTAACCTTCTAGACATTGCAGAGCTAAACAGCTTTGTCCAGCCTTGGGCTACAAAAGCAGGCCCAGATATCTTCCTTTCTCCCTCTTCCTCCCTGTAGATGTACTTGTACTGACTAGTATTTACACACTAATATACACAAGGCAAAGACATTTACTTTTTGCCTAGATGTTGGCACACTTACTGAGTCTAGGGCTGGGGTCTTCTGACATCTTTCTCCAGGTTTAACATCACTAAAATACTCATAATCAGACCCCAAGGTCTAATCAATCACAGCAAAAAGGAGTTTCATCAAATCCATGGGAGACCTGGCAAAGAATATGGCATGTGGTACACATTATTTTGTCCTTTAGACATATTGTAAAAGATTTTATTTAGTGGGCAGTTTGGTATTTCCAACTTATTTAGGAAAAGTTGTGTGCCTTTAGTAGATATAAATGCTATAGTAAATTAGCAGCAGATTGACTGCAAGTATGTGTCATCAAAAATAATATTTCTGTATAAATTGATAAAGTCTTTCAATTTTCTGAGGCTTCCACGTATTCCCTTTTACTGCTGGCCCTAGAAGTGAAGCTTTTACTTGTGGGTGTCCCTTACAGAAAGTGTGCTAAATCCAAGCAAGAACACTTTTACTCTACAAAAACAGAATCACTTCAGAGCTTCAGTCAAAACGAGGCAATGTGCAGTCACAGGCCAAGGACATAATTACCTGGGAATAACTACAATCATATTAAGAAATAAATTTTAAAAATTAATATTAAAATGAGATATGACTACTACCTTTGGGATGTGTGGCTGCCCCCCTGCTTATGAAAAAACAGACCAGAAAGCACATTTTTGTCCAGCAATTTCTTACCCCTTGGAGGCCTCCCCCTTGGAGGCCACCCATTGCAGTCAGCAGACAGTGAAGGCAGCCTGTGCCAACTTGTGCTAGCCCCAAATTTAGAGGGTTTGGTTGCAATAGCAAAAGTTCCTATTAGAGCTAATTCAGTTGAAACCACCAGTGTCTGAAACCATTGCTCCCTGCTGCACACATGAATGGCATAATCTGAAATCCCCAGTCCCTAAATCCTTTTTCAAAATAAATTTATTCAGGACATTTATAAACCTTTCTTTATTTATTTCCAGCTGTTAGGTAAGTGCAGACTTCTATATTCCTCTGCTACTCCCTTTAGTGACTGGGTAACCGTCTTAGAAGGATAACAACTTCTCTCAATCGGAGATCTCTGTTAGAAGCCAATAAACACCTTGGAAGAAGCCTCTGCCCAAATCAAAAATAATGTCACTAGCTGAAAAGTAAAGACTGCATGGGGGAAGAGACTGCACTGGAAATTGCTATGCAAAAGGTTGTATCTTCCTCAAATACTCAGAAGGCCTGAAAAATCCAACAAAAATATGAGATGAACCAGAGCATAAGCAAGCCTTGCAGCGTAACGAAAAGAATTTGAGGAGTGCAGAGGCAGGAAAAGCTCTTAAAGTCAAAAGCAAAGAAACTGCTTCCCACTGTTGGATTCTTGCTGCCTTTAGGAAACAGGGCAGTGTGCACATCTTGAGGAAAGCAGAAAGCGACTCCATCAGTGCTCTCTCATAACTCAGCTCACTCTGGAGCCCAGGGTTTCTAATCAGTTGGGTCAAAAAGGGGCACCTGTTCTTCATTTCTTGCACTGTCCTCCCTGTAATTCTCCTCTAATCCTGTTAATATTTCTTTTATTATCACAGTTCTACAAATTAATTTGGAGAGACATATCTCTGTTCTTTTTAAGAAATAGGCTTCAGGACTGAGGACATAAATGAGAAACATTTTAGGAAACACAGACTTCCCTGATTTTGTTTTTCTAAAGTGAAATAGATGATTTATGGTATAAATTATCATTTACCATACTTTTCTCACATTAAAAGAAGTGAATGTATCTCCTACTAGGCTAAAAAATGTGTTTCCTTAGAGATTTTCTGAGCTGTCAAGAACAAAGCCATTTCAAAATTAATAGAATAATCTAACTGTTACCTGGCACCACCACCACCCCCCACCCCGTGATATAAATATAAATTCGTTTTCCTTTCAGTTGTATTAAATAGAACATATGTGACCAAAAAAAGTGTTCAAGGGAAAGATAAAGAAAACCAGCTCTGTGTGTGCCCTTGAATAAAAAACGAAATTTGGTCTATCAGCAGTTATAAGGAGAATGCCTGGTCCCACTCTGATTCCATTCCTGTGAGTAGAGCCTCTTAGGATGTAGAAAGGAGATGATGCTCCTCCATCACTGTGACTAACTTAGCTCTTGAGGAAATCCATTTGAAAACAAATCTTATGTGGGGATTTGTGACAGAAAGCTCCTCATCCACTTCTGCCTCTGCCAACACATGTACCTTCCACTGGGGAGGAATTCTGTGCTGGTCGCACACAGGAGGAGAAATTCTAGACCAGGACTTCAGGGACATTGCCAGGCTAACTAAGGAAGGTGGAAGCTTTTCAACATTCATGCTAGCTAAATGCAGCCTCAGATGGTGGTTCCCAATCCACACAGAGGTTTTCAACATCCCCTCTTCCCAGATGGAAATTTCTGCTTCTGCATTGCTACCCATCAGCAATCTGCACATACTGGAAATATGGCTGGCACTACTTTGGCAGCAACAAAATTGTAACGGTGAAAGGTTTGTCATGATTGGAAAGGAGTCGATAACATTTTCAGGTGCATGCAGAGAGCAGCTAAGTGTTTACAGGTCTCAGGAAACAATGCAATGACAAAACAAGGAAATGTAGTGATATAATAACCATAATGGTGAGTGTCAAATGCCAATCACAGACACGAACTCAGACTGAGCAACTCTTCTGCAGATGTTTGAGTGGAAGTAACTGTTGCTAAACTTCAGCTCATCATATAAGATCCAGACACATTTTCATCTTTAATACTCAGAGGGGACACGGTCCATGGTCCCCCCGCCACAAGCGGCTCACTGTGGCTTGTGTTCCTTGAGCAAACATCTATATAGGGCACCACAGTAGCCCAAAGGAATAAATTTTCTTTATTAAGAAATTAAATTAAGGTAAATTAAGTCCAAAATATTGAAAATAATGTGATGGCAGTGCACAACAAGGAGATTTTTATGCAACATGAAACTGAGAGTACACACTGTATGCCTTGGGATGTAGCAGGTGAGTGTACATGGACATCTGTTCGCTGTTTGAATGTGTAGATGTACCAAAAGAGGACATTTTCTGAGTACAAATAGGTACCAGATAACAGCATGGGCTTTTCTAAAGAAAATCGACAATATGGCCACATTGAACTGCTTGAAGGACACGCTTGCCTTCTCAAGCAGCAATCCTTTCAGAGGTCCCCAGTGTCATGGCACATCTTTGTGCAGTTGCCCATGAGCTGGCCCATAAGCCAGTATGTTTGAATCAATGTGACTGCTAAAACCTGAGATGGTGAGGAGTTTTTGTTTTCCATGAGAAAGTGAAAAAAAGGTGCCAAATTTTGTTGAGAAACTGTAATGACATTTCTAAAAGGAAGTTCCTAACCCTTGGATATTTATTAAGGCACAGAGAAATGCTCATTTGTACTAAACACAACTGAAATGGATATATGCAAGGCAAAAGCACGTGACTGACAGTTTCTGCTTGAAGGAGACTTCACAGAAGGAATCTTGACCTTATCAATTCACTCTCCCCTTCATGTCTTCACCCCAAGCAACCCAAGTTTGCCACCCTGCACGCACATTGTAAATTATGGGTTTTATTTATTGATAGTCTCAGCAGCTCAAGGCAGCTGCAAACCCAGTTTACCTGTCCACTTAAAGTGGTTTTATAGCTGTTGTACACCTCTGAAGCCAGCAATGTGTACCATTATATCAACCCTTGTCAATTTCACCAGGCTTTCTGAGAGAACAAAGAAGAAGGATGCCCTTGCTTTACTTCTTAACCTTTGGTGTTTTCAAGAGCATTTTGTCATTCTGAAACTGTGCCCAAATGCTTGAGGTTTAATGCAGAATTTATTACTCATCTTTATTGTCTGGGATCTGTTGTGCAGTTTATTAAAATACACAGTTTGAAACAGCCATGTGTGTATAAATCAAGCCATATAAATAAACCAGCTTGCACCAGAGGAACGTATTTAGGGTTTGCTCACAAGGGAAAATGTTCTAAGTGGGAATGTCAACTGGAAATGGAGTGGATAATGTACCTTCAGTGCTTGAATAGATGCTCCTACTCTGTGCTGAAGGCTTCCTTGTGCCTCAGTTTAGTTCTTTTAAAATCCAAGGAAGATAACCTATAAAAAAGCCCTCAGGAGATACCAAGATTTTTTCCAGACTGACCTTGAGCTAGTGGGAGCATGGAATGGGCAGGGTGTGGAATAGCTGGTCTGTTACAGCTCTTCCAGGTTGTTTCCTCCAGATCTACTGTTTGCACATGCTTCATTTCCCAAATACCTGTTTGTCCCTCCCTGGTAGCTCTGCATGATGCTTTCTTGTGAAGCTGATATTCTTCTTATGATGTTTGAATGCACAGGCACCATCTGTGTCTTCTTAAACATCCAGTCACCAAGAGCAGGGAGCTGAAAAGCAAGGACAAGTAAACCAGCAAGGAATTTTACATCTGAATCATCCAGGTGAAATAGATCATTCAGCTTCAATTTTTAAAGAATTAATTCAGTCCACTGCAATAATGGTAATGCAACTTTAGACCAGGACTTTTTGTTACAGGTTTACAGGACAGATGTGGTCTTGACCAAACATGATATGCGGGTGATACTCTTGGCCATATGTGATGCTTCCTAAAAATCCCATCAAAACAGTGGATGTGAGTTGCACATGGAAACTCCTTTACTTACAGTTTAAGCATGACTGCCTTTGAATTTGGTCCCTGTGCCTCATGGAGTTTGCCATACTTATGCTGCAGAAGCCAACTGTTGAGGGGAGACAAATCCTGTTCCTTCCAGGAGGGGAGCAGTAAATTTAGTCCCTGTAGCGATAAGAAAAGAGAAAATTGGGCTGGATGCTAACTTATTCCATGCAAGATTGCCATAATATCATTTGTGGGATGCCCTGCATCAGCTGAACTGGAGTTACACAAAAAGCAGTTTACAGCTGTCGGTGTTCTCTGCCACCAAAGCATGTTATTTCTGCTGTGTTCAAACTGTGTACAGGCCACTTCCCTGTGGCTGAAGGGGAAAGATGCCTTGAATGGTCACTTAGAAAAACTGACATCACTAGCAGTGCCGGCTACAGCTCTGCTGGGTACAGCACTTTAGTGCGTGTTAAAGGCATGACAAAGAAATGTGGAACTTCTGCTACATGCTGAAGCCCATTTCCATTTTTTAAAGCCAGAAATCTGGATTTAGATGCCAGCCTCCAGAAGCTGCTAAGAACAAAACAAAGCAGTTGGGGATTTGCTCCTCTTGTTTCAGGTGAGAAGCTGTAACAGACCTTGGCCTTTTACTTGAAAAAGCATGCAGTTATGCTAAAATTATTCTCTTTCTAGTGCGGCTGCCTTTACTCTCATGCCTCCTCAAGCAGCTGAACCATAAGCTAGTAATGAAAGGCATCTTTTTACTCTGTCAATACCATTGTTTATTTTATCTCTGCAGCTCACACTGGGTCTTTGAATGAAATGAAAAAACAGCCTTGCTGTTATCAGCACAGGGCAGAAGCAAACGGGAAATTTGTGGTATTGCTCTGACTAACGCTGTGTCTCCGTGCAGCTGAAGTATAATGCTGGGAGGTGCTGGATGCCTTCGGCGCCCCTTCAACTCATCCGAAAAAAAGAAAAGGAACTTACAAGCATTCCTCATTTCCCTGGAGTTGTTCAGCACCCCAGATTACTCAGCCACAGCTGGACAGTCTGGTTTCTCATGGTGACCTCTTCCTCTGTGTTGTCAGTGAGACTGACTTGGACCTTTATAGCCAGCAGCTTTTCTGAAGTCACTGGAGATTTCTGTTAGCTCAGCTCAGGAGTTTCCACACACTGCATGAGTTTGCATCTCACTCACTGGCTTCTCCTAGCCCAAGCATTTAGAGCTTGTGCAGGGGAAATAGAAAGAGTAATACCACAGGCTCTCCATCAGCTTCTGCCCTGGGCTGATAAGAACAACACTTTTCTAAACTGGCCTGAGGCAATGCCATGGCTCAGTTCAAAGCTGCAAAGACAAAATAAGCTACAGTTTTCTTAGAAAAAGAAATACATTTTTGTAGAAGCTCCAGAAGAACAAAAAGAATGAAGCTCTTGAACAGAATAATAGTCAAATATTATTATTACTGTGATTATTATTGTTTGGTATTGAGCCCGTACTCCACAGCCTTCCTCTAAGACTGGAGCTGTTATGCTGGATACTGGATATGTGTGCAATGAAGAGACAGGCTATGCTTTTAAAGGGCTCCCAGTAAAGGCAGCAGGTCGGAACAAGGGAAAGAAAAAGAGATAGGGGAAGGTACCATTGAAATGCTGATGTTTTAGGACAAATCTGTGAACCAGTAAAGGCATTCTTGGACATATATGGAACAAAGTAGGGCACAGCATCCTCCTCACATCATAAGAAATTCTTCTCTAGTCAATGTTTTTATTTATCATAGGCAAAATACAGCAACTGGGATTTCTGTTCAAAAATGCAAATGGGGGCTGAAGCTCCCAGATTATGCTAACTTTCCACAGGAGCCAGGCACCTTGCTGCTTTTATCTAAACAGGGCTGCATTATCACCCCCTGCTTCACTCCACTTTTGCTATCTTGGCAGCACATCATCATTTTCATTGTCTGAACATTGCCTCTCTTGGAGAGCCAGCATCCATTTAGAGGGGAATGCTGAAAAAAAACCCAAAACCAACAACCAAAGAAACAGCAGCTGTTTGATTTTACCCAGACTCTAGCAGCATTTGCAGAAATCCCTGAGGAAATGGCTGAATTGGGTTGAATCAGACATAGTAGTCCAAGAAGAATCGACTTTGTCACCTTGCCTTGCCACTCATGACAGGCAAAGATGCAGCACATGCTCCAGGGGAAGACGGTCTGCATGGCTGTGCACAGAGAAGGCAACCTCTACCAGCTGGAAATACAGTGAAAGGACCTTTGCAGTCCTGCAGGATAAACCACATCTCAGGCTGCCTCATATCTGTGTATCTCGGTGCTTAATTTGTTCCCATTGTTCATCTGATCATTGCCACGTGGAAAGTTGGATTTTGTTAGCATTTAGCCTGTGTTGACTATATGGAGATTACAGCAAGAAAAGAGAAAGACACAATGAAAGATTACTCTTAGGCCTATGATAAAAAATTATCTTTCCTCCTAAAATTAGTATTTTCCAGTCTAATTAAAACCCAGAACACTTTTAATCCTCTAATGAAAAACAGTCCAAGATCACTCTTACGCCACTCCAGACATCTTGGTCATAGTCCATAAAAGCTTTTGCCAAGGTGGCAGGGACCAAGGAGCGAGTCTGGAGATCATTACAAGGGGCCCAAGGTCCAAGAACATATGATTTTGTGGCTATCAGGTGTCATAGGACAGTTGGAAGGAAGCAAATGTGTACTATGTGTACTATCTGTGGCTGAGGTAATGGGTATAGTTACGATCACCTCAGCCACAGGTAGAACACAGGCAGATGTCTGTTTTTTTCTTGGAGGCTGGAAGTGTTTTTCATTATTGTGTTTAACCTTTTCTTTCTCTCATCCACCTTCAGGTATCTCCATGCCTATACCTGTCTTTGGACTACAAGATGACTCCAAAGTATTTAAGAAAGACCTTTTTAAGAAAGACATCTGCTTACTTGCAGATGAAAATTTTGTTCTAGTAGGCTCCTTTGTGGCATTCTTCATCCCTCTAACCATCATGGTAGTCACTTACTTTTTAACTATCAAATCGTTGCAGAAGGAAGCTATGCTATGTGTGAATGACATTGGCCCTAAGACCAAGTTTGCTTCATTCAGCTTCCTCCCCCAGAGTTCCCTGTCCTCAGAGAAACTCTTTCAGCGCTCCTTGAACAGAGATACAGGGACTTCGGGGAGAAGAACCATGCAATCCATCAGCAATGAGCAGAAGGCTTCCAAGGTTCTTGGCATTGTCTTCTTTCTGTTTGTTGTGATGTGGTGCCCCTTTTTCATCACCAATGTGATGGCCGTTATTTGCAAGGAGTCATGTAAAGAAGAGGTCATTGGAGGACTTCTTAACATATTTGTTTGGATTGGCTACCTTTCTTCGGCTGTCAACCCACTCGTCTATACATTATTCAACAAAACCTACCGCTCAGCTTTCTCTCGCTACATTCAGTGTCGCTACAAGGAGGAGAAGAAACCTTTCCAGCTGATTTTAGTGAACACTATCCCAGCACTTGCATATGATTCCAGCCAGCTCCAGCTAGCACAAATGAAGAGCTTGAAAAAAGAGGCCAAAATGATGGCTAAGGATTACTCAACAGTCATGATAGGAACACATCGTTCAGATGGTTCCTCCAAGGGAAGTATCGGCCCAGGGAAAGAAAAGGTTAGTGGTGTGTGATGGTCAGCAGCTGCCATGACAACCACTGTGCATATGCTGAAAATTTCACCTGCTGTGAGAAGCTCTGAAAGCTTAGGAAAATCAGCTGTGTTCAAGAGACCTTCCAATAACATCATATACTCCTCACATTATCCTGTGGATGAAAAGCAGGGTTAAAATGGTATCAAATGTGCAATTTTTTCATACAGTACTTTGGCTGCTTTAAGCACAGGCTTTATGAAACTTATTTTTTTAATATTCTAAAGGATATATTTCTTAAAGAAAAAAAATGCAATTTCTGGTATTATAATATGGGCTGTGAAGAAACCTACGCATTTCTTTTCTCTTTGCAAATGAAAGCTAAGCTATCTCCTTTGATGTTCTTGCAGAGTAGGCTCCAGCTAGTTTGTCTTGCTACAACTGAGTTTTGTTATCAACTGAATGAGCACTTTATGGAATTTTAAATAAAATCATGGTTAATTTCCTAATATATATATATAAAAATAAATCTTAAAGTATTAAACAAAATCTATTAAAACCGCTATAGATTAATTATATGGACATTTTGTTAACTGTTTTTATGTTACCTTTTCTTCCTCAGTAACCATTCTGAAATGTCCCCGGTCTTTTTTGCCATTTGTTCTGTATTTCAAATAAGCAATCTTCAAAAGTAAATTATACTTGAATAATTCTCTGTTTCTACCACCACTTGTAATCTTTATTTCAGGACTTGTAGTTTATTTCCATTCAAAAATTTCACATGTTCAGCTTCAGAACCTAAAGTAATGTTTTCAAAATTATTGGTCTTAATTCCCTGCTCCCTCCCACTGGTGCTGACAGGGAGGTGAAGTGAGAGAAAAGTGGAAAACCAGGCATAAGATTGCTAAATAATTTCAGCACCAATTTCAGCACCAATTCCAAATCCATGACTGTTCAATTCCCGTGAAGTCTGACTTAAGTAATGTCAGAGGAAGCTTTGCATGAGTAAAGTCTTTAGAAAAAGGTTGAAGCAGATCCACTCTCATCACTTCTCTTTGGTTAAAAAAGGCCATTTTAGAAGAATGTTCTAGTTTTGTTTTAGGGCTTGTAAAGCCAGAATGATTAGAAAACTGTTAGTTGCTAAAAACTGTTTTCCCTGGTTTTGCTGTATTGCTGTTAAAGCAGATTGCTCAGGAATGGTCAGAAGATTGCACTACTAGGACTCAGCCTTAATGAAATATGGGGCTCACTTGAAAAATAACAGGACCTATAAACAACACTGCATTTCACATGCATAGATCCAAGGGCAGAATACATTGCATAAGGAACATAAGATACATTTCTTGGCAGACATGCCTAGTCAAGAAACTCTTTTCTTTCAGGCATCATAGCCAATGTCATTGAGGATAGTGGGACTTTGCTGAAGAGGAGAAATATAAATGTTGCATTCATCTGCAAATCTTAAATCCAATCATTTGATTAATTCCATGAATTTTGCAGCCATGATCTCATCAGAACCAGGATGTATTCCAGTTTCTCTGAAAAGAACATGGCCCATCCAGGAGCAAAACTCCAATGCCTTCATCAGTCCCTCTACTGAAGTTGTTCAGTTTTTACAGAGCAATTAAATTTCCACTAAGTCAAAGAAAGAGAGAGACAGAGAGAAACTGAATCTTATTCTAGCCTACCAGGTGGGACTCTTTGGAAGAAGAAGGGCTTCAGTTTAAGACACTGATCTATGGCAGACAAGGACTTAAAAGTTGGCTGTGTGTTTGACTGATTTCCAAAAACTGGATTTATTGTCATATATATATTGTATAACTAAATTTGCTAGTTTTATGAGCCCTTTCCTCTGACAGAGGATGGATAGGAGACACCATGAACTGGTCACACAGAAGCTCTGTGTGCACATGATGACACTGACTCAACCCACAGACCTCAGCCTCCATGTCTGGGTCAAAGTGTCATGCTGTAGCCCCATTTGCAGTGATGGTGCCATGTCATCTTTCACCTCGCAGACATTCATGGTTTTCTCCCCAAAACTGATCATTTAAGATCAACTGATAAATCAAGTAGAATAAATGCTGTGCTCACCAGGTGCTTTAAATGGTCTCTCTGGCACCAGGTACACTTGATCACCACAGCCAAACCGAACAGCTTCAGCAGAAGGAAAAATGAACTTGTTGCTCCTACCTCCCTATGCACACATCCCACTCCCCCACAGCACTGTGTGAGGGGTGCCACACTGGCAAAGAAGGGATTCCAGAGGGAATCTGCTAAATGCAGCTGAGCATGAGGACAACCATAGTATTTGGTGGGAGCAGTAACTTTCTACTGTTTCCTGCCCAGTTTGATATAGACTCTAAATGTGGTACTTTGAACTAAGGACAATGTCCATCTTGTATCCCACAGGCCAGATGTCCAGATGTCCCCACTCCGCACATGGGGTGATGGTTTTGAGGATTTGCGCTTGGAAATAGGTACCTCAGGGAATAAGCAGGCAGTAATAAAAGCAAAAGTCTTTTGTGAGAAGAGGTCTGAGGCTCTAGATCTGCCACCAAACTAGATTGCCTTCACATGATGAATATTGACAGGGGCCTGAAGGTCTCTAAACCTGCATGTGAGGGGAAAGGAAATGAAGAGGCTTCCACCAGTGGAAGGAATTGCCACATTTTTTGCCATTTATGCCTGACTTGATGCAAGTTTCTCTGGCCTTGTAAGAGAAGGAAGTAGGTGGGACAGACAGCTTAGGTCTTATTGCCCATTTGCGCCAGGGAGCAGAGCCCACCTGCATACTGTATGACATATATGCACCCTGCACTTCTCCGGAGCTCAATTCCTCCCAAATCTCCTGAGCGTCCGGTTGCTGCTCTGCACAGTCTCCTTCACCAGCTTGCAGCTGATAAACTGTTACTGAACATTTCAAATTCAGTGCTTATGCTCTCCACTTACCGTCTGCATTTTGCCCACGTGGCAGAGCAGATCAGCCCTCTGTTTCTCTTTCATTTCACCTTCTGTTCCTCTTTCACAATCTCAAATTTCTCAGGTTGCAAATACTGACAGGGAATGTTTCACTACAATCACAGAGGGTTTCAATTACTGGTTTAAAGTTACATTACAACATGACTCTGAACAATCTTTTTTTCCCAGCTTATTATAACAAAATCTATGTTTTGGACATAAAAGACTTGACAACATTTCATTAATTGACAGCTGGAGAGAACATAGCACTTAGTTTTTGCTTAGAAGCAGGGAAAACTGATTCCTGACATTTTGATTCTGGAGCACTCAGATAGATGGTTTTATTGAGTGATCAGCAGCTTTTGCCTAAGAAGCATTTCAAGGCCAAGAATGCACAGCAGATAAAGACCAATATCTCCAGATCTTTATGGATGTTTTTGACAGCTTAGCAAGCCCTGATTCTGCCACCCTGCATCAAAATATTAATATATTTTTGTGCAGTTTGTCTTAGTGAGGATGACAGAGTCAGGACATGAATTTGTTCTAGCCACCATGCCAAATCTGCTAGAGGTTGTTCATCAGTAGATAGCAATTAATGGACTCATTATACTGCAGACAGATGACAAAGTTCAGCTGTTTTAAACTAGAATTTACAGCACTTGGCCCATACTTGGAATGAACACCATTGTTTAATATGACCAGCTTCAGAGCAACACTTCCATCTTCCAAAAAAATGTGTTTTCATTATGTATCAGACTGGAATGGAATTTTTTGTAATTTTTCAGGTTAAAAAAAGAAGAGAAGACATTCATACAGGCTGGTTCAAAGATTAGGGACTTCCCGTACTTCACAGGAAAAGCATGCTGAGTTAGTCTGTCAAATCTACATCCAAAAAAAACATGTCATCTGAAAAAACTTTTAAGCTTCAATTTTTCGAGTAGATTGACATTTTATTACTGTTAAGACTGCATCTGAAAAATGTCCAAAGACATGAAGCTCACCATGTATCTCCTAAACTGGTGTGCATCCTTTATACACTTCAGGGTAAAAATTCCTATGTATCTATCCCATCCAGTCAACCAAGCACTGTACTTATGTAATTATTGCCAGACTGTGAGATGCATTCTATTTTGAATACCTATATGTTTGCTTATGTAAATATATATAGAAAAATTTGTTGTATTTTGTAATGTTAATGTAAAATGGTGTTTCAATGCATTACTGTTTTGTCTGATCGCACTGCTAGTAAAGCAGATTAAAATATTCAAATGCCATCAGTTGTTTTATAAACTGGAGGTTTGTCTTAAGTAGTTAATTTTGTTTGGTTTTATTTCTCCCATAAATATTCAGTACAATGTCTGCTGAAGGCTAAAGTAATTTTAAATATTTTGCTGGACTAAAAGAAAGAGCATGTTGCAGAATTTAACTATCTCACTAAAGTGGTCCAAAATGAGCCACTGTAATTACTCTTTTTCTAAGGACAGCCATCTTTCTACTGAAGAAGTACTCTTTGGGTAAGTACATGCAACTTAATACATTTTGGTCTCAGAAACAGTGTACTTGCAATAATAGGAAGCCAATTAAATAAAATTCACTAAGAAGTAGAACTGTAAGATTGAAATTAATAGGCTGTATTGGTTTGCATGGTAAGGTTTCATTAGTGAGGAAGCTACAGGAATGGGTTCTGTGAGATGCTTCCACAAGTTTTGCCCATATCTGACAGAGGCAATGCCAGCCAGCTCCAGGCTGGATGAACCTCTGGCCAGGGCTGAGCCCAGCAGCAGCTATGATGGTGCCAGTGGGATAACAGACTTAAGAAGTGGGGAAAAGCTGCACCAGTGCAGCCGGAGAGAGGAGTCAGAATATGTGAGAGGAACAGCCCTGCAGACACCAAGGTCAGTGGAGAAGGAGGGCAGGAGGTGCTCCAGGCACCAGAGCAGAGATTCCCCTGCAGCCCCTGGTGCAGACCATGGGGAGGCAGCTGTGCCCCTGCAGCCCATGGGGATCCATGGGGGAGCATGTGTCCCCCTGCCACCCGTGGAGAACTCCACGCTGGAGCAGGTGAACGCCCAGAGGAGGCTGTGACCCCGTGGGAAGCCCGTGCTGGAGCAGGTTCTTGGCAGCATCTGTGGGAAGCCAGTGGAGAGAGGAGCCCCTCTGCAGCAGGTTTGCTGGCAGGACTTGTGACCCACAATGGAGCAGTTCATGAAGAACTGCAGCCCGAGAGAAGGATGTGTGCTGGAGAAGTTCATGAAGGACTGTCTCCAGTGGGAGAGGCCTCACGCTGAAACAGGGGAAGGGAAGTTCTCTCCCTGAGGAGGATAGGACAGCAGAAACCAGTTAGTAATGACTTACCAAAGTTCCCATGCCCCATCCCTCTGTGCCACTGCAGTGGAAGAAGTAGAGGAAATCAGGAGTGAAGTTAAGCCTAGGAAGAGGGGAGAGGGGTGGAGGAGTGAAGCTGTCTTAAGATTTTAAATCTGATTAGCCTACTCTGATTTGATCGGCAGTAAATTAAACTAATTTCCCCAAGCCAAGACTGTTTCTCTCATGACAGTAATTGGTGACTGATCTCTTGCTCCCTTCATCTCGACCCACCAACCTTTCCTTGAATTTCTCCTGCCATGCCTGGCTGAGGAGTGGGATTTTGGTGGGCACCTGGCGTCCAGCCAGGGTCAGCCCACCTCCAGAGCAGCACAAACAGCGTGGCACAAATAACCCCCGTGTCACAGAACCACAGTGCCATCTATTGTCGGTATTTTCTTTCACAAAGTGCATTGAAATAAGAATCCCAAATGGATTTTAATAGTTTTCATTTTCTCTGTCTTAAAGCCAAAATAAATTTATTCCTTCAACTGATCTTGCAGCATATAGGCTCTTGGTTGCAATGGCAACGCATATCAAAGTAGTACAGCTGGTAAAAAGTAATCTCTTCAAAACCTTGCTCTAATCTTAAGATTTCATCAGCCTGTATAATGTGTAGAAAAAAGCATACAAAGCTGTATTTTTCAGAAGCTATCAGATTTTTTTAGCTGCAAATATGTGATGTACCACAGGGTGAAAAATACCAGATAAGATCCCTAATTGCAAATCCATTCAGTTTTACCTCGGTACTACTAGACCTCTGTGTGTAGGCTCCAGCACACCATAATTTCTTATGTTTTTTTGAAAACTCCTTTCCAGAATATCTGTTTCTACATAATTTGCACTGATCATTGAAAGAGAATACATTTAGTTTATCGATATGGCACTTCCAGACATAAAAGCAAAGATGTTTGGAAAAGAAGATACTAAGTTCCATTTATGGATGTAATCCCTGAAGAGAGTCAGCATTGTATATGCATCAACAAAGTCCCTTGTCAAAGGCTCAAAAGCCCCAGAAGTAAAGTCAGTTTCTTGTCAGCATCATCAGTTGTCACCATGGAGGCAGGACACCTGTTCTTCCATAAATATTTCTGCAAATGTATTTGCAATTGACATAAAAAACCTCAAAGAGTTTATTTGCAAATTTTTAGGTCACAATTCACTGACAAAAATATTAGCATTTTGTGAGCTCACTTTTATTCTTCCTGTTATATGATAAGTGTTCTGTAGCAGTAGAAGAGATTGAGAGTCTCAGAATCCTTAAACACTTCTTCACAGCTCTCAGGAACCCAGTAGTAAAAATTATATTCCTGCAACCACACAACTGCCGTAGGAAATGGAAGCAAAGAAATCAGTAGTTAATATGCTAGTTGCTGAGTTTCCAAAAAAATTTACAGCATACTTGTTTTGTAAAGTCTCTGATGCTGTATAATTTGAAATGACAAAGATGTTTGGCTGATCCATGTCTCTTTGCAGAAGAAACAAAAAGTGTGCAAGTTGAAAAATTATTTCATGGAGACATTTAGACTGGGAACTGCTGGTGACTCCTAGTTAAAAGTCCATGCCTAAGCCAGTTGAGCCAGCTCCTAGAAGCAATAAAGAGAGGCAGCCTAAAATTAGTACTTTAAGCAAGTAGAAAGAATTATCCTTTGGAATTGTCTACTGAAGAAAATCCCAGTCTTCAAATCCCACAAGTATAAAATATCTCCATTCAAAACTAAGAGCAGATGTAATGTAGACACATAACCTTGCTTTTCAAAATTAAATACTTGGGGCTTATGGGGCTAAGGCTAAGCCCCAAGAGATAGGTGTAACAAATTAATTTCCCCCTGTCATGGGACTGTTATCAGTCATACTGGGGATCCTTGAGGAAAAACAGCTTCTTTGCTGAATGGGTCTTTTGAGGAAAAACCACCTGGGAGAAGGTAAAAAGAATAAGCTGTGTCATCTTCTGATCTGCCCAAGAAGGCAGTGGCTGATGAAAGAGGAGCACACTGTGACATATTAAGTGAGGTTTTACTTAACAGATCTACATCTAAGGGTAAAAATGGAGAAAGAAGCATGTTAAACAGATTACTGCAATCGCTGTCAGACTACATTCACTTTTATTTATTCTTAAAATTGTTTTCAGGAAGAGACAACTATTGCTGGGGACTTATTTGCTGGTGGGCAACTGAGGTACAATGAGATAAAATCAGCCACTTAGTGAGCTAGGAACAGAACCCAGAACTTAAAAGACATGGATGAGGGACCCCTTCCTATAAAGCAAAGAGTTTTCCAAAGCACAACTGGAACCTGCGGTTCCTATTGACTCAAGAAAAAAAAATTTCTAGCAATGCACAGTTACTGCAAATAAAGTTTATGAGTTTGAAATGAGTCAGGTTTACTTACTTCAGTTTGTAGAACCAGAAAAAAATATGTTTCAAAAGTAGTTTATAAAGGCACTTCCTGAGATGAAGTATAGCAATTGTGAGCCTATGAACAATCCAAAGAAAGACAGATTATCCTAAAATTCCTCTTTGCTACTTTCCAGAAAAAAATGGTAGCCATTTGGGTAGCAGCACACAGGACCCAAAAATTAATCCAGGGCAGGATACCTACTTCAGATAATTTTTGAAAGAGATGGAACTATTCAGGGTCAAACAAAGGTGGAAAATCTCAGGATTCAGAAGCAGACTAGTCCAACAGTTACTCCACCAAGATATTTGGAATTGCTGCTTACAACTATGCATAAAACAAAGGATGAAGTTTCCACAGAAGCACAATCATCATGGTTGCACTCTGGAAGTCAACATTTCTGTTCTCCAAATTAAAAGTGTAGAAAATATTTTTCCCCCTTTTTGTCTTGCAGACAGTGAACACTTCAAGTCAGAAGGTTTGCTTCAATAGGTTTTTCTACAGTGCTTTTCACTGTCAACCTGATCACTGTCAATAGCAATAAGCTCTTTCCTTTTTTTTCAATGAGCCCTCTTATCAATAGCCTCTTCCTTACTGTAACTTAGATTTTTTTTCCAGAACTTCAGAATATGTTTCTAAACTGAAGTCTCTTCTTTTCCCAACGATCTATTATCCTTCTGTCTTTATCTTTGTTACTGCAGGGAGTACTATAAACTGGCTTTTTCTTACCTACATATCTCAGACTGGACTCCATCTCATCACCCAGATCATTAATAACGACACTAAACATTCCTGTCCCTGGTATTGATCCCTGAGGGGTATCACTCAGACAGCTGGACTTTGGACTGCTGATCAATACTCCCTGAGCCCAGCAATCCAGCCAATATTTCACTCACCTTATTATCCACTAATCAAGCTCATATTTCTCCTTGTTTAATCTTGTTAAAAGGAGACAATTAGAAGTACTTTCAAAGCTCTTGCAAAAGTATACAACTTCCACTGCTCCTGCTTTGTCCATTGAAGCAGAATTCTCTTCAGAAGGTAATTAGACTAGTCAGGTGTGCTGTGCTCTTGGTAAATCCACGCTGGCTATTCCTGACCACCTTCTTGTTCTTTTTATACCTGGAAGTGGCTTCCAGGAGGATCTGTTCCATTACTTTCCTGGGAACAGTGGTAAGGCTGACCTGGCCTTAGTTTGCTTGATCTTTTAGACACTAATTTAGACACTTTTAAATACTAATTATAACTAAATAATCCCTATATTAGTGACTGAAAACTCATTCCATTAAAGATTTCCTCTTTTTTTAAACTTTCAGAAGACTTACCTTTTCTTAAAATTCAGATCAATTAGGTTTTTTGACAATTTTCTTTGGGCAATATAAACACCTACTTTCACTTTTTCATCTTAAAATATGTTCGGAACCTTCTGACTCTTTCATTGTCTGTACTTCCTATAAGAATCTTATATATTATTGAAAAAATATTTTTTCTCCTGGGTATCATGCCAGTTATTCTAAAAGCCATATAGGCATGTTACCAGATTCATCTTTGACAGCAATAAATTACTGCCTTTTCCTCAGCCTTTCTAAAAGCCATGCTCTTTAAAATAATCTTTTATTTGAATTTTGCATGACTCCCTTCCTGACTTCGTTATAGATAACAGATTTAAATAGTCCTCACAGGAAGAATTTATGATACACATGAAGATTCTTTCTGCTACTTTGACTCTAATTTTGAGAAATTACTTCAAGTCTGTAGCCTGAACTGTCCACCAAGACCAAGAAAGAAAGTCCACTGTACATGTATTACTTCAAGGCTCATGTAGGGATCAAGCAATGCCAGATGGTCCACCCATTAACTTATTCCAAAAGACCTAAAGAAAAGCCTGTCTCCCTTGGAAAAACAACCACAAGCTAAATAAATGGCATTTATGCCTCCACCTCTCCTTGCAGATCCCATTAATAAGATAAGCCCTAATGTTCTACTGTATTATTTATTGGCTTAAATTGAATTTAAATTTGTCCTATGGCATTTGCTAAATCAGATCTTCACTATTACATTCCTGTCAGCCAATATCTTTCCTTAGCTGCAATTATACATCTAAGTTTACTTGAATATCTGAATTCAAAGTACCAGCCTCAAGGGCTCAGTAAACATATGCATGTGGAAAAATTTCTCAAACAAGCAGACTCTTCATAAGTTCAAAATTAATCTGTACTAGAAAGAAATGGAAGACAAAAGACATAATACAAATATGTGCAGTTAATTTACTATGAAAAAATAAGACTGCTTTGTTTTTAATTGTAACATATTAAGAGGAAAATACTTTCCATCAGAGTTATCAGGAGCATATTCCTCACTGGATTTAACCTCAGTTTTAATGTGCATAATTTTCCATTTTTCTGAGGTGATAGGAAAGTATTATTAATATTTCTTACATTATTCTAATAAAAGAAGGATGATTGAGTTTTTTTCCCTTGGAAAAATTGTAAGTGCTTTAACTGCTCCAGGGACAAAGAATTTTTCAAAAACCATTACTTTTTCTATTTTCTTATCACAAATTACTTATTTCTGCAACTGCAGAATATATATGTGTGTACATATTTTCCACAGCCTCTCTGCAAAGAGGATTTATGAACATGCTCAGCCTCATAGCAGCTCAGAGTTATCGAGGCCATTCCTGGCCAACAGGGCAGTGCTGCAGAAGCACCAATCCAAGATAAAGCCAAGTGAAAGAGGAGCCAGGGGAGCTGTGTAACCTGGATTATCATGCAAGCAAGACAAAAGGACAATGCTGTGTCCCCAAAAAGACCTAGGGACTCAAATGACACATTAACTCCCTAATGAGCAAAAAGGAAATAATGAAATCAACAAATGGAGCAAAGCAGCAAAAATCCTCAATGTACACAGATTAAGTGAGGGTGTATAAGAAAGAAAGAAAAAGAAAGAAAGAAAGAAAGAAAGAAAGAAAGAAAGAAAGAGAGAGAGAGAGAGAGAGAGAGAGAAAGAAAGAAAGAAAGAAAGAAAGAAAAAAAGAAAGAAAGAAAGAAAGAAAGAAAGAAAGAAAGAGAGAGAGAGAGAGAGAGAGAGAGAAAGAAAGAAAGAAAGAAAGAAAGAAAAAAAGAAAGAAAGAAAGAAAGAAAGAAAGAAAGAAAGAAAGAAAGAAAGAAAGAAAGAAAGAAAGAGAAAGAAAGAAAGAAAGAAAGAAAGAAAGAAAGAAAGAAAGAAAGAAAGAAAGAAAGAAAGAAAGAAAGAAAGAAAGAAAGAAAGAAAGAAAGAAAGAAAGAAAGAAAGAAAGAAAGAAAGAAAGAAAGAAAGAAAGAAGGAAAGAAAGAAAGAAAAGAAATTCAGATCTAACTTCTATCTAGGAATAAAAGGTAAGATGGATGTAGCAGGAAGGGGAAATAACAAAGATAATTGATAACAACATGGTGGAAGAAAATTTTCCCCTTCCTGAGCAAACTTTCTTCCTTGAAAAGCTAAAGACTTGAAACAGTTTGTGTCAATACAGCCAGCATGAAATACACTGAGGGATGATACTGTTGCCAGCATATATGTTTCTCGAAAATGACTGGTAGCATGGCATAAGACATTTTAAGACAGTTTAGATAAATATCACATTAGAATTATAAAAGATTAAATTATAAACAATTGCTACAGAGAATACTGGAGAAGTTCTTTACAGAAAAGAACAGCATACAAATAATCTCCTGGCAAAGTCAACAGTGAAATGTAAATTCAGAACTCTGAATAACCAAAGTGAAGATGAGATGACTCAAAAATCTGAGAAAAAATTACTGAAAAGCAGAGAAAGTATGTTGGAACAGCATGTGCTGTACTGGAATACAACAATAAAATTAATATATAAAGCAAGAGTACAAAAGCCAAAAGATTTTCCAAAGTGAGTGTCATTCTTTTCTTTAAATATTCTCACTTCTACTGGTTGTCCTGCCATATGAGAAGCCTTTTACTGATGAAGGAAAGGAAGCTTATTTCACATCTGGTATTTTTTATATTTGAAATGATAGGCAGAATGCTAACAAAATGGATTCACAGGTGAGAACTGCAGACACTGTCTTAAAGGATACAGAAATGGAATTAAGGTTAAACAAAGGTGCATAACCAAAGATACTAGAAAGATCTATACTGCAGCACAGAAGAGACTACACTAGCTTGGCTCCCTCTGCCTTAACACTGTTCTTAGCAGTATCCTGGTGTGTCAGCTCTGTGCCATGAAAACAGCTCCCTGGAGGGCTGAAACACAGCCCTCACATAATTTACCTATTCATTTATGTTAAGTCTCTTTTGACTGAAAAGACATAAAAATAATGCTTATATCTTGATATCACGGAGGTGTGAGGAGGCCAGGGAAATTCATCAGCAGGCTCTCATGTGAATCCTTCTGAATATATCACTCTGAAATGGGAGTAAATAGGGCAGAGGTTATCTAATGGACTTGGATAGGAAGAGAAGGAATACATCAAAATCTTATCAGTATCACTGCCTGAGTTAGGCAGGTTTCATACTGACAATAAATAGATAAAAATCAATTGCAGATACCAGAGAAAATGAGCTGTGTGTAACAACAGCTGTCTATACATATAAGAGAAAACAGACGATACAGTTCAGCTCAAATAACTAACTGGGAATTATCTTGCTAGTGAGAGACATTTAGAGAGCTACAAAATTCACACAGAGAGATGGAAGGAACTACCTGAAGAGTACTTGAGAAATACTAGTGAAGAAACACAATTTAATTTGATTAATTGCAACTTAAACACAGCTTGAAAAAGAAAAGTTGAGACAATGAAATTTAAACAGCTCAGAGACAGACTGTTTATACCAACTACATCCAAGTACAGAGGCAGGACAAGAAAGCTGCTCTGGAAGACGATGCAAGGCCCCAGTCCAGGGTCAAGCAGCTGCAGTCCAAATGGATCCGCTGGGGAAGCATAGAAGGTAATGTGGGGACAAAATTGTCAGTACTGTGCATTGCTAGAATTAGGGACCAAAAATATAAAAGGAATCACTGCCACATTGGAAAAGTCAAGACTGCAAAGTGTTATAGGCAAAACCAGTCCTGCCAATGCAGTACATGGTACAAGACTATAAAGTAGGAGGGAGCTTTGCTGAGGACATTTTTTTTTTGACTTGTTTAACTGCAAATTAATAAATAAAAAAAAATAATAAAAGAACAGCACAAAGTGGGATAACTTGGGTTATGAATAAGATGGAAGCACTGCCAAGTATCTTCTTTACTTTGTGATCTTGCAGGTGAGGTGTAAAATTCTTACACTAGAATTTGGGTTTATTATAAAATCAGCAGTCTGTCTAGGGGCAGCTGCCATGAAGAACTCTGAAATCCTGAGGGGAGGTAAAACATTTGGAATGCAATGATGCAGTGGTCCCAGCTCAGGCCACTTCAGCAACTTTTTTCCACCCTGAAGTGGTAGAGGGATGATGATGTGAACAGAAATGCTGCTTTGAATAGTTCACTATTATTGGATACCCCTGGATTTACTTTCTATTTCATTCTTCATTTTTCACTGCTCCAGATTTTCTTCTTCTGAGCCAGGAGGGCCACCTCTGCAGCATGGGGGTTTGGAGGTGCCCAGGGCACAGCTGCCCCCACTAAACTTCTGGTCCAAAGCGCTGAGGTGGGGGCAGCACCACTGTTGTCCCAAAATAGGTTTTTTTACCCCGTGTGCAAGAGGCCAATCCACACACAAAGTCCAGGCATTCATTCACAGTTCTATGCAAAAAAGGGTACTGGGCAGGAAATCCTCAAGGCCAGCACGATGACTACCAAAACTCTTCACTATTTATACATTTTAGTTAACAAAGACATCAGCGTTCATCTACAAGTTACCTAGTTCTCTTATTGACTAGTGTTCTGTCTTCGATTGGTTAATGATTGTCTTGCTTCTCCTGCTAATTAGCCTGTATACTTAGTCTTTCTCTTGAGTCAGTGGGTTGCAAGTTGATGGTCACAATCTCCCCCTCAGAATTATCTTCTACCCAATTAGAGCTGATTTCAGCACAGTTAATGAGTTTTCTCACTTATTTTCTTCCCTGCCCTGGAAGTTCAGCCAAATATCTTTGTGGCTCCTGAATTCTGTGTTCTTTGTGCCCACTGTCAGCAGCACACCCCTCTCCCCTTCTTTGATGAAGGTTCCTCACCCAAGCTTTGCCAACCTCTCCCTAGGTCTGAGATCACTGAAACATGTCAAGCCCTAAAATCTAACCAGGCAATTCTACCGTCAGGCAATTAGTCTTCGTAACACCTGACCATCAATTAGAGCTCGTTCATTGCTGTTTCACGGATTAAATAACCTTTTCTCACTAGGCTTCAAAGTGTATAAAGATTAAACATCACAGAGCACCCTTCCTTAAGAAAATGTTCACATATTTAACGTTTTGCAACCCTGCGGAGCCCGCAGGCCCGACTCGCCCCCTGCTGAGGCCTCGGCCCGGCAGAGCCACGGCGGGCGGGGGCGGAACGGGCCAGCCCCGGGACGGCGGGAGGAGCCGCCTCCGCGCCAGGGCCGTCCCTTCCCCCGCGCCGCTGGGCCGCGCCGCTCCGCCGCGGTAAGGGAACGGGAGCGGGAATGGGCCGGGCCGACAGCATGAGGAGGCGGTGGCGGCAGCGGCAGGGCCGTGCAGGGCCGTGCAGGCCCGGCCGGAGGGGAGGGATCGCCGCCTGCGAGGGCGGGAGGGTGGAAATGGAGGCACCGGAGCGCGCTGTGGCGCAGCGGGCAGGACCGGCCGTGTGGAAAGGGGCGCGCCGAGCCGGGGCCTTGCTGCTGTCCCGGCGGTAACGCGGTGCTGGGCGGGCGCCCCTCGGCCCGAGCCTTGCGGGGGCGGCGGGAGACAGCCATGAACCTCCGTGGGCTCTCCGTGGTGTGGGGTTCTTCTTGCCCGGTGCCTCATCGCAGCGCGCAGGTGTGAGGGATGGAACGTTTTCGTTTTAACATTTGTTTCCTGGTCTGAAGTTTCCTGGGCTCCCCTCAGGATTTTCTTGTGTGCCGGTGGCAGGACCCGAGGGAATGGCCCGAAGATGTGTTAGAGCGGGTTTAGTTTGGATATCAGGAAAAGTTCTTCACCCAGAGGGTGGTTGGGCACTGGAACAGGCTCTCCAGGGACAGGGTCACAGCAGCAAGCCTGGCACAGTGCAAGAAGTGCTTGGACAGTGCTCTCAGGTGCGTAGTGTGACACTTGGGGATGTCCTGTGAAGGGCCAGGAGATGCACTTGATGATCCTCAGGGGTCGCTTCGAACTCACAATATTCTATGATTCTGTGACCCTGCAGGCTGTTCACCTTTCAGCTGTCTCCTTGGCCTTACTGCCCTTGTGCAAGCTGACAGCGTCCACATTTGTGTCAGCCTTCCCGAGTTTCCTTAGCACATTTCCTACACTTGCACCACCAGCTGTTGGAAAACTCCCATGACTTTCCTCTGCTTGTATTTTTCATACTGTTTGCCATGGAAATAAGGCTTCTGCTCCTCTGTTTCTGCTGTCCCACAGACTGTTAGAACATGGTAAATAACTTCCATCAAAGCTGAGAACAAGGCTCAGTATTGTGGTAGTTAGTGGCTGGATACTGTCACACACAGAGAAGGAAAGGTGGGGCAGGTTTCCCTCCTGCATGGTAATTGTACAGGTAACAGCCTGGCACAGGGAGCTGCAGGTTAACCCACAGCATGTGGGAATGCTTGTTTGGTAGCCAAAGAGCAAGCCACAGTTAGTGCTGAGGTAAAGGTCGTTGGAGATGTGGGTCTGTAGGAAAGCAGGTAGGCTTTGCCCATTCTGCTCACGAGAGTTCAGCCTCCCCTGTCCCCTTTCTGTGGGGAAATAAAAAGTTAATGAAAGATCAGAAAGTATGTGCAGGAAATTCTTCTGAAAAACTATAACACTAAGCAAAGATATTTCAAGTTGTGTTCAGCTCTTCTGTTTTCAAAAAGTCTAAGACCAGGAGTGTTTTATTTTCAAACTTACCTTCCTCCTTTTTTTTTTTTTTAACTTTTTTTTTTTTTTTTTCCAGTTAAAATCATGGCACTGAAACAGGTTTCCAGCAATAAATGCTTTGATGGTTTCCAGAAGGTGTTTGAACACGACAGGTAAACACCACTAAAGCAACTGAGATGTTTAGCTTAGGGCAGTGAATCCACAGTCTCATTGCTGTCAGTGTTTTCAGTCTGCAGGGAAATAAGTTCTCACTAATATCCAAATTTCAGTTAGGAATAATGTCTACTGCTGCTTTGGCTGTGCTCTTGAATTTCTGTGTTAATGTTTAACATGATCCAGTGTACTAGTGCTGCAGATCTGAGGTGGGAAGCCAGTATTTTTACCTTTGAAAATGAAGCTTTATTACTTTCTGTTGACCTGTTTACAGCACAGAGAACCACTGTGTGTGTAAAGTTCCACTCACTCTACTGGATATCTCACTTCTGTGCACTCTGGAAAAGTGCTGTGAGCAGACAGACTCAGTAAATATATTTTTGTTTGATGAAGGTTAACAGAAAAAGAAGCTTTTAAAATTTTTTTATCCAAATAAAAGGAAAATCATTAGTTTTGCTTAGATAAGAGTTTATTGATCATTTTAGGCTTTAGTATTAATTGAGCAACTAATTGGTCTGTAGACTTAGCAGATTGAAAACTTCCTTTTCTGGCATGTGTGGTGCATTTTATGTTGTGCAAGTCATGTGGATGTGTTCTTCAGTAAAAATTATTTTGCAATTTAATAGACAAAGCTCAAGCTAAATATTGCTGGGATTCAAAATTCAGTTTTCAACTTGTTCCTGGTTAGCAGCACTGTGAAAATGTGTCTTATTTGTGGGTCTCTGTGTATTCAGAACAAAGTTGGAAAGTTAGCTATTGACAATTCTATAGTCTAAGACTGAGTTTAAAATTCGATCTTCCCTTCATTTAACTTAGTTGTTACAATTCACTGACCAGATCTCCCTTTGAATGAAATGCATCAATCCACTGATTCCTTTTTTTAATGTTAGTGACCTTAGTTAATTAAGTGTGGTGATAACAACAAGTATTTTATTAATACAGTGCAGAGCTAAAATGCAAAATGAAATTTGGAATCTACTTGCCTCCAAAAGCGGAAACTGGAAAGTGTCCTGTGCTTTATTGGCTCTCGGGTAAGTAACATGAGTCTTACTAACTAAAAAAATACAATCTTAAACATGTTTAAACTACTACACTACTGTTACTGAAAACCTAATGTAGAGGTACTGCAGTGGCAGCTCTTGAATTCTACAAAAACTCATCTTCTGGAAGGTGGATTTAGTCTGAGTGTACTGTGATAAATCAGGATGCAGTTTAGGGGTAGCCCACCAGATTGTGTTGTAAAATGTTCAGTGTTCAAAGTGTTCTAACCTTTTGTTCGAAAATGTTCATACCTTTCATTCCAAAGCCTGTATATAAAGGTTCTCCTGTAAGGCCTTGCCATTGGGACACACCTCTTGCTTTCCTTTGTTTATGACAGACTGCTTCAGCTAACAGAGTAGGGGTGTGAAATAGAGCCCATGGAAGCCAGCACATTTGTCCTGTGGACTCCACCTTATTCCAAGCACTATTTTGCAGGAAGCAACTGGCGAACTTGAAAAGAGAGGAGCTGTCAGCTGCCTTAGCACAAGCATGTCTAGTGTGAGGTAAACCTCTGGGATACATAAGGGCCATGGGCTTTTTTGTGTAGAGGTTTTGAAGAGGTTTATGCAGCAGGAGTGAAGTTGTCTTATCCACAATTAATTAATTAAATCCATTTTTTTTTATTTTATTCAAAATAAAAAGCAGAAACTCTGTTTTGTAATTCTAGGAGTTGCTCTATTGAGATTTGTGTTTAGAAGGTTGGAGACCAGACTCTTAGTGTGGATACTTGTGCTCTTTGTATGTATTCATTTCACAAAATAGCTGGTGGGTCTGATTTGTATCATGACAGTGGACTCAGTAAAAAAGTTTATCCTTGAAGTTAGGAACATCAAAATTGTCTGAAGAACTCTAAGCCATGCAGCACATTTATTTTATTGAATGTAAACCATATTGTCTTGGTTAGGGTATCAGTCAAATTAGGTTACTGGCAACTTGTCCTCAGAGAAAACTAGAATCATTAACTCCTCTCAAATTGCGCAGTGAAGAAGAATCGAAATGTTGGTGTGAAGTATAATTTGTTTGTGATTGGACTTTATTTGGACCTGCTGCTGTACAAAAGGCATGAATTGATGAGGTTTTGGAGTCAGTGCATAGGGGACCTTTACCCTGTCTAAAGTATGTAGATTTTGTCAGACCACGTGTGTGATTCTGTAATGCAAACAGCTGAGATGACAGTAAAAAGAAAAATGGAGTTGCAGGGTTAGGTGAAGTTAGTGTCAGCCTTAGCAAATGCCTGTGGTCACCAAATGTGTGTGAGCTGGTGCTCCAGGGAATACAGGGTACACATGGATCTGCTTTTGATCATGTGTTAGTGCGACTATGTGGGACAGTGCAACTGTGTTCCTATGAATTGTTAAGTATTGTTCAGCCTAGTGAAAATATTTTCCATGTTTATGGAGATAGGAATTCCTCTTCTGTCAAAAGGAGTTGATGCTGTGGGCAGTGGGTAACCAAGGATGTTTGTATTTCCCTAGGGTTAACCTGCACAGAACAGAATTTTATAACGAAAGCTGGGTTTCAACAAGCAGCAGCTGAGCACGGCCTTATTGTAGTGGCACCAGACACAAGCCCACGTAAGTGTGACGAGAGACATGGTGACATAACTGAAGTGCACTCTCTGTCCCCAGAGAATGGGGTGCTGCAGTGTGCTGAAAAGTGTGTTGCCCACCTGAGTCAGAATTTGACTTCACCTCTACATCTTGCATTGTTCACTAGATTACATTGTGTATGTTCTTAATAACAGTAGTGAGGGTTTGACATTTGAAACTCTCTTATTGTTGTGGCACTAAAACTGGAACAAAAGAGCTCTAGAGTTCAGCACAGATGAGGAGAGAGAGGAAAAGTGAAACAAGAAATGTGTGTTATTAGAATTCTTACTGACATTTTGTGGCTTGCTGAGACCCTATAAAACCTGCAGAACTGTGTTACCACACAAAGTTGCAGTGCTTGCTCTTTATTGTATTCTGTCTACTAAAGCCAATTAAATACATGTCTTCAGAGGATTATAATACTTGGAAAAGCAAACCAGAAACCCTTCTCCCCTGCAGCTACAACAGATTAGTGATGAATGGATGTTTTAAATCATGTGCTGTTTTTTAAGGCCGAGCTTATGGTATGGAAATCCTGAAAATGGTGGATCTGCAGTTATTGGAAATACTGTTATTTGGGGATTCACTATTTTATGTTTTGTATTTGTTGGACTCTGCCACAGTCTCATGAGTGCTGTGAACAAAGGTGGCAGCCTTCTAATATTTCCCAAGCTTTAGTGGGTCACATCTGACTACAGGTAATATGAGGAAAAAGTTATTTCCATAAAGTATTTTTTACTTCTAGGTTTGGAAGTTGTGTCAGGTCCAAGAACTTAAGTACATGTTTCTAATGAAGAAGAGGGACAGAAGAGCAAAACTTGTGTATGAATGAACTTTACACTTAGTTGTTGCTATTTGCTGCTGGCCCAGAGATGGGCAACTAGCCTTTGTGTTATTCACATTGGGTAATTATACTGGAACTTGGTTTTGGTGCTGAGTTTTCTCTATCAATGTGTAACTGCCTTTGCATCAGTCATCGATTTGTCCATTTTCTTTTAAATCCCTCTTGGCAGCTTCTCTCTTGCCTTTCAGTCTAAAAACTGATTGCTCTGCTATTTAGATTAATTTTGGTATGTGGTTCAGATTATACTCTTAAATTTTAGCTCACAGACTTAGTTCTTAAGTATCTTTTGAGTTGTCTGGAGAAACAAATGAAAAGCAATTAAAATATAATCATGAGCTGAGCGGAATTGAAAATGCTAGCATGTGCTTTTCGATTGTGTAGTTATGACTGCATGAGATTTAACTTTCCAGGAGCCAGGAGATGTATATGAATGGGAAAAAGACTACGTGAAATCATTAAATACTTGTCATTACAGACTCTGTCAGGCCTTGATAGATTTTACTTTTCCTTCTTCGAAGGGGTTTGTTTTTCCAGACAGGTATACGGAGCAATATTATGCAGATTCCTTTTCAAATTTCTTTTTTTCAAGGCTTTCTGTAAGTTTTTTTTTTAGCATTTAATGAGCATTGCCTTCATTGCCTGGCAGGACTTTCTGAGTTTTTGTCCATTGCCAAGGTACTGTACTTATTACATCCAACATGTTGTTTAAGCACCCCTGTGATTGCTGGACTGTTAAGTTACAAAATCACTCTGTGTTCAAGGACATGCCACTGGAGCAAAGTCAACTTTGATCCTTGTACAGTCTGGTTTCACACAGTGGCAGGGTGGCAGCCATCTCTGCACAAATCGCGAGGGACTGTTGAGTTACACATGGGTTTTCAGTATAATCTGACCGTGGTAAAAGCCCATGTAATTTTCAATTGCAGAAACTAGGAAATAATGGCCTCTCTTTCTCCAAAACATTCTTATCACATGTACCTTGAAATATTACATTCTGTTCTGCAAACCAGGCTGGTAAATCACAGACTAATCAAAGGGAGGACTGGATGGGATGTACTGATTTACAAGAACTCATCTGCAAATTTAGTTTGAAAGTGTAGCCTTGGCAAAGAGGATACAATCTTGCAGTTATTCAAAGAATAAATTATTTAAGTTTCATGGAGAATTATAGGTGGGAGCCATGAAATGAATTGCGGAAAAGGTAGAGGTATAGACTTGTGAAATTATAGGAACAGTGAATGATATTATTCTGGAGAATCTTAAAAAGGGAGGTGTAGCAGGCATTATTTAAAGCACATCAACTGGCTTGGACACACCATTTGGTGATACATGGTTCTGTCATTCTGGGAGGAAATTTTCTTCTGTTTCTCACATAATTTCTTGTATTTGATAGGATGAGATCTAATGTCTGAAATAAGCTGATAGCACCAATTAACAAGTGCCAAGTTTTGGTTAAGTCCCTGGGTAAATTGGACAAAGCTTTTCAGAAGTAATTTAGGAGACATATATGCTATATTTATTTATTAAGAGATACCAACCAACACTATTTAGAAATCGGATATATCTGTAGGTATTACATAAGTGACATTTTGAAGTGTGGAAATACACTTGAAAACATTGTACTAATGAATGAAAATCCAAATTGTCTTATAGTTGAAGGGGCAGAAATGTGATTGAGAGACTTGTGTCCCTAGTCTGATTTGTATGGCAGGTTCTCCAATTCTGAACCTGCAGTAAAGGTAAGATTTTTCATGCTAGGTGGCTGCAATATTGAAGGAGAAGATGAAAGCTGGGATTTTGGCACTGGTGCTGGTTTTTATGTGGACGCCACTGAAGATCCTTGGAAAACAAACTATAGGATGTATTCCTACATTAAGGATGAGGTAACTTTGCTGCTGGTTTCTCCTGTTGTTGCTGGGTAAGATAAAGGGGTGTGGCTCAGTCATAGGAAATTCCCACATCTTGTGTTACAAGGTTATGGTAGATTTCTATAGAGATACTTTGAGTTACTTATTATCAGCTAAAACTGTTTCATTTTGATTCCACACTCCCCTGCAAATTGCATCAGGCCATGATCACAGATGTCAGGCTAGCACCAGAGATGTGCCTTTGGTTCCAGTGGCATTAAAAGGCATTAGTTGGTTAGCTGTGTACTTTTTTCTTAAACATACTCAAGTTGCTTTAACATTTTTATTACACTCTTTCCTTTACAGCTACCTAAACTAATAAATGCCAATTTTCCAACTGACCCTGAACGGATGTCAATTTTTGGGCATTCCATGGGAGGTCATGGAGCTCTTATTCTTGCTCTGAAGAATCCTGGAAAGTACAAAGTAAGATGAAGTATAGCTTATATGAGGTATACTAATGCCTATATAGATTTCTGTAGATGTGACAGAAGAAAACATAAATAGTTTCAGTTGCTGCAGTTCATTGTTACATAGTTGGTTTTTTTTCCCTGTTGTCTTTCTGAACAGTCTGTATCAGCATTTGCTCCGATATGCAACCCAATTCAGTGTCAGTGGGGAAAGAAAGCCCTTGGTGGATATCTGGGACCAGATACAAGCAAATGGGAGGTATGTGTTGCAGCTTGCAGTTATTCAATAACAGATGAATGAGTGATCTGCAAATACATCACAGCAGGAGCCTGGAAAAAAACTCTGGAGTGCCCATGAGATAGTACTGTTGTTTTATTCCATCCCCAAGCAGAGAAGAGAACTGTTTGTTTCTGGCAGGAGTGACATGCTGTTGCCTTATGGTGCTTATGAAAATGCAGTGAGGTACAGGTCTCTCATCAAATTAGCTACATTGCTCTCATTTCTATGAAGATTTAAAAGTCTGGGCTAAGAAGAATTATAAGCAGTGTATTTTAGTAGTAGCCTGAAAAGAGAGACTGCTGCAAACTGCTCAGACTGATGAGCCTTGGGACATTGTGCAGGGGCAGACAGTGGGAGGCCTCCAAAAGGAGTCCATTGGACACTTGTAAATGAGTATCTTTCAGAACAGCATTAAACTAGGCAAAGTTAGGTTTTTGCTCCAGGGCCCTAATTTTAAGCTATCAGTAGTTGTTTATGAATGGCTAAGATACAAAAATATTTGTCTGCATGGTTGCTGCATTATTTGGGCAGTCTTTCAGTATTTTTAACCTCAACTTAAACATTGCACTGTACTTCTAGAATTAAGTAAGAAGGGATTGTAGTGAGCATGTACTTAGATTTCCTTGAAAATAAGCACAAGCTGCAGTTTGATCCCTTGTAAATTGGATTAAAGCATATCTGATTAAAACTTTACAGGATTGGAGTGTACTTTCTGCTTTCATAATTGTTAATAGAGTAGTTTGTGTACTTACAAACCACCAGTTAAACTTGCTTAGACCTAATGTAATGGATTTGTTGTGAAACAAAACAAAACAACACCCCAAAAACCTGTTTTCTGTCCCCTTAACTTGTTTTGGAGCTCTTCTGCAAGCCTCGTACCGTAGATCAACAGCAATCATCAGAAACAGAGATGCCTTTGGCACAGATACACATACAACCTCTGATCTTGGTATTTTGGCTTAAAATTGCCATTTTTAATATGTTCAGGATCATTTGATGGCCACAGTGCTGGGCTGAGCCCAAGCTCTCCTTTCCATCATAGTGTAATTTCTGGATCTGGTGGCATCCTGGAAGGATGGCTCTGATACGTTGTTGTAGGACTTTGGATTTTGCTGTCTATTGGTGATTGGTCTTCACAGCCTTAAACACTTCACTGTCTTTTTAAAGGAGTTATTTATTTTCAGCATGTAACAAGCACAGCACCCCATGGGTAACATGTTCCCCATTACAATTACATTTTGATACGTGTATGTTTAGGGTCTTTAATTTTAGTTTCTCAGTTGCACCAAGTTTTCTTGGTCAAATTGTCAAGGTAGCCTTCAGGTTAAATGCCTTCCCATGAGCATAGTTGTGTTACACTGCTGTTTTGACTTTTAGCTGCCAGAATAATTACACCAAGACACCGAGTTTCTTCAGCAAGATCTGGTTCCTGCACAAGGGTGTGAATTAGTACTGACAATATTGCTGTTCTTCCATTCTGTAGGAATGCAGCCCTGGGCTGGATGTTCAGTTTGGTAAAACTGCCAGCTTGGTAATTACCTAGCTCATACAATTTGCCTTTTTTAAAGCAATGAGTATTACTTTTCAGTTGCCTGGAGTTTCCCTAGATTTTTGCTCTTCCAAAGTGCAACTTGGTGTCCTGGTCTACACTGCCCAGGACTCTCTCTGTGGTATTCTTTCCCTGTGGTCAGCAAACTGAAACCAGTTGAACGTGTTTAACTGAATGTCGTTTCTCTTTTACTTCTGCAGGCATATGATGCCACCCAGCTTGTGAAGTCCTACTCAGGCCCTCGCCTCGACATCTTGATTGACCAAGGCAAAGATGACCAGTTCCTGTCTGCGGGCCAGTTACTGCCTGATAACTTCATCGCTGCCTGCACTGAGCAGAAAATCCCAGTAGTCTTCAGACTGCAGCAGGCAAGTTGCTTCTGCAGTCCTTAGTCGGTAGATTGTTCTTTGTGATTCTTGGCAGTATGCAGCAAGCAGTGAGCAGAGTGTCTGTAAGGGGGAAGGCATGCAGGACTGCGGGTCTGTCCCTGGCCACGTGAGGAGGAGGGTGAGAAGTGACACTTTCCCGTCGCGCTGTGCATCACCCGCCCGGTTCAGCCGCGCTTCACCACTAGGTGCCGTCGTGCTTCCAGCTTGGAGAGGCTGAGCCCTTCATGGGGACTCAGGCTGCCGGTGCTCGCCTAAAGACACAGCATCAATCATTTTTAATGAGTATTATAGTCACTGTACAGACAAAGTGACAGGTGGCCTTTTGCTGCATCCCTTGTCTGTTCTGTGGCTTTTGTGTTTACCATAAAACTTTGCAACTTAGTTTGCATGTGTTTGTGTAAATTAGGGAAGGGATGGAACTGCTTGACATCTTAGATTCATGTAAAGACCCAGGTGGAGGGATTGCTCTTACTTGTAGTGCAGTGACCCAGAACAACACTGTCCTCAGAGCACTGGAGTCTTTATAAGCCACTGGCAACTTCCACCCAGACCCAGTGAGGAGGTCAGTGGTGGAGAGTGAAGGATTGTTCTCTCTGGTTTATCATAAACCTTGCACCTAAAGATAGAGTTAGTGCTGATGAAGAGGGGTCAGAGGGTGACATTACAGCACAGTGATGGAGCAGTAACTCAGACCTGGGCTGTGTTCTCTTTATGCCCTCCCTGTGTTTTACCAGAACAGTACCTGTGAGGGCAACTGCTCTCAGATTGCATCTCACTCTGCAGCTGACCCTTTCTGTTACCCATCTCTAGCTTACAGGCCTAGATTTGGGCAGCTTAAGGTACTTTCTGTTTGTTTAGCTTCCAGGCAGTCATCTATACTTAGCCTGTTACATATCCCTTGCCATTTTTATATATATTCCAGGTATTTCTTAAAATGGATAAAACCAGGAGAGTGATTATCTTTCCTTTAAGAGAGCTTAATGTGATTGCTTTATCATGAACTGTATATTCTCTGCTGATTTCTTTATTGTTATTCTTTTCTAGGGATATGATCACAGCTATTTTTTCATTGCTTCATTTATTAATGACCACATCAAACACCATGCAAAATACCTCAATGCTTGAATCATTTGGATGCTGCCTGGCCAATATGAATCAAGAGATAGAGGTGAACTAAACAAAAATCATTTGCTGAAGTAATGCTTGTAAGATGGAGCTCTTTTGATTGTACTGCTAAGAAAAATAAAAGTCTCACTTAATTTGATGTGTGTGCTTTAGACTAAGTATTGGGAATGTTTTTGCATGCTTGGAAAACTTTTGATGCTGTGAAGTTACATCTGCTGCATTTTGAGTCAAAATGTAAGCCAGCAGATGAGTTTCAGACAACGAGTGTGGGTGTTTATGTGGCACCTCCAGACAGCTTCTAGTGCAACTGTGCAGAGACTGTGATTAACAACAGCGTGCCCCTGCAGCTAATTAATTACTGGGGTTTACTTCATCCTTTAATGGTGAAGAAAGTTGTTAGTGGCACAGCTAATCAAGCTACTTAATTAATCTGATGTGGTAGGGGTATTTTTTCCTTGGCCTGTGTAAATACCTTCCAGGGACCAAGTCTGGTGGAGAATGCAGACAAATGCCTGCTGTGCACATTAGGTTACTGTCCTGTGCCTTATCAAGCAAATGAGGTGGAGTATTTAATGGATGATATTTATAGAAAAGACCTCTTATAAAACATGTGAAGGAAGCAGTCCGTAGTAAAAAGGATTTTTTCTCCGCTTGCCTTTGATTCTTGAGAGGATGAAAGGCTTGTACTGTGTTTCTTGGATGTGACAGGACTGAGAAGAATCTGCTAAATAGAACTGAAAAAAGTAATTGCTGTCTGGATGATCTAATATCTCATTGCTGAAATCAAATGTGCTCATTTTACAAAAGATGGCAGAATTTAGTCATGACAGTTGTAGATCTAAAAGAGCTCCTGGTGGTGTAATCCTGCCAGCTACTTTGGACAAGAACACAGACTGTTCCAGTGATCTGCAAGTAAACTCAGCTCTCTCATGGTTCAGCTGGACTTGAATCATTGCTCAAACCTTGACTCACTCGTGCCAGAGGAAATACTATGATAGATGGAGGATGGGTTGCCTTTTTTTAAGCAATGCTGAATGCTCTCCTGTGTCTCTGACTCCTGCTAGATTTTAGGTTACAGGGAAGCTGGTGCTGGCGACAGCCTTAAATTATGCATTGACTTTTATCCATCTTGCATCGATTTATTTATTAAGTAAACTCTGAAGGCTGGGAAGATACAACTCTGTGTATTGCAAGCGTTCTCCACAAGGAAATTATTGCAGAAAGATCCTCTGCTTCCAAAATCCCTTATCAAACGGGAAGAAGTACAGCCCATCAAGTGACCTGTTCACTAAGGTTAAGACACTCCATTAGAGAAATTGGAATCTAGGAGAATCTGTACTTGGATGACTTCAGAAACCTGCATGGGAAAAAGAAGGCCGGATGCTGTGACTTGCTCTTTGTTTCTGCAGCCAAGGGTAGGACAAAGCAGCTGAGCACAGCCCTGGCACATTGGGTTATCCCCAGGGCTGAAGGCATTACTGTGTTCCTGCTTGGATTCAGTACTGTCAAGGAAGCTTCAGGTTTTGTTTGCTAAAGCAGAAGCCTGCAGAACAATCTCTGCATTTCAGGAGGAGAAAAAGCTGCCCTGTACGGAGAAGTGGAAGCAGTAAAATGAACAACTCTCATACCTTGATGTGAGAGCAGGAGCAAACTGAAGGAGGGGTCTCCCCTCTTCTCCCTGAGCCCAAGCCCAGCCCTGGCAGCAGCAGGCAAATAATTCACTGCCACTGAATGAGGGGGCAGGAGGCTTTCCCAGCAGGAGCAGCAAAGCTGCAGGGAGAACACTGCAGCTACCAGCTGGATCTTATGCCTCCTTTAGCTGCAAAATTCCTTTATTTGTATCCCACCATCATCTTCTCCCATCCCCAAACCCATCATTTCCAGTGTTAAGCTCTCCAACCACCATCTCTTACAAGAAATCATCAGTCACAGGGATGGGCATTAAAGGGTTTCTGCAAATAATATAGTTTAATTGTAACTACTGTAAAGATTTTCTATATACGTTATGTTCACTGTGAAGGGTATTACAGATTTGCCATGCATGTTTTATTGCACATATAAATATTGTACAAAGGATCATGAAGATTCTCTTTTTAGCCGTACAGGTTCAGACTGCATTAAAAAAGCTGTATTACAAAATACTTAGAGCTATTTATTTACAGCCAACTTCAAGCAAATACTGAAAGACACTATCAGGAGAAAAACAAAACTTTAATTATGAAAAAACAAGATTTGTCAAAATAATAATAATTACAAAGCTTCATGTTGCCATATATACATTGTAAAAAAATACTCAGGAAACCTGCATTTTATCCCTCAAGATGCAGAAATTAATATTCCTATTTTTATACTTGATCCTTGAATGTTTTTAAAATTTGATAAACTCTGACTTGAAAACTTATTTTCTTTACATTGCTCGTGCTTTTTGACAAAACAGATATTTGTGCAGCTCTGTAAAATACTAAAATACATTTTCATTTAGTGTTAAAGTGCACAGTACATTTTATAGGAAACAATACACTAGCTGCCAATCAAATTACAATTTAAGTCAATGTTGCCTCTATAAAATAAGTGTTTTTGCTTTGGTTGAAGTAATTGGATATTCCATGCATACTGTCAGTCTCACTGTCTGCGAGTTCACTTTCCTCCTCGTCACGTTGCTGTCACTACCTCCTAGCCCATGAGCAGGTGGTGGTGTTGAAGTGTGTGGTCCATGTTCAAACACCCTCTGAACCACGACAAATCTGCTACTGAACAGGGGTGGTTTCGATGCGGTGCCTGTGAACGTGTGTGTGACTGTCTTGGGAGGGGGTAGTGACAAGTGTGCAGCACTCTGCCCAGAGGTCCTCATACAATAGTTCTCTCCACATACTCTTGCTTAAATATTTAATCCTCCCACCCCCTTGCCTCTTATTTTTGCTGCTCTACATTTCAAAGTCCCTGCTTGTATGCCCCCAGCCAGCTTCCCTTTTCACCACATGCAGCTACCCCATCCTGCTTGCCCAAATCCCATCACTGGCTTCTTGTGTGAATGAAAATGGGATGTTCCACATAGCACAAGAATCACTGTGCTGAACTTTTTAACTAAAATGGATGATGTCTTAATAATAAATTATGTTTTTAAAAATCTCTTTGAAAAATGTAAAGTGGTGATAAGGAGAAGAACTTTTATTTCCTATTGCTGACATGGAAGTAGAGGTCTGATGCTGCAAATGTGCACTACAGAACCTTGTGCTTTTAGAGAGAAGCACTGTGCACCCAGGCAGGCTGGATCTGGAAGATCAGTTTTTGAGACTGCCTTTGGCAGTTTCAATCATTTTATCTCCTCTTGAAGGAATGACTGAAGAAAACAAGTTAATTTTCTGGCTACCTGGTACACCTTGTTAACGTTCTTGTGCTATTTTTTACTATTTGTTCTGTAGTGCTGTAATCTTTAAAAGAAATCAAGTTACAGTGCAAAATTACATTTCAAGACACATGATCCTAATGCACATAATTCATTTTGTTGTGGCAAAAGTTAAATGTCTTGTGCATAGTAAGATAAGCAATCAAAAATATTTGTTCACATTTATTTTTCAAGTTTACATATTTCCTTTTGTTTTTTGTTTTTAAACATCTATATACAAATATAATGGGTGCGCTCTCACTTTCAGCCAATTTAGTCTAGTGAGGGGAGAAGTGTTACTGGAATGTAGGAAACTCAATGGAATGCAAACAATTTTTTACTAATGTTCCACAGATTCAAGAAATAAAGAATGCCATTCCAGCTAGCTGTTCTTTTAATAGAAGCACCTATTTTGTTTGCTTTTTATCTTACATATTAGAAAATACAATTTATGGAGATCTAGAGCTACTGCACACCAAGAAGAATAAAAAATAACTAAGTATTTATATTAAAATAAAGTGTTTAACCACAAAAAAAGCAGTAATAAAATACAGTTTCCTAATATACATTTTGCATCCAAAGGATGAATAACACCTCACTAATAAATAATATTTATATAAATATTTTATGTCTGGATATTTTTAAAAGGCAATAGCCTGAAGCAACGGCAGAAAAACCTAACATGGTAGCAGTCTGATTTACTCTCCCTTCTCCTTCCCCCCAACTGCTTACAGTGATTCTTAGTTTAATAATACAAAGGTATCTTGCTGCAAGACAGCTGTATACTCCACACGTTTTTAAGTGGCAGAGAGGTGGCAGTTTTAGTAAGTACTGTACAAAGTGAGCTATAAAAGCAGTGAAGCGCCAACTTCCTCTAGAAAATGTTTCTGTTCAGTTTCTGCTTTGTAGTTCGACACACATGTACAGTCTGGAACATGGGTTTAAAATTGTAAGAATACTCTTGGAGTACTGGAGTTGTTTTCAATGCAGTTTGAAAAGATGGGCAGTTTTTTGATTCTTTCATGGCACAGTGTAGCTGGTAACAGCAGAGAGTGGTTTCATGTGAATAAAGCTTGTTTCACTGTGGTTACGTCTAGCAATGCTTGAACTGTTATGCTCACTTTTACCAAGCCCTTTTCTTCTAGGATGTGATGTGGTAGGCAGAGCTTCTCCTAGAAGAAGACAAAAAAAGGAGTAAAAATTAGAATATTCAATCACACTGCAGAACCTCACTTCACATGATCACATTTGGAACACAAAGCCCAGCAAGCAGGAATCGCTTCCTATTTTTAATTTAAAAGAACTTCCTGTTTTTTTGACAGAAAGTCTCTGATTTTGCTCCCACTACACCTAAGAGTTAATGAGAGATCTGTTAATATTCTGGGCCCCAGAAACCAAGATGTTCTGTGGTCATAACAGCACGTAAACAGCTAAGAGTGAGGGCCAGCAAGCACACAGCAAACTTCACCTACAAAGCAGGATAACATGGCATTTGCCTTGTTATGACTTATGTGTGAGATGGGGGATGGAAGGCTGACTTTAAAAACAACAAACCAAAAACACCTCATTCTCCCACTGAGTTCTAGACAGGTGCCAGAATATGCACCTTATAAACTATATACTAGCACATACAGGGAAGTGTGTGCCACGTTCTGCATTCAATACGCAAAGAATTTTTTTCCCAGTATTTGCACCTTATTTGAAATCCCAGGAATCAACTTTATTCACCATAAGGACACAGCAGTCATGGCCAGGATGGAACTCACTAGCTGTCCACAGAGGCTGTTATAGCAGAAGACAGTCAAGCAGTAAATACAGTATCTCCTACAGGGAGAGCAAGACACCCACCCATGAATAATTACAAAAAGCCTTAGAGGGGCAGCCTTGTGTCATGACTGGCCCTCTCTTTAAAAATAAGTTTTTCTTAATGTAACTGGATATTCTTGTTAAGAAATCAATGGAATTATGAAACCAGGCAGCAGGTTTATAATAAATAAATGGAAAAGCCAGACTGCATCACATAAACCATAATTACAACTGTGAGACTCATTGCCACAACATGAAGCCAAAAGCGTAAGTGGGAGGACAGAAATATACAGGAAAGAGAAAAATCCAAACAATGCTATTTAACACAAACACGTGGAAACAGTGTCTGGTCCATAAAGTCCTTAAGCTGAATGTCATTGTTTTAAGCATGAAAAAGGCACTATCTGTGTGATCTAACCTGTTCCTTCCCTATGCATCCATACATGACCGTCAGCAGACCTGGAATACTGATTTTTTTGAAAGAGAGTGTGGTTTTGATATTCTCACTATTAAATACCTTAGTTATTCAATAAAGTTTTAACTTTTAAAATGAACGATGCATTTGAGATTCTGTTTTAATTAATTGCCTGTCTTCTACTGAATATTCTTCTTTCATCTGTAGTGTTAACTAAGGGTCTCTTATTTTATTTTTATACAATTCATGGTCCTTTTCCACACTTCCTCACATTGATTACTTCTTCAATTTAAATGTCACTGATCTTTTCAACTGCTCTTCTCATGACACATTTTTCAGCTCTAGTCCATTCCTTAACTCCTATGGACCCTTACAACTCAATATAATGGGACTGGTACACATAGGAACAATTCATAGATTCTTTATTACATTATGCATCTATGTTTGTTTTCCTCTCCTTCCATCCAGTGTTGTCCAGTCCTTGCTCAGGAGACCTCCTCCAGTGGGCCACAGCTCCAGAAAAGTATCAGTGTTAAATGGCTGTTCCACTGCTTCTGATGTTCATGACTTTCTTTTGTTAATGAGTATTTCCTTTAGGCATAACCAACATTTAGCTTGCTTAAATTTCTTGTGAAGTTCCTCACGGCCCGCTCCAGCCTCAACGAGAGGAAAAACTGCAAAACGTACGTATTAACTACTGAACCTGAAGGTAAGAGCCAAACTCCATTCACAATCATGGCATCTGATACTAGTAACTGTAATTTATCTGTATTTTGTTTACATTTTGTATTTACTACTGAAGTTGTTTTACTATTTATTATTTTATGTTTGAAAGATTTTTTTAAGACCCAAGAAACAACTTCAAATAGATAATTTTGAAGGAGCTTGGCTGAGTAGGTCTGCAGGAGATGGACAACACACATTTCCCCACATGGAAGATGCTGGAATAGTCTTGTTAATGCTGGGTTACCACTTCTACTGAGCTTGTGGATTCTGATTCACATTGACCAAACCATTGTGGCAACTGCCTCCTGTTCCTGTCAGCCACCCTGCCCCTCTCTGCTGCACTTATTTGTCCAGTCAGGCCAAGGAACTACACCCATCTTGCAGCCATTCCAGGTCATCATCCACATTTCCTTTCCAAACCTATCTACCTACCATAAACTGTTCATTTAAGTTAAGACACTGAGTTCTGCAGTTCATTCTTGTTTGTTCTTCTGACTGAAATATGGACCTGCAAGCTTTCAGAGGTGGTTTTCCCCCAACATTTATTCCTCTGAAAAAAATGTCCCAGAAAAACATATATTTTAGGATGCAAACTCCTAAATTTGATACCCGATTAGCACCGGAGTAGCTATATAAGAAGGTAAATACAGTGATATCAAATAAAAGGGGAAAAAAACCCCAATATTCTTCTACTTCAAAGGTGTGATTTCTACTAGACATTTTGCCAATCTATTGTCCTCAGAGCCAGTTCATCTAAAAATCCACAGTGCTCTGATGCTGATAATTTTTTTAAAAAAAATAATTATACTAATCTGAGAATACAAATGAGACACCTGGAGTGGAAAGTTATTTTTTTCACACTCTTCCACTTCTTTCCAGTGTCCTTGCACAGTAATCTCTTGTTTCATAGATTTGGTGGCCCTCAGCATGACAATATTTCATTATTCTTCCATGCTAGACAAAAGACATTTAATAAGAAGGCCTGATGAATCCAGTATCTGAAAACTAAGGGACTGGTATTACACAGCTGAAGGGTAGAGACTGAATCCAAAAACCCAGCTGTAAGAAAACCTACCCTCAAACCTATTTATGTTTGAAAATCTACATTTTGCTATTGAAGTCAGATTTGCTTACACTACCACAGTTAAGGATGTTTGCTTAAGAAAAATTTAAATTCTAAACTCACTGTGTTTGTGGCACCTTGTAGCACTCACTGAGCTATTCTGTTATGCTCTTTTGCTAGGATTTTGGCAGTTGTTTATATGCACATTTGCACTAAAAGCATAAGGGAATGCATGCCCTGTTTCACATAAAACCCCCATTCAATGTGTTCTTTTCTGTTTTTAAAGGCAAGCATTATTTAATTATTTGAAATACAGCATAGTAGTTTAGTTTGTATAAAGCAACCTCTCTCTACCTGCTGTATTTACAAGATGCATACTCCAATCAGGAAAGCTGTTCTAGGAGGTGCGAAAAAAAAATAGGCTCATACAACTGTGTTGTAGGAGTGAAAAGTTTCCCAGCACCTAACTTTTTTATGTATCATCCTGTGTTAGTGCTCAAAACATATACACTTGACAGCCTTCTCTTATGAAGCAGGTGGAACTTGGCTAATATAATTCTGGAGCTAAACACACAGCTACAATGAACTTTCCAAACCTGACAATGAGACTGGTGTCATTTTCTAAAAATGACAAACTTCTCTAAATGTGTCACAAATCAGTTCTGGTATGTAAGCCCTAAACACTATCTTAAATGGCTTTCATCAACCCTATCTCACATACTTTTCAAATCGGAGTTTTAGAGCCACATATTTACTTGTCAGACTAGGCAAAGTCAAATCCTGCCATGGATGGAATCCAAAGCACAAACAACAGCTTTCCATAACAGCATTTACATCCCAGGTGTCTCCGTACTTAGGTTCAGCCACCATCCCTGCTTTTCCATGCTCTGCCTCACTCCCTCACCAGCTGCAACTGCTCTCTGGAAACCACTGAGAGCAGAGCTGTGAAGCTGCAGGCCATGAAGATTTCAAACCTTTTCTTAAATCCTGTCATTTTGAAGCAAATGCCTGACCAACCAAGAGGAGAACTTGCCCCTGACTCGGAGGGGACTCAACCTCATGCACTTCTCCCCACATTTAATAAAATTTCTGTCCCTTTTAAAACAGATTCAAATGCGTAACACTTCTTTACAAAAGTGTGAATTCTCTCTCTAAAAACACCCCTGTTGAAACTATCACTGAACAAACTCCAAAAGAGCAGACAGAAGAACTGGCTACTAATTCTACAGACCAGCCTAAAACAATTGTGAGGGGAAGGGCTGCCACTCCACTCATAGCAGCACCAATCTCTCTATTCTTTATCTACTACAAAAATGAAGATGCAATGTATTTTTATTGTCTTTTTTCTGTCCAAGAACACAAAAGAACTTAATTACTTATTGCAAGCAAACCACCTTCTACAGACACACAGCCATTTTGAATGGATAATATTTACAAACTCATAACGAAGCAAAAGAACAAACTCCTCCCGAAGGAAAAAATATTAAGAAGGGCACAAAAAGGAGGCAGCAGCAGGAGGCTGAGTCACAAAGCAGCACAAAGAGACAGTACAACAGGTGTACCCACAAACGTGCACGTGTGCATGTGCTTGCCAGAGCAAGTTTCTAATTCTGGAACAAAATGTCTAATTTAGGATAGAAGAAAGCCAGGAATACACAATGACACTAATCCCTCAAGAATACGTGACACACTTCACATACATATCATGTCTATTTTCTTTTACACTGGATGACTTCAAAGCCAAGACAACTGTTTTAATTATTTTATGGCAGGGCAAGCAGCTTGGCAATTCAGATACAGTAAGCATTTATATAAAAGACACTTCTGCCATCATATCAGATTGGTAAGTGGTAAAACGACCACATCATGATAAGAGCAGGGCCCAACTATCTGTATTTGCTAGTAAAAATACAGAGAAATGGAATTCTGCAATCTGGCAAGAGCCTTTCTCTTTCTTCCTTATATTTGTAGAATGAGAGATTTTAGATCCACAGGGGAAAAATATTAATAAAACAATGAATACTGGAATGTACAGTTTCTCAAAGCACAAATTAAAAACCTAAGTCCATGTAATGCCCCTCATTTCATTTTGAAGCTATTTTGAAGTGGGAAGTCACTAAAGAAACTTCAGGGCATTACACTTAAGCAAACTTTTATGTCCAATGTACTCAACCTTTACACTTTGTTAGGTCAAGGTCAGTTTTCTTTCTAAAGAGTTGGAAAAGAAAGCTATAGCAAATATTTACTTTTCCATATAGCTAAGGCAATTTATGTCCTTTTACTTTTTTTTCCTTTTCCACTATTATTGTTGATATTTGTATATGCCCAGATGCCCTGACTTACCTTTTCAAGTATGAACTAAAAGAGTAATTCAGGCTGCACTGCAGCTGCAAAATTATCTGTTTGGAGTCATAGCCAGTTAGACATTTAGATATGTGCATCTTGTGAACATTCAATAAATCAGAAATATTTTCAAAACTGTAATTGCTGATAGTGGTCTTTGGATTCTGCAATAAATTATGACCTTGAGCCATATAACATAAAAGACATATTTTACAAAATCCCTCAAAGTTTTATTCTAAAACTCTTAGAAAATGGTGACCTGAAACTGCAAGGAACAAAAATCTTAATAAAGACAAGACACACATGAAACAGTAAGAGGAAACACATGCTAACAAGGGAAATACCAATTATACCATAAACTTACACATTAAATTCTGAGAAAATGATGAGTGTTTGTATCATCAAAGCAGAATAGGTCATTATCTTACAGTATTTTTCTACTGCTCTTTCTGCATAATGCAGCTTATGTTCTAGAAATGAAGGAAATGGCAAAGGTTCTCAAAACCAGCTGTACCATTTTCTTCTCAACCTGCATGTATGACTGGGTATTTTTGTAACTGGAGTAAAATTTTTGTGAAAAACAATGACATGGCAATACCTTGGTAACTTATTAATGTATATTGAGTAGGAAAATGTATTGACTATTTGCTCAGATCTAATTCAGTCCCCATTCACATAAAGTTCAACTTTCAGAACACTTATTAGGAGCACAATGGGATTTACACACAGCTTTCAGTTAATATAGAAGAGGCATTTGAAGGACTACTACACTGCATTACACTGCACTAGAAGATACTTTTTTCTGGATTGAGGAAAAAGAAAGCCAAATCCTCATGTCAAAATGTCATTTATGATCCATTGCAAACACACTGTGCCTGCAAGTACATCCACTATAATCTGTATTTATAATTTTATTGCAGTATAGATGAGATGACCTCCGTAGGATATAAAAGTAATTAATATGATGGACACAGTACAGATTGAAACCAATTTATTAAGAAATCATGGTTTGAAAATGTCTGATGATCACTGCAATGGAAAAAAAATGAATAGGAAAAGAAACAGAGGGACAATTACAGTTAATGTTATTAATGAATATAGGGGTGAACTATAGTGCACCTTTTTTTTTAAACTCAAGGTGACCAACTTGATTACGTAACTGCCTATGAGCAGTAAGTACCAACTATATCTAACTGGATGTCTCAATATTGGCATCTCCTCAAAGATGAGGACCCACCAAAGAGTTGAACTGATTGTTTCACAAGTACTAATGCTGCAGAACAGCAGCACAGAAACAGGACTCCACATTTAGCAAAGAACCCATTAGAGTACATTCATGATGTTTTAGTTTCCAGTTCCCCATTTAGTGGAGAAATTACTGACTTTGGAGATGGAAAGATAGATATTTTTCATATTTGCATTACATTTAAAATATATTTGTAGAAACTTTATTATACTCATATTTAGAAAATGAAGGGTAATTTCACTATTTCTTTCCCTTGAAGATTTATAGATATTTGAAAGTGTAATCAGTAACAACCTCCAAAAAATACCAAACTGGATAAGCTTCATGTATGGTAGCACAGCTGTGCTTGTCATGAACCAAATATGTTTGTTGTTTTTCACCATCTGTTTCAAGATGGCTTCACCATCTTTAACTACCAAAAACTGCACATAATGCTACACTTTAAATACCACATATTGTCATAGCTGAGAATACACATGGTCCCTACGTAACAACTCTGTTTTCATGGTAAGCATATACAAAGTTAGGACTTTGGCCAAGTTCAAGAGTTAAGTGTCACTGTGACTGGGGGACGTTCACTTGTTCTGCACTGGCACAACAGTAGTTCACTTTCTAGCCCAGCATCTACTCTGATAAAACATTCAAAACCACTGAAGATGTGAACTTACATTTCTGAACACTGAAAATGCAAAACACAGACTACTCCTCTTACCTCCCTCCAAACTGTTCAATACAGTGGCTAATCAGATGTGATATTAGACAATGAGACAGACATGTACTATAGGATGGTAGCAAAACCTTTCTCCACATGATTTTCTAATTTCAAAAGATGTACTCATACATGTAGTTCAGTGTTATAGAGGGCACAACACAAAGCAGCAACAGGAGACCTGTTTATCACTTATGGGAACAACAGTAAAATCTCAGCCCTACAGAAGACATCACTTTTGTCTCAATACTACAGTGGAATATAGAGAAACATATAATTAGTAGATTCTGAACTGATTCAAGCCATATGTCACTAAGTTTCATCAGAAAAGCAAAATAATTAGGATAAGACAACTAAAATTAAAACAAAGATCTCCTCCAAGTGGAAACTTAAATGTCAAGCTGTGACTGAGTAAACAAGTGTCTGGTGTTGGAAGTGCTGAAACTAGGCACACAGAAGACAGGACTGTACAGGATGAGGACACAAGTCCAGAGCTACATACCAAATAAAGAGCTTTGAAGCACTCGCTGAACTCTTGCCTGGTCACAGATGATACTATTTATAATAAAGTTGTTGTATGTTTGCACTGGAAGCTGCTAGACACCAAATCCTTTAAAAAACTTTGATTTATCTGTCATCTGAAATTAATTTTTCCATCCTAAACTATGTATCTAATAATACATTTACTAGTTTTTATCTATATCTGTCTATATAAATATCTATATCTATATATTTAAGCCACAGAAAACAGGAATAGAATTGTATTTAAAAATTTTTAAATAAAATTTTACAAGTATCTGCGGAGTGGGGATATTTATAGAGCAGCATTAAATCATAACTGTATGGCCAGAACAATCAGTAACATACAAATTCTTATCCTAGTTATACTCTGCAAGTCTATAGCTAATTTTACTATACACTAGACAGGGAGAAAAGAATGCATGTATTTCCAAGACACAAAACTGAGGTCCTTTGGTTAGCTAGCCTGAGACTGAGTTACAAATTTAGGCAACAGCATCTAGGCCAATATTGCAACACCAATATAGGTTTATCTTTTTCGCTAAATTTTCATTTTTATATTTCATGTCAATAAGGAGAAAATCCAAAAATTGTCTTATTTTAAGTTTTAGAGTAGATGAACAGAACAGAGATCTGGAAGGGAAATTGAGGTCATCAGTCCAGCAGTCCAACCATAGGCAGAGTTCAAACATCACCAAAATAGCTCCTGGCTAATGTATGTCTAAACTGTTCTCTAAAACCTCCTAGGATGGAAAAGCTAGAGTCTTCCCAGAGGATCCCTTTTCCTAGCTACATTGTCTTTGTTCAACTGCTTAAACAAACAAACAAACAGTATCTGCATTTTCACAGGTGATGAAACAGAAGATAATGACGTGACTTGCTGGAGGCCACACAGAAGAATGGCAGGAATTTAACAGCTTATTCCCAAACTGTCTCACTATACCCATGATCTTCATCCTGAAATATTCTAAAGTCTCTTGGATTCTACAGCTTGCTCACATCCACTGCTAATTTACAGTCACCTCTGGGTATAATGCAGCAAGTGTTTAAAAAGGGCTTCAACATTGTTTTGTGTGACAGAAGAAAAAGATTATTCTACCATGGGAAAACATAACTACTCCAGTATGGAATTTAATCAGAACAGTAGTGACGAACAATAATCTTTAAAGTTATATTACTTTTGTTAATATATAAGAATTTTAAAATAACAGTAATTTGAAAGATAGTCCTCTAAGTGCCTTAACACAATATGTGCAGAGATAATTGGCACCCACTCAGAAAATACTATCTCCTGCTGGAAGTGCCATCTGAAGCTGCTTCAATATCTGCAGCATTCCAGGATTTTCACAAAAAGTAAGACGCTCAGCTCTGTTTAGTTTGTAATATACATCTAGCCTACACCCAGAAGTGGAATAAAAGGAGCTTCACTGCTTTAACACATTTAGTGAGTAGTCTAGGCAACATGAAAGAAAAGCTACAAATAAAGAGGTATATGAGTTCTTAAACTAGAGCTGGAGGGGATAGAAGACATGGGACTTGCCTTCAAGATGCTACTCCTCTCTCCTATTTCAAGAGATTAATAAAGATATTACAAGGAAGGGAAGCAAGGGAAAGGGAAAAGTTTGCAAGGCAAAGGAAGGAAATTAAGTACCTGTAATTTGTCAGAGACAAAGCAGAAAGTTTGTGTGCACATGCGAACAGGTTATGCTGTTAGCAAATTCCAGTGATAAGTTATATACATCAAGACTATAAAAAGTATATGGAAAAGACAAAAGCCTATTAGATCCCAGGAGCGAAAAGCAGAAGTTGATTGTGGGGGTTTCTCCCCGAGGGCGAGCAGAGTGTCAACAGTCTTTCGAATGTGACGAATATCCGACTGCAGGATGTCATACGGAGAGCAGAGGTCAGCCTATCCCGAAGGGCAGCCATTAGAACAGAAAAAGAGTGCAAAAAATTAAAAATACAAAAATGGAAAGATATTGATAAATAAATTATCACAATATTCTAGCATAAACATGTAGGAATAGTTTCTTCCTAGTCTTGCCTTAGTGACTAGACATCCCAGCTTTCTTTTATTTCCGCTAAAATACTGAAGCTATCATATAACATCAGAATGTTAAGATAGAAGAGCTCAGGCTCTCTAATCCTTCCAAAATTATGCCCAAGTTCACAAGGTGAGGAAGCACGTGTGATCCACTCATTCCAATGAGGTCTGCACACCTTTGTCCATCTGGACCTTATTCAGATGCTTAAATGGAACCAGCTGAAAAAACTAATTTATAAAATAGCAAACAGTGGGTTAGAAAGCTGTTAAAAGCACAGGCAGCAGCAATATGAAGTCTCAAGAAAAAGTACTTACGGAAATCATTAGAAGTATGCAAAATTCTCTAATATAATAATCTAAAACTTGGTATTCAAATATGATCTCAAATGATACCCTAAGATAGAAACTTAAAAAGTCAATGTAGCACTAACTATACCTAATTTTAATAAAGTTTCTAAATTGAGGACTTGGACACTAAATTCCTTACATAGCATTTTTTAAATTATTAGCAGGTTAGATTCCCATACCATTTTTGGAAAGTATCAATAACTTGATGTGGCAACTTACTCTATACTAGCTATACAATATGAAATATGTAATATGCAATAATATCAGTATGTTCACATGATATTTAACATTAAAATCAAACCAAGCAATACTAGTACTTTCAAAATGTAATCTAAGATACACCATTTTACATTGCATATAAGGCCTTACTGAGATAATGAATACTTACTGAACAAAATTACATGCAGTAAGAGTTTGAGAGAACACTTCCTGTGGAAGTTTTTCAGTCTCACTTCCTCAATGAACTGACAGTACACAAAATAAACCAAGACATGAAAGTTCAATGTCTGTTTTCTGTTAGAGCAAAGTTTCAAGGCCCAGTTTGAAATAAATTATAATATTTAAAATGTCTTTCTATCCTGAAAAGAGGCTAGTGAAACTGGAAGTCAAAACTGTCATTCATACACAAATTAGGAAGTGATACGGTTTTTTGGGGTTTTTTTGTTTTGTTTTTTTTTTTTTGCTTACCATGACTGGTTCTTACCAGGAGTCAAAAATTGCAAAATTTTGTTACTTAGGCCACCAGATAGAGCAGAGAACCAACCTGCCTAGCAACACTTTTTCCAGTGATTTTTCAGAATTTTTTTTACTGAAAACTCTAATGTAATAATTAAGTTCAAGGCAATTCTGTCATTTTTTTAGAGTATGAAAACTCACAGACAGCACAAAACATGCTGATTTTGTTTAAAAATGGGATAGAATTAGTACTGTATTCTACCTACATCCACAAGCTGCTTACTATAGAAAAAAGTTTTAGTGCCAACTATTTGTGACTACCAACTACATAATATATTGCATTTTTATCAGACACCAATAAACCCAGTAAATGCCGGATTCATTTTGGAACAACATACAAGACTCAATTCCTATTTATTGAAAATACATACCAAAAGTAAATATCTAAGACACAGTCAACTTATATTTTAAGAAGAAAATTCCAAAACTTTAAAACAAGGACTTTTAAAAATTTTTGTCCAAAATATCCCCAAAACAATGCCAATAGTCCCTATTGCAATAAAATTGAGAAGGGAGTAATTTCAGAGTTTAGAGACTGAGAGCAGGTAGTAGGTTGACTTTTTATAGATAGTGATGAAGTTGCTAACCCAAGATTAACATCCTAAGCAGCGTAAGGAGAAGCCAAAGCGTACAGAAACAGCCAACACATGCAGAAGAAATTTCCTACAGAAACTGCCATGCTGTGTTTAATTAAATTCAGTGAAACTTGGGGAAGCCTTAGGAATGTCTGACTATTTTTGTGTATTCTGTGACAATGGATAATTTGGTGTTATATTCACACGTTATAATGTAAAATGTTTATATTTAATGTATTTTAAACTTCTGTAATGTAACTGTAGATGAAAAATATATAGCTTTTCTGTAATGGTAGAAGTATTTCCACTTATTGCACTGATATTGTGCAATAAAATACAAAACTAAAACATGACATCAAGAAGTAGTGAAAAAGCACATGCCCCCACACAAAGTTTCAAAGATAACCACCCATCCACTCATCTATGACAAACACCGCCTCTCTCATTTAGGGGACTGAAATTATTGCTAGTAAGAACTACAAAGATACATCTATTTAATCATTACATTTATGAACTGATATTTTATGTCTATGAAGCTGTATGATTAAATCATACAGCTGTCAATCATGCACACATAATAAACACAGTAAGACAGAAATGGGACAGCATAAGCATAACCAGCTGTTTGTGTGCACAAACCAACCTCATTCTGCATGCCCCTGTAGGGACCGAAAACAGCAGTATTTCAGAACTGACCTCCTCAGATTTAGACTCTGATAGAAAAAGTCATGAGTAAGTTTGCAGAAGTGCATTAAAGAATGGAATCTGTAGTGCATATGCATTATACTCAAAACACAAATGAAAGGAACCTCAGAACTCTGCTATCAGGATTGAGGGCGTATTGAACCACTTAACTCCATACCGTAGGCCAAACAGTGTCCAATACTGGGTCCAGAAGGAAAAGGTGGAGAAAGGAGTCATACCTGATAAAACTTACTGCAACTTCATGGATGTCTCATGATGAAACTATGGAGAAGTAACCGATTATGTGAAGTGATCAGAAAACAAGCATAAGTGGCAATGATAATATACCTTGCATTAAACTGAAAAACATGATTACCAGTTGAAGAACTAACAGGTGGATAGAAGATAAAACACTTTACAGTCACTGCTTGGCTGCCTCCTTTACTTTGTTTTGCTACTTTTAGAATATAAAAGCCTCCTGTTTTGTTTTTCTTTATTATTGTTTTTCTTAACCTGCAATTCCTACATGAACACAAATCCCACTGATTTTTAGAATAATTCTGACATTGCCACTTAGTAGACCTTGCTATCAGAGGAGAGGTTGAAACACAGTAACAGGTCCCATTTGCAGGACTTGAAAGTCACTCAGAAGTGGTACAGCTGAACCTTCCATAGTCTGCATCTTCATACAATGACTTGAGGTCCAAAAAGCCATTTCTTATCGTCACACTCTTTTCCACTCAGTATGTTTACATCATGTAAATGACTGAAAATTTAAGAGATATGACAGAAGTCTCTCATTCCCACCCAAGATAAAATTTGTCCCACTAAATCATGCTGCATCACTACTGATGTGCTGGAACACAGACACTTGGTAAACTTTCTGGACCATTTGGCTGTGAAAGATTTAATTTTATCACTACCTTTTATCAACAGAAATTACAATTCTGGTACTAATCATAGTAACTTCAGTCTATCTTTTTTTTAAGCTGTAAGAAGATCAACAAGGTATGTTATGTGGGGAAATTCTCTTTCATTTCTAAAAAAATAATCTTATTTCTTTGACCTGATCTCATAAAGGGTCAAAAGATGCTCAAGTGCCTAACCTGTTAAGATACTATGTAAGTGTAAGATGTGTATCATAAAAATCCATTCATGTCTTGGTGAAAAGCTAATTTCATAGACACTGAAAATGCTTCATTTTCTTTTTCAATAAATGCTTAGAAGATACTACCTCTGATACACCTTATTTGTTCATAACTGAGAACTAGAAAAAATGCCAACCAAATCTTGTAACTTTTGTCTTTCGAACACACTGCATGTACAGCTTTGTTTTTGTCTAAATCTTACTTGTAGTAAAGTATCACTCAACCCATCACAAATCAATTATTTTTAACTTTTGAAAGGAATATTTGTTAACACTACTGAAAGTGCGTTAATAGTCTGTAATATGGATCACCAGGAATAACAGCTACCAAGAATAAAAGCTCAAGTTTAATTAATTTATTAATTTGCAGGTTAAAATGGGAAAGTCTGTTTCTTTGCTTCTAGTATGAATACTGATATGGCAATGACAAGTTGAAGAAATCTGCATGAACACTGCTGCCTTTATTCACATATATTGTTACTGGTTTCATGAAATACCACTTGTAAACAAAATAGTTCCATAACTTCACATACAAGGTAATCTAATGATAATTCACTCTTCTGATAATTTTTAATATCTCTGGGATAAGATGTCACTACGAAGAATAAAACTGCACTAAAACCATTACATTTGACATTTTGGGGGCCACACTTCCACGCAAAACAGAAATGAAAAAAACCAGCTTTATTTTTCAAACCCACAAAGTATGAGAGGGTGGGTGCAATACAGAGGAACTGGGTAAGCAGTAAGGGTGATATTATGTGTGGGTTCATGTGACATTAACAATGTAACTGCAGTGAATGGCACCATCCAAGTACTGCATGTCACTGAGAAATGCAGCAGGACCTCAGCCCTACTTGTCACACATCTACTGCCATGTGCTTATTCAATCTGGATCAGCCAAAAAGTAGGAATGTTTGTCACTGCCACTACAACAGAAGAAATCAGGCAATTTGATGAGTTTTAGTTAACAATGTAAAATAAAGTATTCTTTTGCAATTTTCTAAGAGACAAAGATTGTACCTTTTTGTCATACAATTCCTGAGGGACACAGCAGACATTTTCTGAATCATCATGCATTCAGATAGTTTCAGATACTTACCTGACAACATTCCTTTCTCATATAAAAAAAAAAGTTGATTTGTCTCAAAAAGCAATCTACAAGGTTCTCTGATAAGGTGCTACAGCAAAGCTTAGTGGCAAAACTGGACACAACTGTCCTATGATTCTCACACTTCTGACAGCCTCCTGGTGCAGCCAGAGCATTGTTACTCAGTTTCTTATTCAGGGTCAGAGTTCAAACTTTCCTTTTGCATATGATCCAGCATGTTTCTTCTGCATGCAATAAGGAGCATCACGTGGCTGTTAACAGAAAGTGATTTCAATGTGTCCCCCAGTGTGCTGGAATTCTCACCTGGCAGCGAATGGCCTTCAGAGTCACCTACATACCACGTCATAAGGAGACACTGATGTTCCTGAGTTTTGTATTTGTGATTCTTTGCTCAAGATGTCAACATCTGATACTCAGAGTGACACATTCAGATACCAGCTGAATAGTTCTACATTTGTATGAAGTTTCCCAGGATCATTCTGGGAATGCAATTTTGATCCAAGAATTGAATGCTGAAAACCACAGAAGTAAGAGACCATGCACAACACAGCAATTACTTAGCTATTTTCTTATTTTCAATTTAGATGACTAAACAGGATACTATTTCAAACCTGTGGAGTTCAGGAAACAGCACATACTCTATTCCTTAGATAACTGAAAACAAATCAACATAAATTATGACCATTTAAAAACCTTTTCAAACCCATGCAGAATTTCAAGTTAATTCTCAGGAACTAGACATGGGCATCAGTAACAGAGAAAAGCCCAATACCTATGGGTATAAAGACCCAAAAGTAGATCCTATTGCTTTCCCACATAAGGTGCTTGTTTTAAAAAAGAAGTCATCATTCTCCGCACTCCTTTTCCTGGTTTCTCCAGATAGTTACACACAGCACAACTCATCAATCTGAAGCAGCATGAGCACACCATCTGTAGTTCTTTAAAAACTTTGACAGCTGACTGTCATACTCGCTATTACACAACTTTGCATTCCTAATCCACGTACCTGCAACACACAGCAAAGTTCTAGAATCCACCAGCTACTTCCACAACATGATGTGTTTTCACAAAATATAGCAAACATATACATTTGCAAATTACCAATAGCTAATAAAAAAGAATATCCTCAGAGTACTTAAAACCTATTGTAAGTTTCTAATTGTAAGCAATTACTTTAATATTTAAGTGAATGGGTTTTTCCCTTCAAGAGAAGTTAATGGCTTATTTAGATACATAAACACGGTTAGTTTACAAATCAGATTGGTAAGATGTGGCTTGGTGGCCAAGCCTCCACACAACTCTTCAACAAATACACTTTAATAAATTTTTTAAAAATTCTAAAGAATTCAACAATAATTTCAAGAAAAGGATTAAAAAGGAGGGGTAATAAATACATATATGGAAATGCCAATTCACAAAATACAAAAAATATATCTCTCCGGAGAGCTTACTTACAGAAAACCAAAATTAAAAAGAAGGAAAAGATTTCTGAAAGATGTCATAATAGCAATGAAAATAGCTCTTGGCCTTTTATTTCCCAATTGGCTACAGCCAGGAAAATCTGACTTGTGTTCTATTCACTGATAATTTATGATGCATCAGAAGAATTCTGGGGGAGCTTAACAAATATTCCCTGTCTAGAAGTCCACAAAACCGAGATTTTATTCTTCTCTGAAGTGAAATTTTATCTTTAATATGAAATTGTTGTAACATTATAAATTACATAACTACGAGAACTAAATGAACCATTACAACTTAAGACACCCGGTCATTACACTGAATTGTCAAGTTAAATTTATGATGAACCATTCACTGAAACTGTAAGAAAGTCTCCCCCTCAAAATTCCTACAAATAGCAAAAATGATCTGTCATTTTTGCTGTCCTCCAAATCAAATGCTAAAATACAGCTAAAACAAAGAATTCAAATTGGAATTCTTTCCCAATGTGAAATATTTGCATCACCATCTGCTTCCCAAGGGGATGGTGGTGGAAATCACATATCTTTTCATTTCAGTAGTCTTGAAACAGACTAAAAAGAACTCAGCCCTCATTATACTATCATATGTAGGCACCAGTGAAAATACATAATGCAGTTTTCCTGTGTTCAGTTAAAATGACCTTATATAACACTTTGCCTTCTTTTGAGGGTCATGTACTTGAAATTTAACTTTTAAATACTTTTAAAAACTTTTTTAAAATTGAACTTAATAGGTTCTTCTACACCATAAGGGAGTCTTTGAAATAATCCCAATGCAACTCTAGTATTCATTACATTAGTTATGAAGATGAGAATAAATTACATGATGAGTGATATCATTCTTAAATGAAAGCAGAAAACACTAAGCACTGCAATTTCCGTTTCCAACTCCTGAAACATTTACACCTACATTAGAGAATCTTATACATATGTACTTTCCATACTTAATACACAATGCTTTTCTTCGAATCACTGCAGAAATGTTTCAGTACAAGAGATAAGTCTGTAATTAGTCACCAATGCATAGAGTACTTAACATTGTAAAAAAACGAAATATTGCAAAAAAAGAAAAAGTTAAAAAGAATGAAGTTCATATTCTAAAAGCATGAGGTAAAAATGCAGTTATGTTGTGCAATGAAAAAGCTAGCAAGCTTTTAGCTACTTACATAATATATTATCATAATTCCTTATTTATTTTCCATGGCAAAGATAAGGAGATATTAGAGATAATACTGAATTACTCCTTTAAGACAAAACTTGCAATTTTTAAGTGATATGAAATAAGCAATTTAAATGCACTGAAGTAATATTAAACCACATTATTTAGATACATTTTTAAATTCTCTGTCCTTATTGCTAAAAACCTGTAGTTGATAAAGTTATCCTTCAGCTTTCATGTAATTAATGTGTTTGCATTTTTGAACATCTAGAAATGACAGACTTAATTAAATTACCTCTGGTATCCCCAGTTTTCTACATGCATCCAGAAAGTTTTCCACATTTCTCCTGCATTTGGCCATACTAAGCTTAGGCTGTAAAACAAACAAAAAAAATAGTCTATGGCAAAAGAAGTCAAAAACATTCATCTGGTCAATTCACCTATTGCATTGTTCTTGTACTGATACACCATTTGCACATTTCTCCTGATAACAATGCATAAAATTCTGCTCAACTTTTTCTTTCTACTACTCTAAAAACATCTTGCCTACAAATACAAACTGAGTACAGACACTGTGGAAGCCATGTGCTTTTACTTATCTTTTAAAGTCAGCAGCCCATTTAGAGCTCCATTTGTTCACAACCAGCTTGTGAGGTTCTAAAACCTGCCTGTTACAAAGATTTGTAACAAACAGCACTGATATTCTGGACAGCAAATTAACTGATGAAGGATTTTAACACATCATGGAGAACAGACTTTACTGTAATTAACAGGCTCACTCATTTTGAATTTTTTATGTACTCACAAATTAATAGTAACTATATCCAATATTGATGTCTCTGAAGAATAAATCTCCTATTACTTTAGAATCTCAAATACTTCTATAATTTGTCTCACTCAGGACTATTCACCAAATACTTACAGAAGTATCATGTTACTAAAAAGAAAAATCAAAACTCCTCACTATTTTACTTTTTCAACAACAGATGTGAAACAATGATAATTCCTGAAAATCCACTTAAACCAAGAGTTCACTATAGTAGCAAGGAATTCAAAGAACTAATTTTCTAGGCTAAAATAATTTGAAGGCTGTTTCAAGGAAGAGAATATCAATATACAGTTGAAACACAGTGAAAATAAATTAAAATATGTGCTTTTTGTTAAAGAAGACACCACTAGACATTTATTTTTAAAAATCAGCATGAGAAGTTTTTACCCCAGAAATTCAAGTTTGCATATTTTGGCAATGTCATATTTTTTACCAAATGTAGAAATTATTTTAAATCAAAGAATAGCAAAAGAAATTTTACTAGACCATCTGAGAAAATATCTTCTTCTTAAATCTGTCTTCTTGGAAGTTCTTACAGATTGCCTCCAACATCCACACGGTATTCTCAGAACTGAGTATCAGGGTGCACATGGCAAGTTTTTACCAACATGCATATTAAAAAGAAAAAGGCAAATAGTCTGAAAACACACAAAGCCTCTTCAGAACCAGACTGTTACCAGAAATCTGAAAGAATTATCTATTCAAGAAATAGACATAAACAGAGAAAACACAATGGCGTCTTCTTAAGTTTCAAGAAGTGCACACAGAGTTTACACCTATTTTTTGTCCTGAAATCTTCAGATCCTTAAATTTAGGCAAGCCAGTATTAAATCACTACAGTGCAAGTTTCTGTTCTGTCTGCAGGTAAAAGGAATCACCTCTACAATTAACTCAACAGGACAACCATGCTAGTGTTTTAAGTGCCTTAGTAACATGACATCTGCTAAGCCAGACACTGCTGAAGCCAACATTTTTTCAATCAACAAAGGAGGGACTAGTTTTCTTTTTTAAAGTCATACCAGAATAAAAACTTGCACTCAAAGAATTTGATACTGTTCTGAACAAAAATGCCATTATGAAAATATCTGATCTTGCTGCTAGATCAGGGAAAGGCAGGATAACTTTATTCATTCATAGATGTGTTCGTATATAAATGTATTTATACACAATATATATATATATATGTATCATATATAAAAACTCACGAACATTTGAATTTGCAGTAATATAAATGTTGCCCTTAACAGCAGAGATCATTCATTTAACAGCAACATAGTTTCTGTATCCAAGTATTATTTGGCAATAAAACAGTAATCAATACATTTCAGTGCAGCAAGCAACACACAACTTACTACTGCTGGTGAGGGCACATGAATGCTTCCGACAGAGCGAGGGCGAACGTGATTTACTAAATGGCACAGAACGACACCATCCATCAGAGCCGAGCCCAGGTCTTCAGGCAAACAAATCTTTAGTCTTGTTTCTATATTCTGCAAAGGAAGAATGCATGCACACTTTGATGTAGAAATGGATGAAGGGGAAAAAAAGGGAATAAAATACCCTCATCTCCTATGTTGTAGAGACATAGCCAATGTTGGAGTTTTTATTACAAAGAAACACAATTCCTTTATATAACTAATTCTTTAGAAACTAAACCACAAGCTCCTGTATGCTGGTCACTGAACTACACAGACTTCTTTAAAAGAACTCAACACCGCAATGTTGGTGCCACAACAGGCATCTGTTTTTATATACAGACATATAAAAACACATCTGCAAGCAGTTAGCCATGTGACTGAACTGTATGTGGCTCCTTCCTTTCATCATCTCCACAAGTCTTCGACTTATCTGTCTTAAATTTTCTTTATCAGCAGCACAATGAAACAGAACTACATTGTGTTAATGACTGTACAAGCAGAGAATAAAAGGTAATCTTTCCCTAATAGCCTAAAAATTACTCAGGAAGCATTAGAGTGATCAGAAAAATAGGTAAGGGAAGGCAAAACATTCAGATGTAAAAGAGGAATTCTGGATACCTGTTAAGAAAAACAGTCTCAATGAACAGAATTGGATATTGCAAAATAAAATACTTTTGAAAATATTTAAGAATTAAAAAAAAAAAAAAACAAACCCAATATATTGTTATATGAGTTTCCTGAATTGTGCTCCAATCTTGAAAACATTCCAACTCTACACTTAGAGATAATTACTCCCATTATCTTTAAATAGCTATTTCTTATTCCTACTTGAACCTCTTAATGTCATTACTCTCTATTAATATATTACCTCTACCTATACTGGCTGAATATCTATGAATAGGTAAGTCTTTTTAGAATAAAAGAAGTAGGTTGGAAGGGATTTTTGAAGGTCACAGTCTAACAATTTGAAGTGACATCAGAGCCTTGGTTACTTAAGTTTTGGATATCTGCAAGGACAGAGAGCCCCAAAATATCCAAGCAACTTTATTCGGTGTTTCACTGCCCTTATGGCAAAGAGTTTTCTCCTTACAACTACTTGAAAGGTCTTTCTCTGCAATTTGTGCCACTGTCTTTCATGGGTTCACCATTAATCTTTGAAAAGCCTGGTTTTACCTTCTCTTCTACTACCCTACAGGCAGCTGAAGACAGTCATATGATGTTCTCAGCGCTCTAAAGCAAGAAATCCAATCTAAAGAAATCCAGCTCTCCGCTTCTTCCTCATACATCCTTTATTTGGGTGGCCTCGCCATGAAATAGCCTCCACTGAAGCAATGTGGGGTTTCATTATATTTTCCCATTTTGTTCTTTTACTAGACACACTACTCAAGTACTTGCATGTAGATTTCACAAGCAGCAAACAGGGTAGTGCTTCATGTTCACTAATATAATGTTTTGTTTTCACCTTGGTTTAATTCACAAATCAGAAAACAATTCTGGTATATGAGATAAAAAAAGTACACTTTGAGACTGTTTTTCCAAAACCTGTTACAAAAATATTTATAAAGATTAATTTAATTATTTTAAAAAATTTATTCATTTGAACAGTGATTTGTCTGTTGGGAGACTACCCAGCATAGACCAGGGTACACTTTTTATACGAGCACAGTGCATATACAATACCAACTCAGTGCCACTTCATGCTGGAGTCCATGGCCCTGTGTAATCTCACTAGATGCTAACTTACCACAAAGCAATTCAAAAGCAAAATTAACTAATATATATATTTATTGCATAAAGTATAAACTTAATGACTTATATGTTCTGGGCTATTTTCTTGCGCAGTACATAATCAAATGCTCTGGTGGTTACTAATGTCACTAAAGAACCTGGTATAATTAAGTAAATTTTATTAATTTGAAAATCTCACTATGTGTTTTCAAACATGGTCAGTCTTCTTGCTCTTGTCACCACTCCTTGACTTGCAATCAAACTTCTCACAAGAAACCAAAGAATTTTGATTCCAGGACATGATATTTCAGGGTGAGAGCAAAGAAGGATAGTACACGGAGCTGAAGGTTAGTAACACACTAAACCAGCATTACTGGTAATACCTAATAGTCTGTAGAGACATCCTTATTACTTCTCCACAATCAAGCCTGACACAGTGAATAACCTTGTTCTACTTTTCACTGTGAGGATTAACTGAATTAATGCACAAGGCAGGAATCTTGCAGAAATTACCTATGATTATTTTTAGGAACCTGGGGACTTGCTACATACTTGTGGTAACTCTTAAAAGAAATGTTTAAAAGCTGCATTGATGCTGCTGAAATAGATGAGACTCAGAATAACTACAAACTAGTGCAGTTTATTTCTGCTGCTTCCATTTTCTTCCCCATTACCAATAAGTCTGTCTCATCTAATTCCTGCATCTTGTCCTTCTGGCATCATTCAAGTTTAGAATTAGAAATATACTACATTCTATCAACTATGTTAAATCTTTAACAAGATCTGTTCTGTTAAAAAAAAAATCAGCAGCGCAAAGTTAGCTAAATTCATACTTAAAACAGGTGAGGGCCTGAGGTAAAACAATGCAAATCTGAAAGTCTGCATAGTTTTACAATAAAAATCCCACCTTTTAAACACATTCAGTAAAAAGATGAACCTTGCTGCTTTAAAATTAAATAATAGAAGACATGTTATTTGAAACAAATTGATAATTTTTCAATTAGCCCTTCCATGAAGCTAATGAGATAAGAACAAATAATGTTGTAATTCAGCTGTGATGTGAAAATCACCTATCATTTTCAGGATTTGCAGTGATACCCTCTGTTCTGTTAATGTGATATAACTGGAAACCTTGACAGGTTCAGGCTTGTGATATTCCTTGCAGCAAAGCTTGTCATCTTTTTTTTAAGCAGAGCCAAGTGTCACACAAACAGTGCTACCGAGGTATCAGCTGTGTAACACAAATCCTATGCACCAATTCCTCCATCGGGTTCTAGACATTCAAGACATTGCATCAGGAAACCACCTTCTGTATTCATATCGTCCAGTGATGAAATACTGAATTAATTTCTAAGAAAGCTTTTCAAGCATTAATTATCTACTTTCAGCTTTAACTAATAAATTTCATTATGCCTTTTACATGCAAAACTGCAGATTTCTCAAGCTGTTCCTAGACCCCTCTCTCTCTCAAGTGCTCACTTCATCCTTTCTGATTAAATAAATCATTAATTACACCAGTGCAAGGCATGCTGATTAACTGTACTGTCGTTCAGGTAACTCCCATTATTATTTCCTATTTTTACAAAATCTTCCCTGAAGTACAGACATCTGATTGTGATAAAGAATTTCAGCAATAGTCTCATCAATGTGATTTGCAGGAGTAATATTGCCTCATTTAACCTTTCTCATTTTGTCCTCCTTAGGCAACTTTCCCAAAGAAAAACTATAAAAGACATTCTGTCAGAATAAATTAATTCTACCAACACTCACATACCTCACGTAGCTGTTCCACAAGCTCTCTCTCTTCTCTCATCTGCTCCATTTTCCTCCGAATTGTGAACTGTGGATCAATTGATTCCAAATTTCTTTGTGGTCTTAAGAACACTATGATTTTTAAAAAGAGAAATTGTAGTTTAAGAACAAATACTTTGATTTATTTATTTCTAAATTAAACAAAATCCTTAGGCACTGCTTGCAGCAAAACCAAATTTTTTTTGTTCTCAGGAGGACAGAAAAATCTGATCTTGGATTACAATTATGAATGGCTGTTTTCTGGATATTGCTCTGTACAGCGTCCTGAGGCATCAATGGTGTGGATAATTTGTCATCCAAATCCTAATCTCAATGGGTAAATCCTGTCAGATGACTAAGCACCAGCATTGTCCCTTAGAGAGTATGATCTGTACAACACTGTATTTAACATGGTAGGAAACACCTCTTATTCTTTTAAGCAGAACTCCTAACAAGATGCTGAATTGTGTAACAAGCTGTGACAAGCTTCCTACACAGAACAAAACGCTTGCTAGATAAGGTTATGCTAAAAAAAAAGAGACAAATGTAGGAAGACTCAGCCATTCAGTAACTGCCTACACTGAAACGCAGCATTGCACAAACTCTTGGCAGTTCTCCTTCCCACCAGTCCTGTCGACTCTATCACTTTGCCCACATACGGTTCCTTGAAATCATGACATGACATTTCCGCAAATACGCACACCTACCCTTCCATTTTTGTGATCAGAGACTGTTTTGAATGGTTTGGAAGAACAAGAAGACATACGGTCAAAATGCAACTGTCCCTGTTTGCCATCTCAGACAAGTGCAGTCATGAGGAATCTCACCCAGCTGTGTGCAGGCTCACCTGTAGGCAGGCTGCTTAAGTAATGAGATGACTGAGCTAAGCTACTTTTCTAGTCAAAGGGACAGACAGACAGTCAGCACCTCTGGCACTTTAGCCAAAAGGCAGAGTTCTTTCTCCTAATTACTATAAAAAGGAGCTTAAGGCAACAAACTTCTTGTGTATCTTTAGGCTATTCATTTGAGGCAGCAAGACAGAATAAACCACGGCCAGTTACCAAACTTGTTTCCTTTCACTACTTGACTCACACAAATTTAACTTTTCCCAGGCAACTGAAACTTGCTACATTGCTGTTAAATCAGTAATTTCTGGAATGCCATATTAATGCCATTTTTTAAACAGAATTGCTTTTAAATAAAACACCTAATATTACAGTTTTATATTAGTAAACTCTATTCTTTGTAATGTCATCAGAAATCCCAGTGGGAGAGTGTCCTGTAGAGAATGTGCAGGACTAAGGTAGAGAACATGCAGGACTGAGAACTATAAGAGAGTGATTGAATCTCAGTTCCCTTCTCCAGGTGGACTACACATCTTCATCAGTGTCACCATTCAGAAGGATCTACATATAGGTGCACATATTATAAACAAAAACATTCTTTATGCTGACGTGACACACAATGCATGAGAGTAGCAGAGCAATGCCTTCAGATGCAAAAGGCCCACAGTTGTAATAACATTTAATCTTTGGCTTTGTAGAAGGCAAACTGGACATTTGGATTGAATTCTATATCAGAGGTGAGTGTACAAACAGATCCATACTTCCTAACATGTTGGAGGACAGGTGACACATGACTGTGACTGCACATGCCCAAATACACAAAGGCTGTTAGAACACTTATATATGGTGAAAAATACCTAAAATGTTATTCTATAAATCATATAATTTAGGATGGCTACAACAACAAAAAAATTAAATCACAAGTTTTTCAAGAGCAGAAACCCTTATCAAGGACTTCTATTAACTCCAGAACTGTACTGTATTAAAATTTCTGCATTAGCAATTCTGTAATAATTCACTGGAGACTGCTTCTAAATTTTTAAGAGGTGAAATAAAAATCTCCTATCATGTTAATTAAAAACAGTAGTTGCAATTTCTAAGATTTTATTTCATTGTACAAATCTAATAATTGAGCTTTGCTGCCTTTCACAGATGAAATAGAGATAAAAATCGTTCTTGAATGGTAAAACCATGTTTAAACAGTATTTAAAAGTCACTGTAGCTTTATTAGCAGTAGCAACATTTCAAATGATTATCAGTAGTACAAAATCATGTTCAATTTTCATATAATTTTCATAATATTCTATGAATATTATTATTTTCATAATAATATTCATAGAATATTATGGTCTTCATTCACTTTGGCCACAGCTATCCTTTTTTAGGCCTTTGTGAAGTCAAAGTTCCAAGATCTACTTTCCAATTTCAGATTACAAATACCCCTTACTGAAAGTTATCAGCATTATTTGTCAATTCCACCACAAGAAAAAGGCAGGCTAATCTCAGGCAGCGAGAAACTACAATTAGAATATTTTCAATAAAATAAGTTTTATTGATTAAAAAACAGAATCTAAAAACATCTACACTCTAAAGCATTAACTTCAAAAGTTTTTGTTATGCACTGAATTTTTTTAAAAATGTTCCCAGTACAGGAAGTTTTAGCAGTACTAAGTGTTGCTTGCTTCTCAGCATTACACACAATCTCCAGCAAGGGGAGCCCATACCTCACACACACCTGAACGTCTATATTTTACTCTTCCAAAGAGTCAGTTTCTGCTTTTTGAATCCATGGTCAAGCCAGGTTATTATGTAATGCTTGTTCCAATAATTTTTTTTAAAAGTATTTTGCACAAGTGTCAACAGGTTAGATGAGTAATAGTTAATAACATAGTATGTACTCAACACACTATACTGTCAAGGACAAACTTCCTTGTGGAAATTCTCATTTCTGCACTGAATTTCAATGCACATTTGTGCACTTTTAAGTGCACACCAAGGAATTCAGTGTACTGAGTACTTAGTGTGACAACATTATCCTTCAGGCAAAACAAAAGATTATTTAACCTGACTCTAAAGACAACAGACAAAAAGAAGGTTGGACTATGACAGGCAGAGATGAAGTCAGGCCAAAAGTTTATAGTCAGATTTCTCTTTGATTGATTTATTCAGTGTAAATTTAAGTAACAGAAATGCAATAGCCACAATTTAAAAAATATGCAGTTGTAAAAGCAGTTTCTGCTGAAACACCCCAAGATAATAAATGCTAACATTTGCATTTGGCTTAAGATTTGAGTGACAGGAGGCATCTATCTGTTCCAAATGCACAAGCTAGTCTGTGCCACTCCTTTCATTTAGAAGATTAGAACCGTAACAAATATAGGTTAATATAGAACAAATTCTGCACTGATTGAAGCACCTCTAGGTTTCTCTCTTAGAACAATCATCAGCGAAATGTTAACTTAGCTTCACACCATCATGAACTAAATTCAGTTTTTTCAACTTACCAGTATCAGCATTCTTATATTCCACACTCATTTCCGTTATGGAGCTATTTCCTTACATATGCTGTCTCTTACGGTTTTATAATCAAGAACACTGAAGCAAATAGCAAATATTATCAACTAAAGAACTGAACTAACAATTAAATGCCCCTGTGAAAGGGCTCCAGTCCTAAGTCTTGGGTGGTACAAGTGTGACTCCCAGAGTAGCATCTGAATGGTAAGACAGGAATGTTTCCTTAACACTAAGCTAAATGTTTACATTTATCACTCAGTATTTGTGGTCTTGGTTTCAATCAGATACTTTTGACAGTTTCAATACCTTCTAATACCTAAACACCCTTCTACTTAAAGGCAACTGGAAAAACATGGCCCATTTTTTATGTGCTGTCTCAGCCTATTATAACAATAAAACCCTGGAGAAAAAACAAAACAAAAGCAGCAGTAACAAAAGTCCAATGATGTACCTGACCTTCACTATGAACAGCTTACTAACAGTTTCTTTTGGACAGAAATCACTATTTTTGCTTAGCTGATTGTTTCAGCTTTGTTTCTTAATGGATTCTTCTATTAAACTAGTTATGCACCTGCATCAATAAATGCAGATGGAAGCAGGATATTTTAACAGTCAGTATTTTTCAAAAAATAATAAACAAAAAAGTGCAGAAGAGAGAGCAGCAAAATTAATTGCTATTTGAGTACAACTTTCATAAACTCTTTAAAATAAAGCAAGTAAAATAAACCTACACTGAAAATAGCTCTTGGAATTAATATCACAGGAAAAGTAGTTTTGCCAGAGTTGAAAAGAGTGAAGCTTCACTCATTGACTTTTGACACTACATATTCCAGTGCAAATTAAAGTGCATCCTTGGAGATATCTAGTCTTATAAACATCCCCTGCAGAGTACTGTCCTTTGTCCTTAGCTACATGGGGCATTCACCACATATTCATGTTTCTGAAAACACAAAATTAAGTAAATTATATATGGAACACCTACCATTGTCACTGTCTCCTTCAGATGGGATACTGTAGCTAAAGTTGTCCCATGTTTGTGCCTGTGTAAGTGTGTTGAAGGAGATAGGAGGAAAACTGAGGGATGGGTCTGCTGGAGGGGAGTGATAACCAGTCCAATCATGGTGGTAATAAGGACCAGAGTGGGGATAAAAGTGGGCAGCAGCATTTCATATATGGCATTAGGATTGTATGGTAATGGCAAAGATGCAATTCAGAGGTGATTAATACAAAATGCATAAATTTTGAGAAAAGAATGAAAGATGGTGCAGAATAAAAAGAACGAGAAGTTAAATGTTAGTACTTGCAAATCATACATTATATGCGCAGTTAAGGCTGTTAAGCTTAGCAAGATCATTGTAACCATAGCACTTCACACAACTTGTTACAACCAAGTTTTAAGAAAAAGTACCCATAGATTTTACATTAAAGCCTGATAAAAACCTTGACTCTGAAACAGAAGGTAAATATACCAGCTGTGAAGTTTCAATACGGAAACTTTCACAGAATAAAAATTTTGATGTATTTGTGTAACTATGTAATAGGAATACTTCTCACAAAGAAAATTAACACATTCATGTGAAAATATTATTGCACTACAATTTCCCAGCTGATTTTGGAAGTGGCAGCTACATTATCACTTGGATTCTCATTTTATTAAAGGAAGTTCAGTAAGTGCATGTTCCACAGATGTTTTCCTCTCCTGTTAATTCACTTAATAATAAATGAAGCACTACTTTTTTTCTTGCTAACTACCCCAGCAATAAATTCAAATCTACAGTGGGTCCATCATGCTATGTAAGTACTGGTCCTCCATAACTTTTACAGGCTTCTCAGGGACAAGAACAGACATGGAATACCCTCAGAGGGTGATCCTGAGTTTGTACAACAAACTTTGGCAAATCTGCACCATTCACAGTGTTCTAACAAACACAACTTCATTAATGATTTGACTGGGCTCCCTGAAGCACACAAAACTACAATTCCACAGAAGCTGCAACAGTCTGTTGTAGACTATTCACCAGATAACTGTAAAAGCATGTCATGCCTACAGTTCATGACCACCCATGAACTCATTATGGAGCTAAACTTGGACAGCAATACAGACCCTGTTCTCCCTATCTATTCTGCCTTCTCTCCTTTAACTAGTCACAACACCACCTCTTACCGCTCCTCAGATCCTTCAGTGGAAATTTTTATTCCTTCCCCACCACATCTACTCTGCACTTCTGTCTCTTGTCTTGATTGTGGCAGGGATTTCTGCCCAAGCTTTCCTCAAGTCTCCATTCCACAGTGTTTCAGAAGTGGATACTAACACCCTTAAAATATCTCCTTCCTGAATCTCTTCATCCTTTCAAAGCTTCATACTGGTTTCCTACTTTCTGTCAGCTTTAAGTCTCTTTTCTGCCTTTCACAATGATGCTGCTCCTTAATGAATGTTTCCTGTATCTGATCACAATGTTCCTTACCACTTCTGCAAAAAAAATTATTAATTCACTCATTTTTTGTTCTTCTACATGTATCTCTACATTTATCTACTGAATCCTACACACAAGCAACATCCATGTTCCTCAGACTAGAGATTATAAACTACCTCTGCTCTCAGTGCTAAACCATTAACACAAAGCAATTTAAGATTTCTGTAGAGATCTAAAAGCAACTAAAACCACTTAGTATTAGAAGAAAGTCCAAAGCAAAGTTTCAGTAAGCACACAAAGTCCCTCTTTTCTACCATTCCAAACTAATATTCAAAAGAAACTTTATAATGTAGGATTTCTTATTCCCAAAATTTTGGAATCTGTATTAACATGACAATAATTCAGACAGCGTCACATAAAACTTCACCTTAAACTTCTTTTCAGCGTTCCACAGCTCTCTCTCCTGAGACTTTTCCCAAGGCTGGGTCACTGCTTCTGGCTATTGGGACACCAGATCAGCTAAACCTGAGAGTCTACTCAGAGTTTAAGTTGAGCTGAGTCAACACCGGGTAACAGAACACAGATTTATGGCAAAAGATAAACAGTCTGACTCTGGCAGCAATTGGTATTCTCAACTATTTTCCAAAGTGCACAGGGAATGCTGCTAGTGAAGAAAACAAATGGAAGGAATAAATATCCAAAGATTAGAAAAACAGTAACAAGCACTCAAATGAGAGAAAAATCAAGTTTCAATTATATGTTCCAACTAACTTGCAATACAAGCACAGATACTAACATTGTGCTTCAAGCTCTCTACAAGTCACCCAAACTGAAGGCACTAGATTCACAAGTAATGTTATGCTACGTAAACAGCTGCAAGGGAACAATTCACTTCAGAATTCAAAGTGCTTTGTGACTTTGAGTTTTGGCAGTGCTTGTTTCAGCCTCTGACAGTATAAATTTTTTTTGTCTGTGTTGCTGTCACTTTGTTCAGCAGAAACTAAGAAACACAATGACGTAGAAATGGCACAGAACAAAAGCAAAAACTACTCTTGATTGCAAGATGTATTAGAAGCTACTCAGACTTGAAGGTCTGAGTAAAAACAGCATAACAAGACCTTGCCAACTCTCAATTTCAACAATTAGCACCACTCTTAACATTTTAATTAATTCATAGATGAAGGAGGGAAAATTTAAATTTATTAGCTATTTTGAGTGATTCCTTTTCAGAGAGCTAATGTACTTCCCAAGAGAAAAACTATGGCTGTAAGAAAATTGTTTCTTTTCAATGGTATTTTTTTGAGGTTTTCAAAATTAATGTGAATTTGAGAAGCCCATACTCTCCCAAAATATTTAAAATACAGACAGAAATAATCTTAAAAATTAAAAAATCTGCTACCTTTTTACCTTCAATACAAACTTCTGACCCTTCAAAAAAATCTTTCAAGAAATCTAACTACATTCATTACCTTTCAAAACATTTTCTTTGGGTACTTTGGATTCTTTCTGTCAGCCGTTAGATATGAATTTTCCTAATGTTTTGCCTAGCTTAAAAATGAAATTATAAAAGGTCTTTCAGTCCTGAATACATATCAGTATGTACTAACACAGAAGTTTAAAACACTGTGGTTTATCCTCTGGAAGCACTTACATTTGTGTGTGTACTTCAAAAACATGGAATCTTTACCAGAAGTCTAGAACAGTTTACTTTCACCTTTCCAAGAGACATAAACCATTATGAAACGATGCGGAGGAGGGAAAGTCAAATAGCAACATTCATTTTAAGTAGATGAAAATAAACATAGTGAAAACAAACTCTCAAATTTCAGAAAAAAATATGGTTGCACATATTTTCATTGAAAATTTGGCACTATTTTTTCCACAGAGCATGATGGATGCATTTTAGTTAGAACACTTCAATGTTCTTTTAATGTTGTTCTTGGATTTAAGTGATTTATAGAAGCAACTAATTCAAATGTAAGCTCCAACAAAGTAAATAGTTAAAACTCATTAGGATTATTTAACTTCATTAAAGCTTACATTTGCACTAAGTTTTAACATTTCCCCTAAGGCCATTAAGAACTGAAATGAAAAAATTTATTAAAATAAGCTACAAACTAAGCTAAAAAGTTTCCTGGATCACAGAAATGCTGTATATCCGCACTAGCTCAGGTCTATGACACTAAAGCAGCATATAATTAACATGTACAAATTCCAGCCAGTGACAGAATGTTTCAAACCTACAAAACTTGCACAAAGTTTTAAAGGAAATACAAGGAAGAAACTACAGACCTGCCAAGCAAACCAGCTTGAAAAGGAAAAACATGCAGGCTTTACAAACATGCCAGTATTTTCAGTCATGTACTACTTCTGTATGTAAATATTTCTTATGTGTTAGCAAAACAGCAGAAGACAAAATAATATGCAGCTTTATTATGACTTTGCAAGGTTTTATTTTTGCTTCATGGTGCTACATAGCTAATATACTGTATTTTTATCTGAAATTGGACATAATGTTTTACTATTGCCAACTTCCCCTATCTTACCATGGTATTAATTTAAGGTAAGATGACTGAAACTAGATGTGATCAGGTGAGAAACTGTGCAGTAATGGGTCTATCTTAGTAACTGGAGTGTCTCATATGGCAAAGAAAATAAATTCATTATTATCAAGTTTATGTAACCATAATATGCAACCAAAAGACACTACAGCATTAGCATACTCAAAGTTATTCAAACACAGGAATTTCAGTTAGTACAGTGCAGAAAAGAGCAGGTTCTAACCAACTGATTTTGGTCAGTTCAGCGAGGCTACACACAGCTGCAATATAATCAGGGGAAGAACTGTAGGACTTCTGCACATCTGGTCTTGAATCATGTGACTTGGAAGTTTTCTTGCAAAGGACTGCAAACATTGCAACTCAGACTTTCTAGAAATTATCTCAAAAAAAAGAGCCACTAGGCTATTTTGCCCTGACCTATCCTAGTCATTAAGTATAGGAGATCTGGGCACAGATATGCAAAGATTCAGAAGTGCACATTAAATTAACACTTAAACAAGAAGTCATGGTCTCTCATGTTCTTCCACAAAGCAGCTTCCAGTGCCCAGCAGCAGATTTCGCTGTATGTAGGGTCTGACAAGTCCCTGCCCTGGCGGGGAGGCCTGGAGATAAGGAGGTTACACAATCCCCCTCTGCAAGCCCCTCTTTGGGAAAGCCAGTACCTTTTGGTTACGACGAGAGAAGACAGACCCATGATCCTCTAGGAAACTCTATGTAAAATACCCTAATGCCCATTGGTTTCTCACCCTTTCACACCCACCTCTGTACCCCCATAAGAGAGACCCCTCTGCCCCGAGTCGGCAGAGGATCCATCTCTGGTCACCCCTTCGTGGAAGATGGAAGAATAAAGCGGCTTCTGCGGAACCACCAGAGAGTCCTCTCCTCTCTCTATCCGGGCCTGGCCATGGGGGTTTGCCTTGCAGAGCAGAGCTGAAATCACTCCCTGAATCACTAAGAGCTGATGGCTGCTGAGCCAGGCACCTCTGCAGGCAGCCCCGGCCGAGGGCTGAGAGAAGCCACAACCCCCTGGGAGACGGTTCCTCACGGGATCACCTCTGCGGGTCTGCTACGGCTTCTTGGGTCTGAGCCTCAGACCCCAGCCAGCACTGGCTGGGCAACCCCCAGCTTTATTACTTTAGTTGTGGACTCAGAACACAGCCCACATCTCGTGAAAGCGGCAACATGGCATGGGCCCTTTTGCTTTCACACATCCCTTAATAGTGATACTGCAATATTGACACTGGACTATGCAATATTACTCAATGTTTTATTTTCAATAAATTGTGAAATGACGCATTTGCTCATCATTTAACCTATATTTTAAATATATGTAGAAATATCAACATTTCTAAGTCATCAGGAACAAGACAGATCCAGAGTTTAACATTCCAACAACCTAAGAAATGCAACTGAACAGATCTGTATAACTGTATATCACAACTACATGAGAAACTTGAACTATCTTCTTTCATAAAACAAGCTTTCTAGTACTTTTAAAAAAAACAACAAAAAACAACTAAATCTATGGGTACAATTTCATAAACACTTTCTCAATGTTTCAAAAGCAGTTTCACAAACTGATGCCATTATTGCCAAGTATTTTGTTATGAAAACTACAAGCTTTTAGGGGTTTACCAGCACTTGATTAAAAGCATTTGTGGTGAATGAGAGAAACCAGAACTACAGTCTTAGGATGCTGAAAATCTAGAGCTACTCTTTAGAGGTGACATGACATGACTTAACATTGACTACCTCAGCACAGAGAAGATAAAAACAGAATTAAATCATGTAGCTAATCCTGTTTTTAAAGGAAGCTGTTGTCCAAATTCTCAAATACATCTCTAAGTTTGGGATTTGTTTTGTTGTTACTTGCTTTCAGGTTTTGCTTGTTTTGTTTGTTTTCAAATAAACTGCTGCTTGTTAAAAGACTGGTGGTTATGCAGTTAGAGTGCATTGCAAATTCATTGAACTCAGTTGCTGGCTGAAGTAAAGATCTAACCTTCCCATAACGCTTGATCTTTACTCAGGTGTAACTACTGACAGACTCAATGAAGTGAAAAATTTTCAGAGCAACATAAGTGTTTTCCAAAATAGCCTAATTATTCACTTGTAATATTCAACAAAATCTAAACTGTATCACTACATACCAATCAAGAAAAAAATCTTATTTCAATTAGTATGTCAGCACAGATGATAAGTATGTGTATGCATATAAATTGTGTAGTTATACCCAAACACATATTTTTGTAAATATACATACATATAACTTTATAAAACACTCGATTTACTAGTAATGGATGAAAATTGATCCATATTTAATGAACCAAATAAATACTTCTTAGAAATTCCATCTTAGTTCAAAACTAGAAAACCTTAAAATGTTCTAAGCTTCTTCTAACTGTTGTATAGAAAATGTGACATTGCTCACTTCTTAAGGGGGAAAAATAGAGATAGCTAATAACAACAGAGATGTAAAAAACCCAAACCAGTACACACAAATTGGTTTCCCACATTACCTGATCGTGGCTTCAGGCCAAAAGGGATTGTGGTGTTTGTAGTAGGAGACATTGCTGGACTTTTATCCTTATTCTGTATTTCAAGAACATAAATCAAAGTTAGAATAACACTGGTAATATAGCTCAGCATATCTAACTACGGAAAATGCAAAGGTTAACAATACTGCATGCTCTAACTATTCCACCACAATTTGATCACAATATAGTCCCAAACCTATGACAACCTCCATTTTTTATTGTACTCTATTCCTCTGCTAGAAAAGATGCATTTCTGACAAAAGAGAGCAAGATATTCCCCCTAGTTATAAATAAGCTCAATTATTTCTCAGTTTTATCCTGTGTCATCTCTTGGTTCCATCAAACATATAGTTTGTGGCAGAGTACATTAAGAAAAACAAAGCAAAGGCATGTTTTTTCCTTAGACACGTTTGTTTCTTCCACAGAATTAATTCCACGCAACACTGAATTTCTGTGTTAAAAGCAGAAAAGAGGAAATTAGGCATTTGCCTCAGAGCAGGATTGCCCCTGACCCTGAACCCTAAGAGCTGCAGTAGGAAGAATGGAGCAGCAACATACTGGAGAAGGGAAGGTATAATCAGCACACCACCAATGGCAACACAGAAATAGCCCTATGATCAACTCCAGAATGCCATTTAAAAAGTGATTCCACTGGAGCTGGAAGCTACAGAATCACCAAAGCTCCCATCACTAAGACTGGTGGACAGTGGCTGGGTGCTCATGAATTTTTAAGATGCTTATGCCCAATGCAATATAGAGGGAGAAGCCCTATTTCTGCATAAAAAAAATATGAAGGCAAATAATTTCCATAAGGAGCTCCATATGGTTTTTACCTTTTTTGATCTTAACAATGAGATTCTCACCACAAAGCTACAGGATCAATACAATCAGATTCCTCTCTGAAAACTAATCAAGGACATAACACAACTATGCAAAAAGAAATTGCACTGAAATCAATAAAAATTTTTGTTGAACAAGGAAGAATTAAAAAGAGAAAAATTTAAAAAATGTGTCAGAATGGAGAAAAAGTAAAAAAATTAAATATTTTATACTAAACTGCATAACTCAGAAACAAGATGATCAGAAAGTATATTTTTATACCCTAGTAAGTCTCTTAGATGCCAAGATTAAAACACATGACAAACAAACAACATATTCTTCTCTAACAAGCTCAGTCATATGTTCTGTGGAATTCAGTTATGTTTCATTTAGTCTATGAAACATTCATATAAAATACATAAGAGACAAACAAATGACATCTTACCTCATTGTGAGAGGTCTGCCCACTTGTGTTCCAAACAATTAGATCATTCTGCATGTTTGGAAAGTCAAAAAAAAAAAAAAAAAATCAGAAACTATATTAGTGATGCACAACAATGGGGCATTTTATTAATTATAGTCAGATACATATTAATACTTAGGTCTTTTTTTCACTGAAGCCATTATTTTGCATTGATAATGCAAAAAAATGCTAACTGAAGAACATTTTTGAAAAAGCATGTGGAAATTGTTCACACAAATTTGTCATCAACTTTTTAGCTTCGATACTAAGGGATTATAACTGCATTTATAAGATTTTAATGATTGTTGGTTAAAATGCAGCATACTTTTTTTTAAAATTAAACTACCACAAAAGTTTCATTTGCAAATATAGATTTTCAATACAGATTTGTAGAAAGAAGTATTCTGTAAAAAACTGAAATTTATAATTGCAACAGAACGTACTTTTTGTTACTACTTCTGCCACGTTACATCGGAAACATGAATACCACATTGATAAATACGAAATATAATCATTAATTCAGCATCAATCATAACTCAGCAGAAAGATAACTGGCATAAGTAAAAGTAGATTATAATTCAATTCAAAACAATTTCCCTAGGGCCAGGTTTTTTTTTAATTGACAAAAAATGGAAACAAAAGAGAGCACTTGGAACACTAGGTCCCAACAGTCATAGAGCTTTCTAAAAGTTAGCAAAATGGGAAGGAAGATTACACACCCATTTTGCTTCATGACCTTTCTTGGCCACTTCTCAAAATTAAAAAAAATTCTTCAGCCTTAGACATCTTTCATAATATTAGCTCAACCACTGTATTGCCTAGAATAAACAGAGAGAAATCTTACTCATCTGATTCTAGCCAGTTCTACCTGGGGACTTGCATGCTTGAGGACTTCTATTTTATTCTAGTCAGAATTTTGAATTTAAGATGAATTGAATTCATTTAGTAACACAAGCAGCAACACAAGTGCTTATTATACTGCACAGAACACAGCATGATTAAAAACTTGCTCTTGCAGGACGTGTTTCCATTTCACAGAGTGTGTCTAGTATTTTCACCTGCATAAGACATTCCAGATCAGATCCTCACAAGTGCTCAGGAATATTTTGCTTCTTTTGGAGAGGTGAATTAGTGGTGTATCTTTGCTAAACAGTTCATGAAAATACAGAGACCACTCTGACACTGAATTAGCCTTATCTGTTAATCCCAACAATGAAGTAAAGCTGCTCCAGATAAAGTGTGGTAACCCAAATGTACAACAGTGTAACAAAGGAGATTAACCATTTTCTGAGGTTTTAAAGAAAAATTAAGATTAACAAAGTCATAAATTTATCACAGGAGTATTTGATACTATGATGATGACTATACAAGAATATTAGAAAAGCATAAAGATAAAAAAAACCCCACCTATTTCTGGATACAACAGACAATATTAAGGTACTGCCATAAAGACAGTATCTTCTGTAATTTTGTTCTCACAATCTGCTTGCAAAGTGTAGTCACAAAATCCCCATAAAGCAAATCCTGAAGTAATAAAAAATGCCCCCTTTTTTTTTTTTTGTAGTTCTTCATTTTTGGATCATTACAGTGTACAAATCACAACATATTTTTGAAACTTTAAAACTATCATCTCAACCTATATACAGTCTGTTTGCAATATTAAATACAATTTTAAAAACCTGCTGTTAATATAAACTTAGAAGTATATATAACTACAAGAATATTTGGGGTGAGGGGGGAAGAAGAATCAGGTATTTCATTTTCTTGACGATCTAACTTTGAGATGACATTTTTTCTAGGGGAAGGCAACCCCTGCAACTACTACTGTTTTTTATTGGATAAAAATACTTTTATTGAATGTATTACATAAGTCCTTTCCAAAGGGATAGGTCTCAACCAACTTTCCATTTACAGTCAAACCTTAAGATTCATGCAAAGGGGGGCGGAAAAAAAAAGTTAAGCCAAATCCCTACAATGGGCCTAAACCCATTATCCCCACACACCAATTGACAGAATGCAACGATCTGTTCCAAATGTTTCCACAGTTATTGCATCTGGACACCTCCATACCTGGCTCAATGACCATTTTTCACCCTGTTCACAAGTTCTCGCTTCAGGCTTTGCTTTCTCCATAATCAACTCTCTCCTCCTCTGGAATTCCAGTTCCTCTTCAGCATTTTCTCTCTGTAAGATAAATAACTCTTCTGTCTGTACTGCTGGAAATAGAACTTTTAAAATTTTTTTTTGCATAATGTTACCTTGAAGTATTTGTTAAAAATACTGTGACGAAAAGCAGACACAGAAGTAAGCAGATACTATAGGAGTGCAGTTCCAGCACTAACAGGTGGATGATGTAAATCTAAAACAATTACTTCATAAAATACATCAGTTCACCAGATACAGAACAAATAATAAACAACATGTATCACACTTTAAAACTCAAACCCCATACTTTAACTATACTCTCTGTAACTATAGTGACAGTACCCTGGAAAAACACTAATTTTTACTTTCCAAAATATTTTGGGGTTAACCTTTTGGTGTAGGCGTTTTCCTACACCAAAAGGCGTAGATAGGAGGGTCACATGCATAGCTGAACTGGCATACAGGGAGGGAGGGCTCAAAAACTAAAATACAAAAGGAGCTGATAAACACAGAAAAATTTTACATATACACACACACACAGACAAAAAAAACCAACCGAACAAACAAAACCCTGAACAATTCCATGAATATGTTAAAGAAGAATTAGTTTTGTCCTTCAGCTTACTTCCTCCTTTTTACCTTCCCTACTTGGCAGATTACTAATTGATGAAATTGTGGGCTCATTTTCTGTCCTTCCCCCCCAGAATATTTTGGAATAATACACTCATTAACATACCTGACCAAGAGAAGACATGTCCATCTGTATTTGACCACTATGCATAAAGACAAAGGCAAATATGTAATTCATTGTGTAACTTGAATATCATGCATCTAACAAATATTTTTTTTTTTCTAAAGAAGGTATATAAACAATCTTTACAGTAGACTCCTGAAATTCTAAAACTGTTGCTGGTTCCATGAGATACAGATTCACAGCACTGCTCTTTGAAATACCCATACTTAATCTGCAAGGTTTGAAATAAAAACATTGCACTGGGATATAGCTCTGGTAACCATTCTGTTCAGTATTTAATTTCAAACAAATGGATACATGAAGTACTTTTATAGTTATCATTTTAGCCTGTTAAGAGGTTTTGGAAATGTCTCTTGATGCTTCAGTACAGTCAAAGCAACATTCATGGTTTCATCTGCAAAGTATCACCCTGAGCAATGGCTTGTAACAAAACAATAGGACCTGTTTACTGCCAACAACCGTGTCATTATCTAGAAGGCAGCAGATTTCTGTATCTAACCTCTAGAACCCAGTATTCAAATGGAAGCCACAGCCCTGCCCAGATATTCCCACTTGATTTACAGTGGCTGAAAATAAAGCAGTGAAACAGAAAATGAAAGAAAGCAGGAAATACAGGAATGCAAATATAGAAATACAATGCAAACATCAAAAATATTGAAAAAGGTTGAATCTGAAATCTTCTACCTTCCCAGAAATGAAATGCTGTCTATGTGCAATAGGGTATGAAGATTTTAAATACTGCAGAACACAAAACCAACAATAACTGGACAAGCATTTTACAAGTTTGATAATCAAACCCACTAGCAACAAGAGCTTGAAAGAATTCCAGGCAGTGCACATTAGGTGTGCCAGCATCACCAACTGCTTCAGCCCCTACAGTGTTTTCTCTAACTCATAAAGGGCCTTCAGTGTGAGATAAGAATAGTCCTGGATAGAGTTTGTTATTTCAACCAGGTTACCTTGACTAAGCCATCAGAGTTATACGGATGCACAAAAAAAAGTTACAATGTTTGACATGCTACAGGTTTAAGTTAAAAGCAAATGTCAGTTTTGTGCATCTTAAACTAAGGAGCAGCAGAAGCATTTAAATTTCTTTCTGGATCTGGATAAACACAAAAACTCTTCAGTGTGAAAAAAAAACTTCACACTGCTTTATATAAAGTAAGTATACAACAAAATGCCATAAAAATCAGTATTAAAAAAATAAATAAATATGAGGAACTTATGGCTCAGAGGACTGAAAGTCTATAGTATCATTTGACAAGTACTGGGCACTCAGATGTATGAAGCTGCTTAAGTCTGGATGCTTATATACAGGAGGCATATATCAAAAAGCCTATATGGTGCTCAGACAATTAAAAATAAATGCTCATATTTTAAGGTTAGAAAAAGAAAGTGCAGCCAAAAAGCCCCCAACATACTATAAAAACAACAGTAGAGAAATATAGAAATACATTACATGATCAGGCACTTCTAAAAGTTGTTTTTCAAATTTACTATAGTGTACTAATGAAAGTTCATCTGTGTATGAACAAAAAACAGATTTTCTGTATTTTATTGACCTTCTTCATTTAATAGAAGTACCTAAATATGTGGGAAATATTAGGGCAATGTCTGGAAACAAAAAACCAAAAAGACAAAATTTATCAGGCTAACAACTAAAGTATTTTTGCTGGTGCTTTTTTCCATTTTTAAACAAACATTTTCCTTTTTTAACTACAACACTTCCTACACAGTAATAAGCCTCACATGAGATGCAGAAGCAATGGTACTAGGAAGCTAAAGAGATTTCCTAGTTACCCATTTCCGAATTTTACAACATTTTATTAAGCAAAAAATATTTTTCATCCAAGTATTTAGTATATGATTCAAGAATTCAAGTATTCTTTACATGGTGCAAAATAAAGCCAGCTAACCATCTCTCTAGAAATACTAACAGGAATCAATTTCTGTCCTAAAAGTACGCAAGTCTGCTAGGTCAAAAAGTGGTTCAAAATAGGCATTTAAAGTAAAGAACAGTGTAGTCACAAAAGCAAGCAGCTATCAAGGGAGGAAAGAGAATCAAGTATACTTAACACTGAAATGAGAAGGAGGTTTCTAATCTTCAGAGAAATGAAGCTGTAAACCAGCTACCTCATAGAAATAAGAATTAAAATGAGTTTTGAAATCAACTTAATTTCTGAAGATGATTACACTAAGAAAAGCAATAGCAAGCATCTGGACAGACAGAACTACAGACACCACTATTGTCAGACTTTGCCAGTAGGGAATTCCAGTAGGAATTTCTTTTAAATACTTATTCCTTTGTCTAGCCACAGTTACACAGACGTTCTATGGGACTTGGGCCACTTAAAAGGAGCACCTAAACCATAAAATCTTGCCATCTGTAGTCAGGGGAAATCTAAATAGCTTTCTTTGCCTCTTCCTTTTTCTTCTTTGGATTTCAGAAAACTAAAGAAACTCCATCATTAATTCAGGCACACCCTTTATGTGCTTCATTGAATTGGCATGAAGATGGGCCGGAAGCACTTCTCATTCCAACAATATATAACAAGCATGAGTAAGAGGAAAATTTATAGTCCCTAAAAGAAATGTGACAATCCTAGACAAAACATCAGAATATCACAGTAGTGTATGTGAGATGAATGGTTAAGGGGTTTCCCCACCTCTGAATTTAGGTTTCTTTTACACCTTCTTAATTCACTGCCAATCTTGTCTGGATACTTGAGAGTGAATATGAGTTTCCTTCTTAACTACCTTGCACACAGTGGTATGATAACAAAGCACTTGGTAACTCCAGAGAGCTTCCAGTTGTCAGTTAAAAGAGAACTCAAATGTAATTCACAAAAAAATTTAAAACATATTACATTATATTAATACTATATTATATCAGCTATTGTAAGCATACCTGTTGGAATCTTGTAATAAATCTACTGCTTCTCTTAGTTGTTCTATCATTGCTATATCAATAGTTTGTTCTTCTGATAAATTTATTCTATAACAGAAAACAAAAACATTCAACAAAAAAGGTACAACATGGGTAGCCTGAATTTCAGCGTGTGAGCTCCACCTTCCAACAGGCATGCAAAAACTGTAAGGAGAAAAACAGCCTCTCTGCACACTGGTATGTGCTGAATTCATGGAAAGAGCTTCTTCTGAAAAACTCTCCAACACTTTGTCCTTAACAAAGCCCCTCAATCTAATACATACATAAATAAATATGATGAAGTAAAATTTTTAGCATTCAATTAAACAGAATGACTTCTAAAATTGAAGATTTATTTACCAATATCTGACTCTTAAATACACTCATCCCATGTATTGTTTCAGCATGAATAGTAAATATAATGATTTTTTATAAGGGCCAGCTTGCTTTCTTTTGCTTTTCAACATTTGTAATTCTTTTTAGGGAGTAGAAATATAACCTCCCATTACTTCTGCCAATAAGGCTCTTTCAGAAACTACTTCCTCTTTCCTCCCTTCAGGTTTGGGTCTTTTTTTTATACCATATAGGACTACACCGTTCTGATGAGTGACAGCTTCACAGTACAGTCATATTGAACTCCCTCTCCTTATACACTCATTTCAGCAACTGATGTTCACTTGTTCTACTCTGGAACTAATATCTATCAACTAATGATTGCTTCAAAGTAAAAATTATTACAAGTAAGAAAAAAAAATAGGTATGTTTTCTAATTAAATTGATTTTTAAAATGTACATTAAATTTAAACCTTACAAGTTTTGATGATCTTTTTTCAGCAATGCCTAAATAACCAAAATATCAAAATATCTAATAAAAAAGATTGCATTCTACATAGATAAAAAATTATTGGGGCATACAAATTAATTAGTTGTATTATAACATCCATTCTATTCAGCAAAAAAATGTAAAACACTGAGTACTCACAAAGTGCAAGGTTATGCTATTGCTATGCCTCTAAATCTACAAAATTATTAAACACCAAAGTAATATGAGTCCTGGTCAAATTAATTAAATGACACAGCTAATTATTTATAGATACATAAAAAATACTCACATTTCGTCTGCTTGCCATTGCGTGTCCTCTTCTATTCTCAATAATTCATCACACTCTGCTGCTCTGCTCTGTAAGCAGACAAAAGTGATAATGAGAACTGAACTTTGCAATTAAGTAGGCAGGTAAATTTGCTTTCCGACTCAGCACTGACCTAATTTATGTAAAATTTTAGGTCGGCTGGTTGAAGCAATCCAACACTTCTGCTCCATTCCTCACTCTACCCCCTTTTAAGATACTGATTACAAGATCTCCCATTCAGAAGATTTTAATGAGGTCAACAGCCCTTACCCTCCTTTAACTGTAAAAAGAAAGTCAACCACTATAAGAATTCTTTGTTCTATGTCCCAGATTCCATTTGTGACTTTCTGGCATATAGAAACAATGCTTCAATTAACCACGATCCCAACTCTCCTCCTACTTGCTCTCCTACTGCAGCCAGATTTGTTTACAAAACAGGGAAATTCCAAAAATGCAAACAGTAGCAATTATGTACTTCATGTATAACTATTAACAGGATTCATATTTGACAATTTTGACAGTCATGAATAATTTCTTTTTTTAAAGGAACAAATTGGAACAAAGGTTGCATTCAGGAATTTATTTCAGTCAGCCAGTTATTTTGGGTTCAATGTGGTCATGAATTAGATCTCCCACACCTATAAATATGAAGTGTTACTTATTTGAATACTTGAGTCTCTTTTACACTTCCACTTAGTGTTTTGCAACTCTTTTATCTCAGACAGGCAGGACCACTAAAGTAGCTCAGCTGCCAGTAAAGACAGAAGCTCTCTGACTGAATGTGTATTTGTACTTGTAGAGAATGAACAGCAGAAAACAGAGGCTTATCCTCTTTTGTGTCATGTTTGGCACATCAGCTGCATCATCCTGTACCAATAAATTCTACCCAATTTTGCTGTATGTGACACTAAAGAGCATACCAGATTCTCTAATATTCTCCAATGAAGGCTCACTTCCCTGTGACAATCCCTAGTACAACAAATAAAGCCATTTTTTTCATCTTTCTTCACCTTACAGGAATAAAGACCATGATGTTCTCCTATAACAAGGGTACATACCATATGGCAACAAAAATGCAGCACTTATTCAAGAAGGTGATATAATTTGTCTTTATGGATGTCTCAACTGCTACTATAACGTTTAAAAAATTAAGAAAATGTATTTTACTACCATAACATTACTTCAAAACTTCATCCACCACAGCTAGCACAAAGTCATCTTGCATTTTAGCAATCTAACAAAATACAGTAAATCACTCAATTCAGAATATAATGCAAGTAGCACAGAATACACTTTCATTTTTTTCTTAAAGCCTTAAACATAGTTAAAGCACATCTCTCACATATCCTAGAAAGAGTTATGGGTAAATTGTCCCAGATCAGTTGCAATAATTTTAAACCTACCTGCTTATTTTTGCCTTCTGTATCTTTCTAAAACACTGCACTCATGAAAGTAGTGAAAATATTTCCCCCCACTTAACATTGTTGCAAACTTGCCTTAATGTAGCTCATAAATTCAGTAGTAAGAGTATCCGATTCATCAAACTGGTTTCCTGTTTCTCGTGAGTTATCATTGACAAACATGTGAGAAGATCCTTGATGGAATTCCACTAAGAACAGCAATGAAAAACAAAAAAGATAGAAGAATGATTTCTGGTTCAGCTCAACATTTGTTACACAACATAATTTACTTGTATTAAATCACAGAGTTTAAAAACAAAGTTTAAATTCAAACCACAATTAAAAATTTCAAACAGGTTGCATATGCATGCCCAAAGCCTTCTGGATAGGTAGGCAGGCACAGAATGAACAACAGAATTTCCCTGCATTTAACTTCCACATTTTTACATTCCAACCTTTTCTTGAGTTAGCATGGTGACCTGAATCGTCCTTTATAATATGATCTTCTTCCATAATGTCTGACATTGGAACGTTAAAGCTGATAGTATCTTCATCAGATGGCTAGGAAAAATAAGAGAAACGAAACACTAGTTCCAGCTCAAACCAAGAATGACAAAAATGTACATATTAACAAGAGTGCTCACTAAAGAGCTGCAAATTAACATGAGAGAGGATACCAGAGCATCTAACATGACCACATCCTGTTGCAAGAAGTTGTACTCATGCTGAATACATGCTCACAGGAGGTTTGCCAAGCAGAACAATTCATATGTCCTTTTTTCCTGTCTTCCTCACTGCACTAGTCCTCTCCTTGCAGTGATACCACTGCAGTGTGCTGCTCTCTTGTGCATCCCTGGGGCAGCCAAAAACAGGGGCTCCTTGTAGCCACCAAAGTCTGTAGAAACACTGGGCCTCACATCACAGTCCTTCCTTTCTTTCCCTCCAAGCCTATTCTTCCCTGCTTTACCCTGAAGCTTCTGAACAGAATGCCTAGAGCAATCAAGACGAACTTTGTAGACCAAGGCAACATCTTTAATAATATTAACTGACAGAGCTGAAAAAAAAAAGCATAAACTCTTAAGTACACTAGCCTTTTCTGACTTAAAAACTCTCCCATTTTTCTCAGCTGTATTTGGTGGAACACTAAAACACATTACTTGTATCTACAAGCCTATCCTGTCTATGACTTTACAGATAGCAGCTGCACAAGGAAGCACTGACACACTTCTGTCCCAGGCCACTGCAGCTCTGTTTCTTTGTAGGGCCAGCAGTGACCTGCTCAAGTGGGACCTGCTCATGCTCCCTCCTGAGGTGAACTAGAGCAAAACCACAGTTTGCAGAAGAGGCCAAGTTTTTATTCTTGTTCTCCTGAGATAGAGAACTTACCCTTACAGCAGTCTCTGAACTTTGCAAATGTGTTCTCCAGCAAACCCATGGGTGTTGCTCATTCTTTAAATGCTCTGTGTTTCTGTAACTTGCTACTCTGTGCATACATTTTCCATACATGTATTCTGTAATTATAACTGCTGTAATACATATAGAGCAGTTTGTTCTATGTCCTTGAAGAATATATATTTTTAAGGAAATTACATTCCCCATTTTATCAGTTCAGAGCACTATAACAAAAAGATCTGCAATGAAATGGGACTGCACTACATATAATTAATTCTAGCTAGCTATAAGTTATTGAATTAGTTATTTAATTCTAGCTAGCTTCTAGTAGAAGTTTGCCATTCTTGCTACTTTTGTATGTTCATATTCCATGTAGAAAGCATTTTTTCTCGCTCCTGAAGCTAAAGTTTGTGATAAAGGATGGAGCAAATCTACCTTGCTCTTAAAAATTCTGTCAAATATACATGTAGTTATTCCTATTTTCCAAGAATACCTTGGACTCAAAACATGTTGTAAACATGGACTACAATGAAGGTTCTTTCTAATGAACAAACTACATGTTATTAACTCTGTGACTTCACTAGCTATACTCTTCTGCTTAAGGAGAAAAATTTCAAAAGGGTGTTCAGGGGCTTCATAAAGCCTTTACATAAATTTTGAATTTCAAAATAATGTTATTTTAAAATGAAAAAAATTAGTAGCTCAAATAGAAAATAAACAATGCTCCAAGTGTTCTAAGCATAAAAGTCATTGTTCTTTTAGATCTGAAGAAATGACAATCCAACAGCTTAAAAAAACCACAGACAGGCACAGTATAAATTTGTTGAGACAACCAAGGTTACAGTGAAGCTCCTTCTCTTTCTTTCAGGCTGTATCTCGTGCGACATTTAAGCACTATATTTAATTATTCTAGATCAAAGTTCACGTTGTGTTAATTTTTAAACTATCCTTTGAAAATAGTAGAGTAATACATTCCTACATATATTATTAGAAGTTCTGGATCCTAAACAGGTACACTTTTCTCAGAAGAGTAACACACACTTTGAAGAAAATATTTTGGAGTTGTGGTATAAAAAAAGGAACAGATCATTCAATTTGGAAACAAAAAAAAATATTCCTTTAACAGCCTTTGTCTGACTTTCAGGACCTACAGAATTCTGCAACAGATTTTCCAGGCATTTCTTGCCAGTATATTATGAAACAAAAACTATCCAATGCAGCTTTGGATAATACAAAAGTATCGCTCCTTCACAGGTGAAATACTGTATCCCACTTCCTCCTTCCATAGTTTTATTTTTTATTCAGACAGCAACAGAATACAGTAGACATATAAGAATCAAAAATATCTAATGTTATTCTAAGTCAGAATTCAGATGATGCACTTTGAAAGATTCTTCATATACATTACTGCTGGTACTAAAGCATCACCCACATAGATATTAAAGCAGAGACACCATCCTAATTTCATTCTAATGAATTTTAACAAAAGAAAAAAAGAAGGTCAAAGGAAGTAGGAAAAATTAATCAAAATGCTATATTTTTTTCCTAAAAGATGAGGTACATGGTACACTGCCTTAAGGCAGAATTTGCCTTCAAGTTGCAGCGATCAATTTTTCAGCAACACTACAAAATATCTTTCACTTGAAATGCCCAAGATGGCTCTAGTTGTGAAAATTGATGCTGTAATGACCCTACCAAGTCAGAGAGAGATACATAAACAGTTCATTTCATCAAATACTCCTTCCTATATGTATTCATCCAAAGTCAATTGGCAAGCTTCCTAAAGACTACATTAGCGTTCAAACAAGTGATTCTTTTATGTTATGAAGTTACACACATGAAAAATGATGATGTAGCATTTTCTGTAAAAGAGTAGAAACTCAATAGTCACTACCTTTATGACTAGTTTTTACTCATAAAAAAAAAGCCCAGAAATGTATTTTAATGATTGTTTTATGACTGATCATTTAATGTTTATCCAATGTTTGGTATGTAACTTCCTGACTCTAGTTAATAACATGTGAACCTGTATTTGCATCACATTAATATTTCTTGAACAATTCCCACGTCTCACACAGGTATTAAAGATCATATCAGAAAGAAAGCAAGTGGTAAATTTACCACCAAATGCATTTTGGATTACTGATCTCAGCATCTGTTTCTCCTTAATAGTAGAGCAGCAGTCAGGTGGGGACAGAATGAGTAAATCATTCTCATATAAAAAAAGTTTTGTGCTATTAAAACTGTATCGGTTCACTGTTGGTAGTCTTTAAAATATCTTTTCCAGCATTTCAACTGCTGTATTTTCATTACAGGTAACATAATCTATTTACTAAAGGTGATATTTATAGCTAAAGAGGAAATTCTGCAACAACAGTTTCACCAACAAGCCAACTGAGCCTCAGGAAGTGTAAGACTGGCATAATAGTTTGTAAATGTCTCTGAAAGGACTGCATGCTCTCACAGCTAGAGGAAAATCATTAGAGAATTGGCTAGAAATCATAACAATTCTGCTTCATTTCCATCTACCAAGGAACTTGCCCAAACACTTGGAAATTCATGTGGGGCTTTTTAAAGTACTGCAGTATTTAAAAGACCAAGCAGTGTGAAAGTCGATTCATGTTCAATTTGCTTTCTAGTAACTATAAATTCAGTACCTAAGCTTGATTCTCCATACATTTATTCTGAAAGAAATAGAATCCTTTTTCCTCAAAGGAAGAGAAAAACACAAAGGAATCAGTGTAAAATTATTTTAAGTAGCAAGAAGGTCATCCTTTTATTGTGAGGTATTTCCTATTAGGTCAGACCACAATTCCCATTATTGTACATTTCAGAAAGATCATCATCACTGATTTATATTGCTAGTTATTTACTTATTATGTATTCAGTTCAACTCCATGTAAATTTAGTGCCCTGTTCAGCTGAGCAGTGCCTCAGAAAAAAAATAAACAGCTCTGTGAAAGTCAGTTCTAACTGCTTAGGACAACTCTGGTCACACAAAGGTATCCTTTCTCTTTGCTCAGTCAGACAGCAAAGTTCAGGAAAAGATCTGAAGGTTCATTTTCAGCATTGCCCAGCTGCCAGAACATTTAAACGCATTAAGACCTGTAAAGTTTCTAAAGTTTTTACACTACAGCCATCTGCCATAACCACATCCCAGAACATACTGGGACTGGGCACTGTTGATTCCAAACAGGAAAGAGTAATCAGGCAAAGAGAAAAGTATGTGAGAAGTCATCAGCTTGTAACCTGTTAGCATGTTTACTTTGTTGAAAACAGCAGACATGAATTTCGGTTTGTTTCTCATTCTCTAGATTATGTAAACTGCCAGAAAACTGTAGAGAATTTTCACTATTGGCAAGTCTGTAACCATTTGGAAGCAAGTATCTCATTGCCAGACAGTGTACAAACAAAAAAAAATGTTTAAAAAAATCAAAAAAATCCCTGTCTCCTTTTATCTCTGCTTTAGTAATTTCTTAGCATAAAATTCTTGTCAAGGATATGGTTGCACAGCTTTTAAGTCTAAAAATCTTTTCACATTATTACCCAATTTAAAACATAGTCAAAATATGAGTGCTGAAAGAGGAGCTGGACACACAATGTAGGTAACTCACCTCTGTTGCTGACAAACGTTTATCACCATTATCACTACCAACACCTGAATCTGAGTCCTTTTTACTTGGGTAGATGTCATCAATGCTAGATGTGAATAAAAAATAATTAAAAATCATTAAAAAGCTCTCATACTATTTATGTTCAAATTTTTTCCTCGTGCCACTTAACTCTGAGCAAATTTTGAACCATTGTTAACGGTAGAAGGTGAAATAGCCTAGCACAGTAAATACTAAAAATTTACAATCTGGTGATGGTAAAATAGATCAGATTGAATGGCTAGTTAGCCTAACGATTAATGAAACAACAGAAATCATCTGCTATCAGCTTTCCTTTGTCTATACACTAGGCAAAACTGCTTAGTTATTAGCTAAGCAGCACAGGAATCCAGCTGAAGCAATTTAGCCATGGGAGAAGTATCCAAAACAGTAAAACTCAAACTGGAGTCAACTGATTTAATTGCAACCATTGATCCATTAAAAATGAACTAATATCTCCCTGAGGCTTGAAGTAATTATTAACACAGAAACCTCCTTTTGGTGCCTTAAAATAGACTTTGGAATTTAGGTTTTAAAGAAAATTATTGTAATAATGGCAATTGCTCTCTATTCTGGTTTCATTACCCAGTATGACCTCTACTCATTATAAAGTGCATTATTAGATGCATTACTCTCATCCCCTAATTTTTTTTAAAATATACCTTATTATCCCTTTATTTGCTATCCTGAAAGCTGTGATATTGAAATCAGGTTGACACAGCAATTTAAGAAAGGAGCTTTATCAGTCTTCACATGAATAAGGTATATGATTAATTAATCCTAATCTTAAATTACCTCTTATCAGTAAACACCGAGGATTGTTTTGTAGAAACTGCCTTTGGAAATCTACTCTGTACCATCCCCTTACCCTAACCTATACTCTTCAATATGACCAAAGTATCAGATGGGACATGACATTCCTGCCAATTTTCTTGTATACTAAAAGAACAAAACAGAAAGCCAGTAGGTGCTTCCCAAATGGAAAACCTACTCTTCATCCTGGATTCTTCTCACCTTTGCCATTTTTCTGTAGAAATTCACAAAGAGATCTCCAAAGGTACATGGAAGAAAATAATTTATTTGAAACCTTAATGAAATGACTGAAAGGGAGATTCCATAACAGCTCTTGTTTTTTGCCTCCCAGGGTTTTAACAGTAACATCTCTATTATTATTCATATCAACACTTCGTTTTCATTGAGTACTTCTCATCAAAGATATTGTACTTTCTCTGTTTGGTTATATTATGCTGCCCATGTTAGCCAAGACAGACTGGGCTAAAAGCTGATTTCCAACCAGTTATGGAGATTCTCATAGAAAGGAGATGCTTTGTATCTGGTTCCTGTTCTGAAACCATGGTACCAGAGGACATTTCCTATGAGTCTGATGCAAGACACAGAAGATTTTACCTTATTTTGCTAATAAATCAGCACACTTCATTTTAAAAGCATCTCGACATTCATGGAGTTCTCTTTGTTTGACAGATGATTTTGGATGAATTAAAAAGATTACTATGTCAAGAATGTGTAAACATATATATCACCTATAAATCATAAAACATATAAATCACAAAATAACAGACCCAATTAAAATTTATTTAATGGGTGGATAGATAGCTAGAATGATCCAACACCTAATGTAACTACCATTTGACTGTTTTCAATGTATTCCAGGAGTCCACTAGAAAGAGGTTAGATTTAAACTAAGGCTCATGTTTATACTCCTAACTAATGGGAAAACACTAACTTGAATCAGAACTGACAGTTAATTTTCTAAACTCTTACAGGGATTTCATTAGAATAAAAGCAAATTTGTTTAAATTAAATCAAAGCAAATGAAATCTCTGTGCAAAAAAGTATACTCTAGCATCTAGAGAAACAAAACTGTGGAATCTGAAGATAAATACTATTTCATTGTTTATAAGTGTTACATGAAAAAACAAAGTGAGACATACCTCTCTTCCACAGGTTGTGGCAAATGCTGTGGTTCTATGGCATTAAGGTACAGTGAGTCTGCTGTTTTGATCTGACAGGCCTGTACAGTCAGATATTTGAATATATGCACCTTACCCTTTGTACAAATCTGTCAGACAAAGAAAAAAATTAGGTTTATAACTAGAATTAAAAAAAGTAGTTTATCCCAAGCATCATTTAGTGTAAATCTCCCTGAAATTCAACTAATATTATAAATTTCACTTAAAGGAAAATAGATTTTACCCTTTTTTTTAAATTACAAAGTACTTCAGTTATCCACTCAATTATTTGTGTGTATCAGTATAAATACCCTCAGAGTCTAAGACCAAAAATAAGAAAATAATGTATTCTACTTTAAACAAATTCAAATGAGCTTCTAACTCAAAAAAAACCCTTAAAATATATGGTATGGCCTATTACTTACAATAAAGTCAGTAATTAATTATTTTTCAAAATTAGTGTATAATGACATTTAATTAACCAATGGGTTCTTTATATTCTTGGCCACATTGTTTTCAGTAGTGTCCAAGCATACTTATGATGCAATTCATTTTCATTTTAGAATTTTCTTTTTCTTTAAGTGCACACTTCAACCTGCTTTGTATTTTTTTTTTAGTTTAAAGGCAGCATCACTATTGATCATGAAAAGCATTTCTCCAATGTAAAAAAAATTCTTAAGTATTTCAGCAGCTATTGATCTAGAACAATAGTAGCTTTCAGAGGCGCAGTTTGAATCTACTGTTCAGTAAGCCAACAACAACAAAATTGTCCATAAGCAGCAAGTACAGGTTGCATTCCTTTATCTTTATTACTCAGAGTGGCCTACATTTCCAAAGAGGTGTTTTATTTCTTTGTGTATCACAATCTATAAACTTACACTATAAAGTGGAATAAATTTCACACGGATTATGTTTTAGACCATCTGAATATTTACGTCAATAGAAAATCACTGTAGAGCCTTCTAGAACTGGATTCTTTTTAACAGAAAAAAAATTACCCAGGTAGTTTATCACTACTCTTTTTCAAAATTATACACACATTCCAACATTGGGCTTCATATGCAGACAGACATGAAAAAAAATAAACAAACAGCTAACAGCTAACTTCTAGACGTGTGTTGGTTTAAGTGGTGTACAAATTCATATTGAGAACATCCGATATTTTTTATGTCTTATTTAGATATCAACAACTAATGTCTGTGATGAATGAAATTCAGAAGCCTGCAACTGCAGAAGGTGACATTTTATAGTCTGGTGTGTTAGCAGCCATTCGATATTAAGGCATAATTTAAATTAGAGTTGTTACTTACTTGTGCTGGTGGAGATTGCAAAGGATTATTCTCAAGCAGTAATACTTGTAACTGCACCATCTTTCTAAAACAAATTGGAATCACAAGCACTTTATTGCAGGAAAAGTCAAACTTTACCAAGGGAAGCTGTACTAGTTCTAAAAGTAATAAAAAGGAGAGAAGGTGTTATATCTGTTTTTATTTTTGGCATAAAGTAATAAAATATTTTTGAAAAATCCGTCTTTTGCATTCAGGAAAAATACAAACTCAGGGAGGAATAAGACCAATACTGACTCCATTCTATACTGGGAAATAAAGAGTGTTATTGTTATACAGATGATAATAAATTTTAAACCACAAACTTAGACTTATTTTTTTTTCCTGAAACTCAGCTGACAATTCCCATACTGCATCCAGACACCTTTTCAATTTAAAAGTTGCCTAGAATCATAAAGATACATTGAAGAAACCTGATACACTGTTCTTCAGTGGATACCACTGAATGTTATATTCCACAGACTCAAATGAAATAAATTTGAACACAAGGTAATAGCTACATTTTAATTGCATCTATTTATGATTAAAAAATACTTTCAAAATTGTACAAGGAAGAGCTACTATAAAGATATTTTTTTGTTTGTTTGCTTTTACCTTGGGGTAAAACTTCGAGGTAATTTCTTCTGACATTCAGTTCTTTTAAAGATTTCAGCTGGCCTATCTGCTGTGGCAAAGCTGTGATTTCATTACAGCTGACATCCTACAGTAAAACAGTAATAACAAAGAATAATGAACTTCCAGCTCCTACATGCTCCATAATACAAACACAGTTAATTTGCTATTATTATTGTAACATTTTATTAACCTGAAAAAATGCAACAATCTATGTGCCGTAGTTACAACGCAAAAGAAATATACACGGGAAAATGTTTGCACATTATTTAAAAGCAGACCAAATTCTTATTTGAAGAACAAGTTAATTTAAAAAGTTAACTTAATTTCTATAGAAATATTCAAAACTATTTACTTAAGAAGTTCTACTTTTTTGTTCTTTTCTTCATATGAAGAATTCAGTATCATGATTATATAACCAAATATGTTAGGATGAAATGAAAAAATCCTGGTATGTGCATCTGAGTTTTTAAAAAGGTTCTTCTTGTAGATGGAATCTTTAAGCAAAATAATAGCAGTAACAATAGTAATACAACAATAGCATTCTGTAATGATGGTCAGTAAAGGCATATATTTGATCATCATAGTACATAGTAGGCCATAATGAAATAGGACAGAGCTTGTTTAGCATTATATAACTATTTCTAACAAGAAATTGCTATGAATTTGTATGAAAGATCAACTGCTTGGATTAAGTCAGTCTGCAATGAGACAATTGTTAAATACTAGCTATCATTTTTTCCTGCCAATGGACATTGAAACATCTGCTTACATCCCAGGCAACCTGCAAATTTGAGTAATGTCCCAATTATGCTTTCATTTCTGTATTAAAAGAAGGAAACAATATTTCACAACATGAAAGCCCGAAGGGGTAATATCAAATTTTCCTGAAAAGCCAACAGAATACTCCTACTCTCTCAACTGTTTCAAATGGATTTACAAAGTATTTGGGAGCTCTTAGACTACAAAACTTTGAGAAGTAAGTCATATTTCCGAGTCATGTCTTCGAAGATGCTTGCTTTAATACCAGTCAAATTCATTATATTAACTCCCTGTCTTTGAGCCTAAAATCTAGTTAGCAAAAAAATTATAGTAAAAGCGAAATATGATCTGGCAATGCAGTTCCCTGTATCCGACAAGTTTGTTCTTGTAATAGAATTTTAGTGCTGCCAAGACTTCCTTCCCTTCTCAAAACACAGTCAGGAAATTAGTGTAGCTTTTAGACAAGGAAATTTTAAATGCCAGGTAATGAGTGGATTTTTGCCCCAAGTTTGGTTAATTGCACTGTTCCCAGACCATTTATTTTTAAAGCTTCATTGTCCTATTTTTAATTTAAAGTCTTTAAATTACTTCATAATTAGATACTCGATTTCTAGAGCACAGAATTTAAAGGCACCTTGTGACAAAGAAACTCTAGACCAAGTGTACTTAGGCACACACATCAGAACAAGTCAGGGAAAGTGACGGAGAATTGTAGAGGAAGTACCAAAAAAAGAAAAAGACACCTGGCAGTGTGTAACCTCAAAAACAAAGTCCACTTCGACTTACAGCCTTTCAAAACATCCTCAATAAGACTGATCTGTTGTGACAGCATGTCAGCATTCACAAGATCTCTAGAGACAACAGTATCCTTTATCCTACTAAACACTGTAGTCCAATTTGGGGATTTTATTACTTTCAATAGCCATGGAAAACAAAGACCTGTAATATTACTTGTAGTTAAGCTCTTGGCTATTATTAGACATCATGAGTGTGTATGAGACAGTGTTAAACTTTCCCATTACTTTGGCAGTAATGGAAGCAATTTTATCAATCAAACACCTATGGTTTCCAAGCTAGTAATTTTTTAAAGGAATTATGTAACCAGCAATTTGGAACTCAGCTTCAGGGACATTTGCAGGTAACTGAAGGGCAAACACCTACTCAAGTTCCATGGAGAACTGGTATTTGTTGAGGTCAGAATTCTTGTATTAATTCTATTTTGTTCTCACCAGATAGGCCATGTCCTGTCATGACAAGACAATTTGTCAAAATCAGAAAAATGTAAGGCACATTTAAATTTAACATTAATTTCTGCGGCAGGAAGCTCAGTGGCAAAATCATCAATTGTTTCCCTTTGTTTATAGCAAAGTTTAAATGGCCTTTAATCAATCAAATTCAGCATATATATTCAGCAATATAAACAGAAAAAACAATATGGTACTTGGACTCCATATTAACATAGTTATTAATACACACACAGAGGTTTATCCAAACCATTCAAATTGAGGCGAACTTCCTCCTTACATAATTTTAAACTTGGGACTCCTGACTGAGCCGTTATTCCTACAAAGCACATGGGTTCAGTCAGAGCTTGTGACACAGAAGCCATAGTGAATAGCAAAAAGAAGTTCCACAGTATGTGAGCACATGGACCTTTTTAGGAAACAGCAGGCAGCAAGTCCCACATGGTCAGGCTGCTGTCTCTGATTACATGTATGGGATAAAGGACATAAATCCCAGGTGAGAAATTTTAAGGCTTCCAACATGAGATAGGAGCATCCCAGAGATGGAGAGGGCTGTTATCTGAAGAAGGCAGAAGTGCAATACTGCCTGGTAGGATGGAGAACAGAATTTTACAGTACATCTGATAGTTTTGAGTACAATTACTGAGCTATCTCTGCCTAATTACTTTTCCTTGGTAGAAAGTAAGTTTCAGGTTATCTTCACACTAATTTTGCACTCTCCTGGCTGACAGCAGAGGCATGATTGAGTTAAAGAGCTGTAAATAGAAGTAAATTTCTCAACCAAATTTTGCAAATAGTGGCAATGTGTTCTGCAGGGAGAAAAATTTATGTTATAAGCACCAAAATAAGTTACTTGTCAGAACCCTAAATTCAAAAGAATACCTGAAATTTTTTTGCATGCAATATCAAAGTTATGCTATGCTACAGGTATGGAATTCATAAAAATACATACATGTAATAAAAAAACCTACCCCATTTTGGAGAACAGAGGGGAAAATACAGAGTTTATTGCAAAGATCTGGTCTAATTTGCACCAAATTATGCTTATATTGTTCTACAGTGACTATAGGGGTAAATTTTGTATTTAAAAGGTAGATAAAAAGAACCCTCTGCTATGCACACACAGCTCTCACTGCATGCAGCTTGTGAAACATTTCAGGAACCTGAGGTTGCTCAGAAATGTCCTGTTGATACCAGAACAGCACAGAGCCAGGTGGCATCTCAGGACTGACCCCCCTGGACCAGGCCAGCACCAGCACTGCGTACACAGCAAAACAACAGCATTCCCTGTCAGAGGGCTGGGTGATGCTTCTGCTTGAATCCCATTCAGGCTGGCATTGCTCTCACACAGCTGAATTTTTTGTGCAACAACTGCAATATGACTTAATGTTTTTTGTTTGTTTCTTTTACTCATTTTAGAACAATGATCACCTTATTATCCAAACTGCTTTATATTACACATGCCAACACTGATCCCTACTCTCAATCCTCCCACTATTTGCTTTTCCCAGTACATCACAGTTATGTCATTTGCAGTTAAATAGTGAATCTCATTTCACTAGAAATGTACCAAACACACATGGTGGCACCAAACTGTGTAATCAGGTCATCTGAACAGACTCACACTCAATTTAACAAAAACTTGTTCTTCATTCAGCTCCACCCCTGGTGCCTTCTAAATCTCAACAAGCATCAGACCTTTTTCAGTTCTCATGCATCTTCTAGGCTACCAAAGTGACATGTAGCTAGAGCCTCTCATATGAAACACTTTTAGAGCAGAAATTGTTTTGTTCTTCATGACAAAGAGTAATACTGAAAGTATACTGTAACTGCAAAGCAATATTAAAATCCACTATTCCAGAATTTAAATACATTATATGCTTGAACTAAACAAACCCAATCTATTTTGGGTATAATTGGCATTGATTTCAAGCTTTTAGTCTTTTACTAGCCTTTTTTACTAAATTTAACTTAAATTATTTATAAAACTGGAACCATCACCTTTTAATACAGCTATTTTAAGCACAATGAGAACAATGCTATAAACTAACACATTTTTAAGATTAATTAAATCAGAACCATCTGTGTCATCTAACTAAACCTATCACACACACATAAAAATCTAAAATATTTTACAAAATAAATCAATAATGCTCACCAAACAAAATAAACTTACTAGTCTTGATCTCAGGCATAGCTCAAGGAAAGGAAAAGGTAACCACCCCATCATCTTCATCAACAACCACATCAGTTGTAATATATAACAGAAGCCTGACACTACAGGATGCTGTTCAAGAACACCAAAAGGAAAAAGCCCCATAGTTGCCACTTGACACCACCTATGAAGAATCAATAGCAGCGCTGGGGCCTCAAGCAAGGTTAATAATCTCTGTAACATAATTTATTGGAGGAACTACTATTAGAAAAATAAGAATATGATAACAAGGCCCTTTCATGCACAGAAAAGATGTGCAAGGTAAATGCTGTCAGAGGAGGTACCAGCACCTGGAAGGAAGTTCAAATCTGGCTGTTTTACTATGCATATATTAGCAGCATCAAAATGTAGTTCATTTGTCAATTTGTATCTCAAAAGGTCAAAATGAATAGAAATAACCAGAAGACTTATTGTCATAAAGAATTCAGAGTCTCAGCTTACAATACATAGTAAAGGAAGATAAAGGGAGAGAAAGGGAAGCATTCTCTTATATATATTTTCCACAAGCATGTGGAATTAAATTAATTTTAAGCCATAGTACCAAATAAGTTTTGCTTTTTCAGACTGTTATTGACTGGACAATATATTCCAAATGATCTACTGCTTGCAGAAACAGTACTCATGTGAACAGCTTTGAAAGCAAGAGGAGTATAGTCATTTTGTAGATCTGTTTAGATGGGTGTTCCAGGAAAGGAAGGTTGCATGACAAATGCAGTGAAATAAAATGAAAATAGATTGATAAGACCAGTATCACAAGTGGAATGCACTGTGGTAAGCAGATAGTAACAACACAGAAAGGAAGCAGGAGGGGAGGGTGCTACAGGGGGGTACAACCTTGCAGAGCCTGATGCCAGAACTTATGAACTACAGTGAAACGGGGAGCCAGGGCAGGCAGCGAGCAGAACTGGTAAAGATGAGAAACTTTGAAACTGAGTTTTGAATGAACCGAGAGCAGTGATGTGGTTTAAAACAGTCTGAAGAATATAAAGGAAACTCTTATTTTGTTACTATCCAACACACTTGAGAAGTCAAAAACTTTTAAGTTCTGCAAACTACACGATAATATTAAGCACGTGTTCAATATATGTGAAAAGCGAATTTTATTGTTTCTATTTAAACTCAAAAGAAGTCAAAATAAAAAGTGAAAAAAAAAAGATCAGTAACATACCAATTCCATTAACTGTTTTAGCCGACCTATCTCTTCTGGAAGGGAACCTAGCTTATTGTTACTTGCAATTAAGACTTTTAGAGGAAGACCACACAGGCAAGCTGGCAAAGAAGAAAGCTGATTTCGACTGCAATAAAACAAAACAAAACATTAAAATCATTAGTGATGTTCTGCTGTATACTCACATGAACTCTCAGAGCTGCAAAATTTCTTCATTTTCATGGGTTATATTTTATGCAGATAAAATTGAAATTTTCAAATAGCAATCATTAAGAGACTTGTACATCAGAAATACCTGATTATTGACTAACAATACTGCAGAATTTACCACTCTGAAAAAAATGCATCATATCAGTCTAATAACATTGTAACAAATCTGTTTGCCACAAAGAACAGCTGTTTCCCTTCCTAATGAATACAGGAAAGTCAACTGAGACAGTATTTTGCAAGTATTTAAACATTCCTGTGGTTTTATGTGCCATTAAAATGGATGCCTTTTGTTCCAACTGAAAAACAAATATATAAATTACAGACAAAATGGTTATTTTCTCAATTAATTTAAAGTACATTTATAGTGGAAGATTATTTGGTACATCTTGTTCTACAGTTCTGTGCTGTTACAACCCATGCAAACACAGCAAAAAATTCTGGACTATCAATGGTGCATTTCTTTCCAAGACTCATAAGCTTAAAGATGACAAATGTCATGACCCTTTGTGATGTCCACAAGATTAAAAATAATAATTTGTGGCTCAATTCCCAGAAGAAATTTTATGCTCACTAGAATAACATGGCAAATTACTCTCTCCTAGAATATTTTAAAGTTTTCTTAAAACATAACATTTTCTTTCTTATGATTATTAACTTGTAGTAAAACAATGAACAGTAACTTAAAAGTGGCAACCCAGTATAAATCATTTTAATTAGCTCCTGCCTGCACATTAAGACTTCAGAAAGCAAAGATATGTGACTGAACTCTGGAAACGTGGCAAAAATTGTCCTGTGTAATTTCAGCAGGAGTTGCAATATTGAGGTCAAATGAAACCAAACAAAAATCAAAATTCCACAAGTTGCAAAGCATTCTTCAACTGCCAATCCAGCAGTGTGCTACAAAGATGCATATAAAGATGCATATTCATGCTCCACACAACAGTCTCAAAATGTTGTACAAAGCAAACTACCATCATATCCCTGTTGCTGGTGCCAGGAGACAGACAGATATCAAATAGCAAATCCAAAGAAAATAAAAATGAGAAATCCAACTACTAACCAGCAGCAGCTGAAAAAAAGTATCAATGCTTATTGTGAAGCCAGGTTTTTTAATTCCAGTGTTCTTACAGAAAGACACAACTTTTTTAAAAAATTACTTGGAAATATTTTTTCAAGTTCTAAAGAACTCAAATTGAGGAAGCCTGCACTCTAAAACAGTAACCCTATACCACAGACCAGACACAGATAAAAAATTTTCAAGTTCCACAGAACTCAGAAGCAACCTACTAAGAGCTAAGGAACAGAACATAACCAGGGCAAGTGAGTAATAAATCATCATTAGTTTAAAAGGAATTTCTTTAACTAAAACATGAGCAGTATCCACCAAGGCTCAAAGACTATATATAGATCTCTTGGCATCACTTTCTAATGCTTTTTAACATATGGGCTCTGCTGGTAATAGGCAAAAAATATGCCTTTTTTTTAATGTTTTAAATCTAGAATGTATTTCTTGCCAAGAAGCAACGTGGTTAGAAAGTCAAGGATGTATTTCCTTCTTCAGACTGTTCACTACGTTCAACTAACATGAGGAAGGGCACATTCAAGTGAAGAGAGGATTTTAAACAGAGAGAAATTACCTTATTTAATCAAATGAAAAGATTTCTTTTATTTTGTCCAATTTACTGTCATATGCAATATAAAGTCTATTATAGTTTTGTGATGACTCCAACAAATTGTATCACTAGAAAGAGTTCTAATTCACTGTTTCATGACATTGAGTTCTAACCAAGTTAATTCTAATTCTTAAATTTACCAAGACATTTTAGGTATATTTAATAATTTGATCCAGTTTTTAAGTTCTTTATGTATATCTAACAAACACTACTTCAAAATCTCAAGTGCTATTTCTTGTATGTGTGCAGACACTCGGGATATACTATTCCACTTCAATTTTTAGAGCCAAAATAGTGTTTCACAGTGGCCAAAACTGCAGTACAGTAATACAGACTTGAGAAAGATCCTCAGTGTTGATAAAATTGATGATCAAACCTTCATTCCCTGAATTTAAAAGGCCAAGAGCCATTTCACCCTCTGCTCAGACCTCATTCTCATAAAGACCAGACTTCTTATCTCTTCACTATTACAGTTTTTACACAGTTAACTGCAAAGAAAACTCCTCAACTGAAAAAGGGCTCACCTGCCCTCCATCAAGAGCATGTGTGCATTCACCTGCACCTGAACTAGAGCAATTCTCTGTACTCACCAGTGCTCACACACATTTTTCCTGGAAAGGAAGAAAAGACATCTAACTCTTTGCCACTTCCTCCTAAAAAAGGCAGCAGCTATATTTCTTTCAAAATATGACTATGCTAATGATGGATATAGCATCATGCTCTTCCATTCCATTCCCTATGGAGAAAAATATAAATCCTCTGTCTCTGTCCCTCCATCTTTTTAACTGCAAAATGTATGTCAAGTTTTACAAAATTTGTCATCAGAAGCGAATTAAAATAATACAACTGTTTGGGTGTGATTAGCATTGTGGATTTGTAAGAAGGTTAAGGGACAGAACTGGACTAATATTGCTTGGTTTTCTTTTGATAATCATTTTTACATTTTGGCATTTACTATGCCTTCATACAGAGCTGTCTGCAGACAATGAGCTTTTGCATTACCCTTTCCAGTAACATGAAAAAAATGCAGTCAGTTGTGCCAGAAGCTAATAAAGTGCAGACAAAAAAAGCTTTACATATTTGCAAATAAACAAAAAAAAATGTGGCAAAGTCAAACTTACCTCAAATTTAAGTAAGTTAGCATTTGCAAGTTTACTATGGCATCTGGTATAACTTTGATACAATTGTGGTATAGATTTAGTGTTTCCAGTGACACAAAATGGCACAACTCTGTAGGAACTTCAGTTAACCTATTCTTGGATAAATCTGAAGAGAGGAAAAAAAGAGAAGGTACATTTTTTGAACCATCAGAAAGATGTACTTTTAAAAGCTCTGCTTTATTAAAGTAAGTGAATAAATTACAGGGAGACAGCAAATTAGACCAGTATTTTGATTATGCAAAGTAAAACTAGTACAATCTTTTACAATTTTGAAATGGAACAGGCTGCATATAAAAGAGCAAACATTCAATTAGGATTGATTTGGTCCAATAAAAAGTAATTATTTGCAGGACTCAAGATGCTGAGGAAATAGTTGCAAACAGATTCCAAAGCTCATATAATACACCCAAAGATCTAGCCAATACACAGCTGGACATCTGCAAATAATGATAGCATTGAGAGAAAACAAGTAACCATGATTACATCTTTAATTTCTTTAAATAAATAAATAAATCAGGTAATTCTTCAAACTGACTTTTGTCTCCTGGGTCTAAGCCATTTATAAATGAATACTACCTAAAGAAACAGCAGAGATCTTCCAGAATTGATTTTATATAAATACGTATATAAAGACAACAATGATGGATTCCAATCCCCCAAAGCCACTTCTTGTACCCACAGAACAAAAGCTTTTTACTTTTGATCAGTTATTCATTCTTCATTTCCCATTCTAAGCACACAGACAAATGGAAAATAAGGAGGAAAATATGTTATTGAGTTTTGTTACTTAGCTATCACTGTATGAAGAATGAGGTATCATAATACCGATGTAAGCTCAAGTCATAAAATAATAGTGCATGCCAGTATTCAAATGAATCAACTGGGTTCAAATCACTGTTTAGTGTTGCAGAACAAATATTCTCAGAAACTACACAAATGCCACCTACCCATGTCATCAGCCAGATAACCTGACCTGAAGAATGGCCTCCTGTTAAATTGAAGGAACAGGAATATACCTATGCAAAAAGTGAAATGTCTGATGGTAAAGAAAAAAATAGAACTTAATGATCTCACTTCACTGCTGCAGTTTTAGGCCTAGTGCCTGATCCTTCAAAGCTTCTTTCAAAGCTTACTTAAATTAAATAAAGGAAAAAGCAGACAAAGCATGGATTATTTCCACAGCCCTGATGATCTGTTTCCTGTCTTTAGGGCCATAAATCATACTTTTGCTTTTTGTGAACAAACAGGTAGAAGTCTAAAGAATTTTTTAACTTCCTTCGAAGTCTGCTGTGCAGAAGCACAGCTTGAATTCAAACCTATCAGCAGTCAGAAGGACTTAATAGCTTTGTTCTTGTCTCCTGCAATGCAAGTTGAAATTCAGTACGTTCTCTGCTTTGTCAGCTGCCACTTTGCTTTACCTCATTGCTTCTAACACGAAGTTTCATTATTCCATTCCCTACCAAGACAACTGTGATGGCCTACAGGCGCAGTACCTGAGAGCAGCTCTGCTGACCCTAACGGTAGCATGATTGAGTCGAGCACCTCAACCAAAATTATTCATTTCTAAGTTACTATACAACAGCAATTCTAATTGCCATGGTTTCTCTTACCAGAATTTGATGGTGGTTAGATGCAGCATTGTCTCAGCTTCTCCTTCCCTTTGTTTCTGACAAAAGCATTCCCTGTTGAGTGAATCTTACTACTATTTCAAAGCAGGAGAAAGTTCTTCAGTGTTCCTCTGGTTTAGTGCTTTAATTCTCTACCGTTTTCTATTTATCCTGAGAGCATTTGTTTACCAGCATGGCATTCCAAACGAATTCTGTGTTCTAGCAGAATTTCCAAAAGAATAGTCTTTCTAGCTACGTTTATTATCAGATATTAACAGAAGACTGCCATGCTGTAACTTCTTGAATCATGCAGGGGCTATTCATATTTTACAATTTGATTGCAAAGAAAACCTTGCTTTCTTTAAATCATGCTTTTCTGTGGTGATGTTGCTACAAACATCCTGCTCGCTTTCTCCTTTGAAGTGGAAGGAGCAGCAAAATCCAGATGAATGAAATAAAGTGAACTCTCCATCTAGGGTGAAAACAACATGTATGGCACCAGATGGAGAGAATAACCCATCCTTCACCTGATCCCTCTCCAGTGATACACAGATCAAAACTTGTACACTAAAATGTTACTTCTTCTCAAACTGCAGCCTGCCACCTTAACTCCCTCTTCAAGCCTGTTCACATTTATCTTCACATCAAAAAAAAGACTGTTGCGACAATATTTGACTCGCTCTTGAGAAATTCTAGAATCTCAAAAAATCAAAACAGCAACTAGACTGACCCTGCTCCTAAAACAGTCATTACTAACACAGTTAAAAGCTTTTAATCTTTTTTCATTTTTTATTACTATCTTTTGTTCTCAAGGTTTTAACTCTGTTAAACTGAAGAAAGAAAAACAAAAACCATTTGTCTCATAACAGACAAATCCCTTCCTGTCATCCACAGGACCAGGGGTTATAGGACACACTACACACACAACAAAGGAAATCAATCATTTGTTGCTGTCGAGTTATCACAGTATGATAATTTCAACACTTGTTGCTTCCTAAATAATGATTATGATGACAATAATAATAATTCTTAAAAACCTAATCCATTGACAGTATAAGGCAGAAGAATAAAAACTACACATTTTATTTATCACTGTTTAACATAAATTAATAGAAAAAGCAAAAGTTTGTCACTATAGTTTATTGATAAAAGGTATCATTAATAGCAAATCTGAATGTCTCTGTGGAATACAGTACTGGAATGGAATCTGACATACAGAATGCCCATCACATTTTTAACTAGTGGTATAATTTCTGCCCAAAAATAGACCGATCATATGGAAGTAAAAGAAAAAAACAGTTTGCTTTTATTCAATCCTAGAATGAATGTGAGCCTCTGAACATGATGCAGCTGTGAAGAAAGCTTAGCAGCTTTCTGAAAATTCCATACAGGAAAGCACATCTTCAGAACCTAAAAGGAAAACAGCCTGCATAACAGTTTTATACTGCACCTTATAACCCCATACAAACAGAAACCCCGGAAGTTTACGGAATTATTTTGATACTACTTTATACAAAGGTACTTTTGCTTCAAAATTTTGCATCTTACAGTAAGTCTGTAAAGAACTCAAAGCTAACCTGAAATACAAATTCTAGAATAAAATACAAGAGTTAAGACTTTAGGAAACCTTTTGAACATACTGAGAAAAACAGTATGCACATATCTTGGTTTTGTCACCATTCATAAATTTTTTTTTTTCATAAAAATTCATTAATTTTTTCATTTCTGAAAAATATTTTGCAAAGGCATTCTTAGGTTACTTAGGTAACAGGAGGAATGCAGAAACTACACTTTTAAACAACTTGTGAAAATACTTTTAAAGTACAGAAACAACTAGTTGGCAAACCTTCAGTTTCTTCCTGCAATTCTTTAACTCTACACTTCCCAAATTGCCACACTGCACATCCCCCTTACATCACTAATTTGAAGAACAACACCTCTTGGTAGTCACTAATAATGAAGTTACCGTGCAGACTGGCTTTTGCTACAGAAATGAAAATGAACAGAGGGGAGGAATTTGATGGTGTTTAAAAGAATTTTGAACAATTTTCTTAGACTATGTAACACAAGGGGGATCTAACAAATTAATGAATCTATGATAGCAGAAGGACATTTCATAGTTGCTGAGACAGTACAGGTAGGTTTCACCTGAAGTCACTCTTTCTTGTACGTTCTATTATGAAATAGGTGATACAAATATGAAACAATGGGGCAGGGGGAGTCCATGCAATGGCGTGAACTTCCTGTTTTAAATTAAATGCACCATTCATTCATTATTTGTGACATCAAGATATTTTCAAACTGCATCTATGGCTTCACTTTGTCTATCCCTGCCAAGAACAAGTTTGTTAAAACTCCAAAATAAAGTAACAGAACACAAAAAAATAAGCAAGCCAGTTTAGAAGAAAAATATTAGATGGAATCTTGATCTTTAAAGAGTCAGCAGAATTCTGGCACAATGACACGGCTTTTGTATGAGAAATGTTACTATGTTGGAAGCCAGACAGGAACTACACAAAATAAGCACTTCCTTAGCTGGGAGCGAACAATAAAAAGCAAAAAAGTTCACACTGGTAAGTAAGCATTTAACAGAAGACTCCAAGCCTTGTTTGGTGACTGGCACACTGCATGGCCAGGAAGCACGCTGCCATTACACCAGTAATTACTGGCCCCCATCCCTGGGGCAAAACCCTTTCATTCCCGTAGCTCTGACAACCTCCACCACAATGAAGTGCCACCACTGAGCAGGACCTTCCTGACTTCACATTTTACAGCCACATAACCAAGCACCACTATACATATATACACGGTACAAAACGCTGCATTGCAGAAACCAAAATGGTTTTGTCAAAATAAACAAAATAATATTAGAAGTCAGATAATTATTTTCACTAAAGCTACCAAAGTGCTCCAATTTTACTACTTTCCAGTGATTAATATATTATCAAATATCAATTATTAGTAGGTTATTAAATTAAAATTACATACTATTCATGGGAGAGCTAAACAACTTAAGACTTTAAATTCTAACAGTAATTCCTTAAACAAATATGCATATGCACTACTACGTCATAAATCTTGGCCAAGAACTTCAAAGAAAGCAGTCCATTAAAAAGCAGTGATTTATACATTTCAGATGTTAGATAAATTCACTGTAAGTTTATGTTTCTAGCACAAACACCGACAATAGACAAAAGCTGAAACTGTGCTATAAGCATCTATCCACCATTGAACAGGAACATATATATGTGTGTACATATATATATGAAATGTCTGTATTTGCTATGAAGTTCTGAAATCAAGAAATTGCAAAGGAAAAAAGTTGCCCAAACAACCTTAATTCCAGCCCACCAAGTCCCTTTTTTGTAGGATTCAGCACCCACTGAATAAAAGACAGTAATAATTTTGAAGAAGCAATTTGTATTTGTACTAAGATAACATTCAAGGTATTCAAATGAGATGTCTGAAATGCATTTGACAAGGAATCCAAACAATTCACTGTAAAAGCCTAAAAAAAATAGTAAACTCAACCCTAATTTCATAATGCAAATAAGAATATTAGAAAGTACATAAAGAAGTCTATAAAGGCATAACTATATTGAGCTCTTCCTTGTATACTGTAAGCTACCCATAGTTTTATCAGGCTTTGAGGGAGCCTGTATTTCCTCATTAGAAAGGTATATCTTCATTGGCAACTGAAGCCACAAATTGATGGCACTGTATCTTGGTCATCTTTTTGAATATCTACTTAAAGTGCACTTCAGATATTTGGCAATACTGCATCGCACTTTGGCAAAGAAGACAAGTAACCTCTTAATGTAAGAGAATCATTCAAATGTCAATGATCTCAAATGAAGCAATTACCTGGTTCCAGCCCTCCCCCTAAATGGTAGGAAAATACACCATTCTAGATATAAATGCTACCATTAATCTTGAAAACCCTAATGTAAGTATGAAGTGCAACATACTTTTAAGACATGCCCTACAAGTTGTCATTATCTCCATACTCAAGGCAGGACACCTACTCGTCCTCTCTCTGCCAGAATTTATGAATAATGTCCTAGGTGCACAGCCAGCTTTTACTGTAGTCAGCAACTTACAGGACAGTGCTGCTACACGAGCAAAAGAGACAGCAAAGACCTTCACTGCTTCTGGCATCAAATGCACTCTGCTTTATTCATGACCATTATGCCAAAAAAATTCACAGCATTTCTTCACTAAAAGACATTTGTATCTCAATTATTTTTCAAACAGAATAACAAATAACAGAAGACATTTAATATTCAGTAAAGATAATTCTGCTTCCCTATAAGAAAAAAATATGATATAGTAATGCATAGGGCCAAAGTTTTTCCTTCTGAAAGTACAACTTGTACCAGCTTGAAAAAAGTAGCTCTAATGTTGATTCCTACCAAAGCCATCATTACTGATCCTATAGTATGCAACAATAACATCTGGACACTGATCAACACTGCTGAGTCCAGATGTACAGCTGCTGACTCAAAACATGTAGAAAGTGCATCTGTCTCAGACAAAAAGACATAAAAACACACAAACCTTGCAAGACAGTATTTTGAAAAGATTATGAAGCAACTCTGCCATCTCATACAGTTGGTAAGCACTACTTCTGAGCACTGTCAGCATGTTTTCTATTTCCATCTGTCTCCCATTGATTAATTTAAGAACTAACATTAAAAATCTCCACCTCAAAGTCAGTTAAATTAAGAGTACACTAGAGATGTAGGAAATTTCAAAGTGATCATATGTATACTTTTTGTATGCACTTTTCTTTAATCACTAGATTTAACACATACAAAGTTTGTCCTTTACCACTGTGTATAATACGCAGCCAAGTTAAAGGGCTAATACAGAGAGGAACTAAATGTGGGATTTAGAGGAAAGGGGAAAAAAAGCAGGACTGAATAAAAACAGGCTGAGAGCAGCAACTTGTAGAGCCTGGCAGAAGTGTCACCACTAGAGGGGGCGCCGATCTCACAGACTTGGCCAACACCCTGCAAGGGTGTTTCTTTTGCTTCTTTTAGAGCCCATCTCCAGCGGATGAAGGGGGCAGAAACAGGGAGGTTCGCTTTAAAACCACCCCTGAGCACTCCTATGAACCTGTCGCCCACCAGTTTTCAAAATATCATAAATGTAGCTGCCCAGCTGCAATCCTTACTGCAGGAAGGAAGTACATACACTGATGTCCAACAGTGCTGCCCTCAAAAAGAAAGTCCATTCCAAAATAGTCACATTGGAGTACTTTTCCCCAGCCTTCATTCAGAAGATGCAAGAACATGAGGCATCCTTGAATCCTCTATAGTACAGCATGATGACACATTTGACACAGACCCTGCTTGCATTTCACCACAGCAATCCTTATTTACTCTAGTCCATCTATCACTCCTCAATGAATACGTGGCTTACTTTTCCACAGTGACCTGGCAATAAAGTACAGCCAAATGTAAGAAACATGCATCCTACATTTTTTCTTAGGTAGTGCACTAACTAGCCTGAAGCAATCCAGCAGCATAAACTGGCTCTCCCAGGGATCCCAAAATTTTGTGCAAACATCACTTCAGGGTTTCTTGTTTCCTCTGTGTGAAATAAGAGAGGAAGGAGGGAGCAAAAGGCTGGCATATTCTTATTATTAGCTCCATGGCACACTCCAGTTCCAAGGAGACAAGATATTTCTCTGCAAGAAACATGGTCAAAAGAATATCACAAGTCTGGAGGAACAAAAAAGAGAAGGTTAATACAGTAGTCTGCTTCATTATCACACCTGCTTTTAGGTGCTAACACATAATATTTAAATTTCTCCTATATCTTCTCTTTCTTCTTCTTTAGGACAACAGTGGTTTATGGTTAAGATTGACATAAAAAACTATTGGAAATTAATCTGGTGAAAAGTGCATAAGATTCCCTAAAAACATACTGTAAGACAACAGGATTATTCCTGCAGACCTCCATGTAGGTATAAGTAGATGTGGACTATGGTGAGTTGACCCTGGCTGGCCACCACGTGCCCACCCAGTGGCTCTATCACTCCCATTGTCAGCAGGACAGAGGGAGAAAACACAATGAAAAAGCTCATAGATTTGAGATAAGGACAGGAGAGATCACTCACCAGTCACTGTCATTGGCAAAAAACAGACTCAGCTTGAGGAATTTAATTTATTGCTAACTAGTAAGAGAGTAGGGTAATGAGAAACAATAACATGACCAAAATCACCTTCCCCTTATACCCCTTTTCCAGGCTCAACTTCTCTCATGATTCTCCTATTTCTCTCCCAGCCCCCATGTCCCTCAGTGACAGAGAGGAGCAGGGAATGGGAGTTGTGGTCAGTCCCAGAAACACTTTGTTTCTGCCACTCCTTCCTCCTCTTACTCTTCCCCTGGTCCTGGACAGGTTCCTCCCATGGGTTACAGTCCTTCATTAACTTCTCCAACACAGGTCCTTCCCACAGGCTGTAGTACTTCAAGAACTGCCCCTGTGTGGGTTGCCATGCGAACCCCATATAGGCACCCAAACACGTGTATCATGAGATGGAAAAAAAGTATCTAGCAGCAAACATGTTCCATCAACTCAACGACATTTAATAACACGTGGTATGAAACCCAGTTCTTGGCCCAGGAAGAATTCCTCTTTCTCCCACGCCTTCCGCACAAAAGGGAGGATCCAAGTCATTAATTTTCACTCCTCAATAAACAACCAGCCCTAAGAAGGATCAATGGATTGTATCATGCCACTATTGTACGCATCAGCCTGAGCAGGACAAATATTTCAGGTGTTTTCTCAGACACAGCAGCAGAAAGAAGAAATCTTCATTCAACTCTAAAAACTTTAAAAACTGCCATCTATCTCCCATTTTTAGCCTTTATCGTAGGTTGACTCAGAGCACTGGACAAAATAACTGAAGGGTTTACATCATACACTATCCAGCTGAATACCTTTACTGTATGGAACTACATTTCAGTCATCTGCCTGAACTGTTCCTATTGGCACATAAAAAAAAAATTTCACAGTGAACATCCACAAATGAGGGCAGGGCTTTCCCTGCCTTCTCTGTAGAAGCAAAAAGTATATCTTGATACTGAAAAGTCCTCAAGATTAGCTTCAGCCACCACAGATACACTTTAATTATTAGCATGGAATGATGTAAGATCAGGTAAAACTGCAGGCTGTAAGGGGACTTCCAGGTATATTAGAGATGCCTAGCAGAACTAAGACTTGGATTATGATTTTTTTTTTCTTTAAGAAGAACAGTGACCATTACTTTCATCAAATTCAGAAGAAAAGTTGAAAATTATATAAATTTCATACGCATGTACGTAAATGTGAAGGCACACAACCTTATTCCATTCAAGCAACTTCTGCCTATTTGAGAATTGGGAAAGATGTGAAAGAAAAACAGTAATTGCATTCTATCCCAAAGAAGGCAATGGATCCCTGCACAGACATATTCTTCCAATACGCCTTCCACCTCCTTGGGGGAATTCCACATGATGTTCTTTGTTGTAGTGCGGGGAATCCTTACAACAATATATAAGACAGCGATGGAGTTGGAAGGACAGATGAAGCGGTATTTTTGTAGATGTTCAGAGATGATTTTATTTCTCCAGCCGCATGGTTGGAGTTCCCAAGCAGACTCTCAGCCCTTCTTTCCCCCCCAGCCCCCAGCCCCCCAAACCACCCAGTCAGGAACAGGTATGGGGCACACGTGACATGGGAGCAGGGACAGGGACGCACCTCCACAATTCACCCTTTCTTATTAAATAAAATAACCTCCACAGTTCTTAAAAACAGCAGGATGTAATCTAATGATGTAGAACCTTTTCTAGCCCATAGACAGCACTACTAAGAAGAAACAAGCTGAATGTAATATCCAGGTTTGGTTTTCACTCCATTCTCTTTTATAACAGCTATTTTTTTCCCCTCAAGCTGTGAAGAGAGGACACTGTTTATGCTATGCATTATCTGCCTCAATGACTTGCTCAAAGTGAAGTTACGTCATATTTACCATCTAGTATAAATAGCACATAAACCAATTTCTGTGAAGTAGCTCACCTGCTTGCACTTTGAGGATGATTATTTTTCACACCTGACAGACATAAACACTACATTTGCTTATTTTAAATTCATTTTACACATGAACAATCTCACTGTTCTGTAAGAAAATCTGCTAGTAACATGGAAATGAGCAAAAGTTATTTGATCTTTGGGTAAATCAAAGGCAAAGGGGTGTATATATCTTTGGGTATATGAGGGCAAAGACATGAGAAAGCTACCTGATGCTAATTCACAGTGGCACGGAAAGCAGAGTGTTACTCATCTAATCACTTCCCTTTCTGTCTGTCCATCTTCCACAGATGTCAGGGTTAATTTCCCTTATCTACATTATTCATGTCCTTCTCCTGAAATGGCTCTTGAAGTCAGCACAACATAATTGTAACAGTTTATCAACACAAATCTGGTTTGTATCACAAAACCTGACTTACACTATTGAGCACAACCTTAAACAATGAAGTAATTACACGGCTGTTACACAGCAGGTACGACATCTAAAAGAAAGGCTAAGAAGTATTTCAGACTTCGAAACAGAACAGTAATCCATAAAAACATTATCAAAAAGTAAGGTACCAAGAAAGAAAAATCCTGGAATAAACAAATTAAAGTGTAGCAAATAACCAAAAATCAGATGGCTATTCCTAGATAACAAAAAAAAAACCAAACAAACAAACAAAAAAACACACACAAAAAAAACTCCCAAAAAAAACCAAACAAACTTCCTTGAACTGAAAGCAAAATTAGTACAGTCCATGTTTTAGCCATCCTTAAAAAAACCCCAAAACAAACTAAAAACCACGGAGCTGGAACCACTAGAACTACAGACCTGTAATTTTTGTACAAAGATCTCCAGACTATGTGAGTGTTCCCATGGCTCTTAAGTTTAAGACAATGTTTCTCTACCTTGTAATTTTTTTTCCTTCATAATCAAAGAACCTTGCCTTCTTTGGGGAAAACAAAACCAAAACAGATATCCAGTACGCTGCCTATTGGTCAGGGAGGGGTTAGATGGATAACATATGCAACTTCTTTTTTTAACTTGTTTTAACAAGTCATAGTTTACAACAGGATTTTAATCTAACATCTTTACAAGATGAGACACATCAGATACACAGACTCCAAAAAGACTTGGGAGGGGGAAGTAAAATTCACACACACAACCTCTACTTACAAACAACCCAGTGCCTGTGACTGGGCAGGTAGAAACCACCTGATGTTTGACCTAATTCTTGATGGGGGACACAAGTAGGAATAAGGCAGCAGGCACCAATGGCACTTGGGGGGCAGCCTGAAACCACAACTAAGTATCAGTGCTCTTGCTATGTAACAACAGCATGGCGATGTGTGTTTTGAAGGGACAAAAGAAATTCTACTTCTGGTCTAATTTCTTCCATTTGGTGCTTTTTTGCAGGGGGGACATTTCACAGACAGTCTTCCGAAATGCACAAAATAGTTTAACACTTGTCAGTATAGCCTACTTCAGCCTGGCCTACAATTTCTGCCTCTGGTGTAGATGCATTTCTACTTCCTTTTTCATTTTCCTTTCAAACTACCTTTCATGAGGTCAAAGTTCCATCTTACAGGCTAAGTATTACCATGGTATTTTTCTATAAGAACAATTTTGGGCTGAGTACTCATTCTGAAGGAATTCAGTTGTGCTTTTGCTTTTATGCATATCTGAACTTGCACCTTCCTCTTGGTTTGATGGCTCGTGTGCTCTCAGTGTGGTAACAGCGGGTTATCACAGACACAGAACAGGTTGCATAGAAAGCAGGAAAGGGACAGGAAAGTGTTTTGCCATCCCCATGAATAAAACAAAATGTCATGAACTACAGACTCTGAGGTCTGATCCTGAAAAGGCTACAAGAGCTCTTTTGCTCATGCCCAAATGAGAATCCTGGAGGTAGATAATGAGGAGCCCTGTGAAGAGCTGATGGACAGCATTATTACCCTTCAGTTATGGCAGCCTGATGGGTAGAAGCAAACTCTAAGCAAGATTTATTAGATGTTAGATTTAAGAAGTCCAATAACTGCAGTGTTGTAACACTGTTGTTATATTGAAAAATAAAAATTAAAAAAAAAAAAAAAACAAACCAAAACCACCTCAACCTTTTACTCAATCTGCCTTCTTCCTGGTGATAAAATATAATAATGCTTTAATGAAACAGTTGGGGTTAAATTACTCTTGCCAGAAGACAAAAGTCTTCGTTGTACAAGCTGTGAACCTGCTCAAATCAGTGACAAATAATGTTTTGATACACATGCCACTGCAAATCCAGGTCAGTTTTTCGTGAAAAACAGAATCAAGATAAAAGCTAAATTAAGACTAGAACTTAAAAGATTTGGGGAAAACACCTTAAACTGAGGCAGCAGAAAGTGCACAAGATTTTTTTGGAGGTTTTTAAGAACTTTTTGGCTTGATTTCTTTATCCAGCATATACATTTTAAAATCTTTACTAAGAGATGAACTGTTAACTTTCAAGTCTTCCGCCAGAGAAGGTGCTGAACCTGGTTGTTCAGAATGCTGAACCTGCTAACCTTATACCACCACTACTATTACTCAGTGGCTAAACTTCTACTGATATCATGAATTCCAAATGAGCCATTTTGAGTTACTTCAATTTTTAAGTCATTAATGCACTGCGAAACTCACTGATTTAATAACATACTTTTAACGTACTAAACATTCTGACTCAATAACTGCTGGGGCCCTAAGGGCCCTGTAACAGTACATAGGCCTTAGAACAGGGGACACACAGCTTACCTAACTGAGACCAATAGAGAAAGTACACGTTCCACCTATAACCAATAGAGAGTATGAAGTATACACTTGGGGCCAATAGGGGAGTGACACGACCGCCTGGACGGGACCGAGAGAACTGTATAACTGTGTGTAATGTACAACAATAAACGGAGCCTGTTAGATGCATCATATTGATGTCGTTGCTTCCCCCCGCTTCCGGCCGCGGCATAATGGTGACCCCGACGTGATTCACCACAGCGGACGAGAGAGGAAGCGTGTGAAGTACCCCGGCGCCCGAGAGAGGCGGTAAGGAAAGTGGCCACATCTGACTAAGAGAGTCAGGCAGACGGAAGGTCTGGACGGGATGAGTTTTCGCTGTATCAGCGGTAGAAAAGGCGAGCCTGGAGAGGCTGCTGCGCCCGGTGGGGCGGACGGACTTTTTAAGGTTACACGGGCTGAACTGACAGAGTTGTTATTTTGGGTGAAACGGCATAGTCTGATGTTAGAAACTGCGCAAGTGTTTGAGTTGTCGGCGTGGAAGAGAGTAGGTGAAGAACTGTGGGGAGGCGTCCAGGGGGGACAGAGGGGAGCGTATCTGTAATATGAGAGAACCACCAGGTATCCTGCTGCGGCTCCCAGGCAGAGACCTTACCAATCGAGTGCCTATAGCTGCGAGCCCGCGCTCCCGAAGAGACCGGAGCTCTGAAACCCCCCGAGATCTGAACTTTTAACTCCGCACAGAGAGATGAGCTTCGGTTACTCAGATTTTGCTGAGAAATATTCCCTTCATACTGAAGAGATTATTGCTACTCCCGCATACAAAGGTCCCTATGATGATTTATTACCCCCGTGGGGTGTCATACCTGTTAATGCTAAGTCCTCATCACTCGTACCCGCTGACCATAACTTCCTAAACTAGCAGACGAGCAAAAAATTATCGCCGCCACCCCCCCCCCCCCCGCTTCGGGCAGCTGCGGGACGGACTTTGAGTTCCGAAATGCCTCTGCTGGCCGCCCGGCAGGTTTGCGGCCGCGCTGGCCCGGAGGGCTCTGCTGCCCTATGGGACGCAGATCGGACTTTGAGAGACTTAGGCGTGCCCGGCGGTTCCTTTCCCCGAGCGGCGAGATGAAAGCGGGAACTGCGGGGATGGGACGTGACAACGCAGCCGAGAGCACTGTCTGTCTTAAAATCTGCGACAGAGCAGGCAAGAGTCGCTGCGACTACGGACGGTCCGGAAGCTGCTCTATTCTTCTCCAAGCCGCAGCCGCTGCCTGCATAAGCGGCGGCGCGGCCCCGGCTCCGCTCTCCCGTTTCGGCGGGGGGGCCGCGGGCTGGGAGACCCTGCAGCGGCCGGTCCGGCGGAGCTCGCCGGTCCTCGGACTGGTCCGCCGCCGCCCGCTGGCCAGTCTGCAGGCGAGATGCACCAGCCTCGGGATACAGCCGTGCTTGGGCTGTGGGTGTGCTGTGTTCCCACAGAGATGACCATCCTCAGCCTGGCCCTTCTACAAGCAGAGACTGAATTTTAATAGAGACTGAACTTTAAATTTCTTATATTGTTATGCAGAACTTTAGGCTTCTTGTATTAATAGAGTCAAATTGTTATACAGAATTTTAAGTTCTTATAGAGTTAGATTGTTATTGTAGAATGTAAAGCTTTAATACTGTCTAGAATTAATTACTGATGTAGAATTCTTTAA